>JBBDHG010000133.1:1530000-1907500 GCA_037951165.1 Lophius americanus | reverse complement strand
CAGAGTCCGGGGGCCGCAGTTCGCACAACTGGGGCCGACTCTCCTCTCTCTTTTGTTGGGGCTTTTGTTGGGGGTGCGTGTTGGGATTGGGGGTGTAATGAGGGGGCTGCAACCCCCTATTGGGGGAGCATTTGCTGTCCAAAGACCGTTAGACAGTGGCTGAATGAATGGGGGCCTGAATGTCATTGTAATGCACAGGGACGACTCCCCCTTCCTTCATTCAGCTTAAGATGTGGAGGCCGCTCGGCTCTGCTCGGGGACACGAGGGGAGAAAAAGAACATGAAATTCAATACACGATCTGGCTCTCTCTGTGCTCCACCGTGTTTGCAGAGAGGGACCGTTTGCAGGGAAGTTAGGTGCTGTGATTATGTGCAGAAATGGAGGCCTGCGCTTTGCACCAAAATGGAGAAATGATGCGACGGAGCCTCAGTTCGATGTATGTCTGGGGGACAACCGCCTGCAAGAGTAAGAACAAAGGATTTTCTGTCCGAGCCAGCGTGGATTTATCAGTAGAGGCTATATTTGGCCAGAGGATGCTTCTCCTGTATAGCAGGTGGCTGCAGTGCACACTGGGTTCCTGCCTTTTTCCACGTTTTTTGACAGCGGGGAACCTGCGGAGCAAGAAGCCCAACAAATGGCTGGCATTAGAGAATAATGTAAATGTAGGAAGCTGGCTTTCACATGTAGATTTTGACTGAGGCTGCGGAGAGACAATAGACAGGTCTGTTAAAATAGTTAATAATTGCGTTTCTTTGGGAAATGGAGCACATTTGCGATTCTAAAGGCGCGGTTATAGTGCTAAAAGGGAAGCATCCTACACAGAGCTGACGGTTCCTCCTCTCAGCCTCTTTGTTCAGCCAACAGTGGGAGGAATACGCACGGAGCGGGAGGAGGGAGAAATATCTGGAAATCCAATGGCATTTTCTTCCGGGATAGAAATCAATATATTCCTGCAGGATTTTGTTGAAATGTATTAAATGAACGCGCATAGACTTATTGTTCTGCTCAAGGACAGTTGGTGATCGTCTGCAGATGCACGCAGGCCCACATCCAGGTCAACTTATGAAAACTAATAGGAAGGTCAATAGCGTTATTATTTAAATAAAAATGGAGTTTTAAGCACAAGGAAGCATCAAGCAAATGTGTCAATTTTGCCGATTTCAGAAAAAAAAGAGATACTTTAGATGAGCTGATTAATATTAAGGCTTGATTGAGGTCTTTGACTGACAGAAATTATGATTTGATTACAGGTTACAACTCATTTTAAAAAATGAACAAGAATAATATTTATATCTAGTCACATAATCGGTTCGTTTAAAGATAATTTCCTCCAACATAGCGGCGACAGTGGTAGATCAGTAGTTTGCAGTATGCACACAAAATATTTATCTTAATATGAAACTTAAAATATTCACCAAATACACACGCAGTCTTTTTTAGTTTTTTTTAAACTTCCCACTTTTGCGCAAAAATATTTAATGATACATGCCGCTGCAGGTTTTTTTTATTTTTATCCCAGGCCATCTGTGATCACAGGCCGAAGGCTTTTTAATGCATAATCAATCCAGCGTAATCTTTTGCAGATTTGACGAGGCTGCACATGTGCATGTTGCATACGAGGCTTTGTTGCAAAAGGGAAATACATGCGAGCTAATGTGGGTCCGCCTCACCAGAAATGAAATAGCAGGGGGATTTTATTCATCAGAATATCAGCAATTAGAATTAAACTTTAGAATTTCTCTAATTCCTTTCCGTCACTTCGTCTTGGTGGCCTGTGTGCAGTGTGTTATGATGTAGAAGTGTATTTTTCGTAGGTGAAACCCTCACGGTTGGGTATTTAGGTGCACACATGCGACAGTGCAGCGGCCATGATATTTGGTTCTACTGCATCGGGCCGAATTGTCAGTCAAAGCCAACCGTGCGCTGCGTCTATCATATGTTGGCCCGAGCATAATTAATAGTCTGCTTGATGTATGTGTGCATGGCACGCTGCAGAAAGTCAGGCCGGTGGTTTCAAGGACATTTGGGGCTGGTGAGGATTTGGTCGTAATGGAGGGAGGTGAGGAGGAGGGAGGCTTGGGCCCCGGGCCATGACGTCATTGTGCGCCCATGTAATCCGCTTGCACTGAAGCCCAATCAGCAGAGACTCGCAATTGTCTGGGTTGGGAAGAGAGGGGCGCTCTAATCCGGGAGGCAGTGGATCACACTGCCCGAAAGAAAGAGAGAGAGAAGAGAGCGAGAGAGGGGGCACGCATCCAGGGCTGGATTGTGCCTGAAATGGGCCAGATTAAAAAGAAACGAACCAAAAAGGAACCGACTGACTCTTGCTGGTGAGGGGACGCCTCTCAAGAGGATGAAGCCATTTTTTCCCTCCTCGTACGCACGAAAATCAGCGTCCTGACTTCCCAGCATGTAGGTAAATGCTAGAGAACGACGTGTCTTTTTTCCCAGATATGCGGTATAGTCTAATATAAGAGTAGCCTCATGTAGTGTGTCAGCTGCGTGAGAGGAGAGAGGAGGCATCGCGCGCGTTTTGTCTGACGGGCTTGATCGTGGAGAAGCCGGGGAGCTGCATTCAAGCCAGGTTGAATGGAAAATACAATCCTCTTCTCAGTGGGATGTACGACTTGAAACGAATAGCCCAGTGACGTGCTGCCATCACTGCTTTCTTGTCTTTAACAGCGTTGTGTGTGTGTTTTGGGTCAGCCTCGTGCTCTAAATAGTGTGTGTGAGGAAGGACAAAGACCCTGTTTAGCTTCAGCTGTCATTGTGCGCTCTCTAACCTGCCGGCAGATGCGTAAAGACGCACCGCCAGAATCAGAAAGAGGTGTTTGCTAAAAGCAAGATTCGGCAGGTGCTCAAATGTTGCCTCGCACCACCTGATTATGGGATGTGTGGTGATGGGGTTTAACGCAGAGCTTTGGCGCAGTGGTATCAATATTTCTTCGCCTTGATTCCAAAGACGCGCGGGAACAGATTGTGGCCGCGCGCATTATTGCTGCTATAGGCTATAAATCGGCTTCACGTGCGTGTGTATGTGCGCGTGCGCGTGAATGTGTTGAAAAGCGGCTTTAGATTTGTGGATGTGCGCGCGTGTGTGTCCGCCCGAGTGCGCGCACGGAACGGGGAGCTGCTCTTAAAATGCGGTTATGCGGTTCCGCGTCTTCCTTGGCGGCAGATGCTGGAGGTCTGAACGTGTGGGAGTCTTAAGAGGGTGCAGACTGGGATTCGTTCTGCACCCAGCAACAAGGGTGAGGAGGCGAGTTCTTCTCGGGTTATCACTCTGCGTGTTCACAGCGGACCTTGATTTAATGTCCATACAATTAAGGCACGCGGTGAATGCCAAGAGGGGAATCTGCACAACATCGTCCTTCACACTTCCTCCCCTCACTCTTTCAGCGGGCTGCAGTTTTCTGTTTACTACTCTGACCCTTAACGTTGCAGAGAGAGGAAAGGAGAGGCCTTTGCTTCCGACCACAGGATGATGCTGACTGCTGTACTGTCACTCAACTGCTCGTGAGTGCGCGTGCGCGCGCAAGTACGTGTATTAGTATGACTGAGAGACTGTGAGTTGCTCTCTGTGCACGCGATGCGTCATTTAATCTGGTCACAGTGACTTCAATTTGATTTAATCCGAAATGTCATTGTAAATTACTGTTTTGTTTGATTTATCATGAACGCATCACGCAGGTAGGACACAGCCGGACTGCGCGTGGGATCACTGGCCTACCTCTGGGTTTAAAAAACAGACATTCTGGGAATATTTCAATTTAAGGTTTCCTTTACTTGATTTTTAATTGAAAATAAGTATCACGAATTGTTGGTTTCATTCTTAATTAAGCTTCTCAATTTTTAATATATATTTTTTTTTAAAACAGTCCAGTAAGATAATATTTAGATGTATTCCTGTTTGACACCCTCTATCAATTCTAATCATTTTAAATATTTTAGCCCAGACGTTCACCACAAAGCTTCTGTGGGTTCCTGGTTCATCTTAAATCAGTCTTATATTAATTATGTCACACGCCAAGGTAGGTCAACATCTCCACACCACCATGTTTGTCTGCTGTGGCTGCGCGGGAGGCCTGCAGCCACAGCAGAAGCAACCAGAGGGTTGAATTCTATGTTAACATTTAGATTCAATGGATGAAGTCAATGTAAGGCCTATAAGGGATTCAATGCCACCTACAGGCATCCATCTGAAAGAGCATGGCTGAAACTGCAGCCCAGTGTAAAATATATATATAAATATATATATATATGGCCTATATATACATACATATGATACCAACTAAAGTAACAGTTAATAAGAACTACTCTTTTTTTCTACAGCGGAGGAAATTCTTCTTTCAAACTGGCCAATATTTTAACCACTGGTTTCAAAGTTTTCAAAGTAACCCCCAGATTAATGTGGTTTCAAAGAACAACTCGTGTTCAAGTTTTCAAATAAAAATTACATTTAGTGTCAAACAATTAATATATGAAATTGGATCAAATCTTTCCACATGTAGTAGCAATGCGGAAAAAAAAGAGATTTTGTTGCTCAAAAATATCAAAATCCGAATGGGAACATTTATTCAACTGGGATATCCAAGTTGTAAATTATTAAGATTATATGTGAGTAATAGTTTGAGGATTGAGCAAAATACAAATACATTTTTCAGATGTCTATTAATAATTTATTACTAGTAGAATTAAGCTCCAGACAGATAGGAATTGGACAAGTGGAGAGTCTGAATGTCATGTTTGCCTCTTTTTCCTCAGTATTCATATATTGTTTGTGATGATGTGACCACAAATAAAACCTGAGCTGCACTGACTTTTATGCTTATTCTTGTGATTTTTTAACGTGAAGCTGTGTGGCAGCTAAATGCTCTATTTGCACCGTGACTGCAGAACATGTTGATCTACATCTACTGAAAGAATGTGGCTGAGGATTTGCATCATATATCACAAATTACACCAATGGCCTCTTCCTTTGTATCTATAGACTTTCACTATACAAGAAAACCTTTTAATGCGCTATTTACTTCATTGCAGACGGATTATTCAAAAAGCAGTTCCTCCACATCAGGGAATCAGCACCACAGAAAGCTCCTGTCAAAGACTGGAAATTATTTAGACATATGCGGAACAAATATATTAAAAGGTGTCTGCTGAATAGTAAAGCTAAACTCAATTTTCCGTCCATAGTACGTATATATGGTTTACCAGAAATTAGTTAAGGTAGACATGTGCATTGACTTAACCCCAATGTTCAATAGTCGCTACTAATTAATGTAATTTGATATTTCTACATTTTGAAAAACAATTCAACTTCACTTTAACAGCAACTTAGGGGCCTTTTCAAATTCTGTCGTAGACCAATGGAACCTGCGTCTACTTGGAGTGCAATATTCACTGGTAATGTTGAGTGTATACCAATGAAAAACAATTCTACTAAATAAACACTGACATACAGGCTCTGGGTTCTCTCCAAAGAAACCTGTCTATGTATAAGGTCACAGCTATTTCCTCGCCAACAGATTATTCACAGGGTCAACACAAAGTCGTTTCTGAATGGACATTTTATTAAGGCTCTTTCTTAACAAGTTATGCTCACCACAGCGGTGGTCTACAAGATAGTCAATGTTTAATATTTCATGTCATTAATCCTTTTTGTAGCTGATACATATATTTTCATGGCTAACCTTCTATTACAATAATCATCTGGCAGTTATGAGCCCCGTACTGTAATCATAACCTACATGCTTCCTGAGGCATAAATCGCCGTGGCTGCGACTCAAGTCTTGGGTGGCATCCTTAAGCTTCTCACCTCCCCTCGCCTCTACACTGGTCGGAGAGCGCGATGTCGGTGAAGGCAAACATGTGAAGGGGCGTTCAACATATTGCTGGGATCAACCGAGCTATTGATTTGTGCAGGTGAAAAAAAAAAGGGAAGAAAGGATCCTGTTGGAGGTACAAGGGATTCATTTAGCCTGGGAAAGTACACAAATTCACACGTGGAAACATGGTTGTGAGGCAGAAGATTCATACTCACACTTAACGTGTCCCTTCTCACATCCTAACATTGTAATAGGGTGGGATTTGTGAAAGAATTGAAAACGTTCATAGGGGCTACAGTTGTCATTGTCAGGTCATGTGACCTTCAGGGGTGTCAGCATGTCTCAGTTCAAGAAATTTGGATCTGAAAATTTGGTCACCATGAAGCTGCAGCACATTTCAGCTCTCGCACAAAACTGTCAAAGTAAGATCCCTTACCATCGAAGAGAGCTGCGCAGCAGTAGCACTCTTTCCTGCATTACAGTCCCCACCCCAATCCACAAAATACTGAAGTGGCCATTTCAGAATAATCAAAAGGGGTGAGAGCGTGCTGATAGCAAAGGCTTTTACAAATAAGTCAGCCTCAATTTGAACAGGGGGACACCGACCTTTAAAGGACAGTTTCCTTAAGGTCACCGCGCCCCCCTCACACATGAGCTGTAGGACGTTTTTTTCTTTTCCAGGAGACTTTCTACATTGTAGCTCACCATGCAAGGACAAACACATCTATGAGTGACTTTAGTTAATGTCCAATATCTTTCCCTGTTGCATACCTGAAAGTACTGCATCATATCAACGCTTTCAGCTTTGGGCAAACTTTTTGCAGCAACAACCAAAAAACACACAGAAACCACATTTCATTCTTATTTTTTTTTCTTACTCGATAGTAAATCAGTTACATTAATTTTTAGGTTATACATTTTTAGGCTTTTTCCATGAGTATATAGGCTCCTACGTTAAAGCTTAGCATTACGACCAACATGACTTAGCAAAACCAAATTCAAAGGGGGAAAAGAAAGAGGATTAAGACAGAACGATGGTGAATGGAGACATCTGTGAACCCTTCCCCGTTTTGTGAAACAAAAACGCATAAGCAACAACTCATTCAATGTAGTAGTTACATCATTACATAACTCTTGATTATAAAACAATTAAAACGGTGGATGCGACAATTCTCTCAACTGGGGGTTGCGTACACAAACAGAATCTCCAGATGAAACATACAAAAACAGACTCCTTCAGGACAAACATTTAAAAGATGCAAAGCAAAGGGGTGTCAATAGTACAATTTTTTGACTTAAATGGTGTGTTCCGGTTGTGGAGGACAAGTCTGTTATTACTTTCCCAGAGGCCTTTGCATTTCCTCCTCAGAAATGTCTCGAGTCCTGTGTGACTTCACACAATCCCTGATTTCTCCAGCAGTGTTTGAGCAGTTCTTTTGAGAAGTCACCAATAATTAGAAGAAAAAAAAACATTAAGGCTCCAGAAACAAGTTTCTGAAATGAAAATTGTCAGTAGTAAGCCAAAAAATAGAGATTTTGTCGATTTGAATGAAAAATAGATAAACCGTTGAAGTTTTATTATAGCACAGCTCCAAGTCCTACATTGCCTTTGGGATCCTCCAACCCTGTTGGCACAGTTAAACCTCTCATGGCAAAGTCGCCCCCACGTGGACAGACAGGGGCAGGACACATCCGTTCCTGATTGTACTGAAATATAAAGTGGTAGGATTCTTTTTTTCTCCATGGTGCAGTCAAACCCTGATTTGATTGGAAAGAGGAGGCATCGGGGGCAGGAGAGATAAAACCAGTCTGGTGAGAGAAAAGTGTGAGATGGTACGGGAAGAAAAATACCTAAAAAATGATCTTAAAGAGTGTGGTGGCGGCTAGGTAATACATCAAATCAGCTCGTTATCCCTGCACAAGAAGTGGGAAGTACATAGGGCAAAAATAGCACAAGTCTCGACAATGGCAGAGATTGACCGGATAAAATAGAAAAAAAATGAAGGGCTTGGTTGCATTTTCATCTTCTTCTGTCTCTTAAATCAAAAGTCCTAGTGTGAGTGTTGATCAAGCCAAGGATAAATATCTTCTATTGTTTATTCCTGTTTTGGCGCTCCTGTTCAGAAAAGAACAGAACAGAACAACATTAGACACAAAAACATTTCATTACAGCAGGGCGTTTTATTTAAAGCGAACGATCTAAGATGTGGTGAAAATGTTATTTTACCACGTGAAGAAAGAGAAATAAACAATGACTCATTGGATAGTCAATGATGCTGAGAAGATAATGAGTTCTTTACCTGATCCAACCGAGAACGGTTCTGTATCTGGGGCGGTTCAAATGTCTGCCAAAAGGAGCAAAGAAGAGGAAACAAAGGGAAAAAAAACAGTTGGTATAAGTATCTCAGACACAACTAGAGTAACTATTTAGTATGTATATATTTCTGGTGAATTTAGAGTAACATGGTTGAGATACCAACCTTGCGGACCTCCTCCTCTTCTTCCTGCCTCTTCTCATAATGGGAGAAGTCATCAAAGATGGAGGTGGTGTGTTTGTAGGTGGCGATGATCTTGAGCACCTGCTTTGCCTTCTCCAGAGGAACCTCCTGGGTGTCACGGGAGTTGGTCACTGGCTTGTTGTCATTGTTTTCCAAGCGGATGTGGCGCAGCTGGCTATTAGGCACGTCCTTGACAAACAACCAGTCCACGTCAAACTTTCCCTTCCACTTGTCCTGCGCCCAAACACCGGCACTGGTGCCATAGTCCACTGGTGAACGCATCTCTGCCACGCCACAGAAGTGACCACTGCCATTGACACTGTAAAGCAGATACACGGGACCTTTCCCATTCATGGCCCGGAAGGCTGAGTCCAGCCGCTTGTTGCCGTGCTCCGTGCTGCACCAGATAGAGTACTTGATGGACCGATGGATATCGTCCTCAGAGTAGCTCTTAATGATGAAAACGCGACCATTCTTCAGGTTCCATTCAAAGTCCTTGGGATTGTAGCTATGGGAGGCACGCAGCTTGTCCAGCACTGGGTGGGATTCCGCACCAAGTCCCTGGCTGGCTGAAGATTGGGGTCCATTGTTTCCGCAACCAACCATACCCATCATAACACTAGCATCTTGCCCGGGGCCACCCTGTCCGTAGCCTTGGTTACGGTTGCGTGGGGCAACCCAGCGGGTCTGGGGCTGTGGGGGCTGGGTGTGATTTTGGTAGGGCTGAGGTGGAGGCTGATGGTGCTGGTGCTGGTGCTGGTGTTGGTGATGGGGGGGCTGGGGTTGTAAGGCCATATGTTGCATCGGGGGCTGCACCAAAGACTGAGGTGGAGGCTGCATTGGTCCTTGCTGCATGGGGCCTTGAGGTGCCAATCCATGGTGCAGGCCAAGAGGCTGCTGCTGTTGCTGCATTGGCGCTGTGGCTACTTTCGTCACTGGGCCTTTGTCCCAGGTCCCAATGTTCATGTTGTGTTTGATGGGTGGGGGAGGAAGAGCACCCCCTGGATTGGGCATCCCTGGTTTCACCTTAGCTTTTAGCTGCTGTGGTTTGGCAGGCTTGCTGGCAATGGCAGCCCAGGAGGTGGGTTTAGTTGGAGGCATTCCAATAGGTGTTGCACCGTTCCCTGCAGCTGCAACCGGAGGTCCACCAATCACCGATCCCACAGCCTTGACTCCTGATCCCTGGCCAGTGACATCCCCTCCGATCTTCAAGCCAACCATACCCTGCTCCAGGCTGTTCATACCTGGGGCTTTGTTGAGGGTGTCACTGTGAAAGCCTGTCTGACCATCGGGCACCAGGGTGCCCCCCAGGGAGCTTGGAGGGTAGCTATAGCTGCCACCGTAGGCGGAACTTTGAGTCTGCTGGCCCTGGGAGCCGCTTGTGCCCCAAGCAGAGAAAGCAGGGTTTTCAGGGAAAAAGTTAAACCTGTGGGGGTAGATGCTGCTTCCGAGGCCTCCAGGCTGGCCAAACACTGTATCTGGCATGAAGTGATGGTCTCCATTACTCAAGGGTCCATAGGGGGTCAGGTATGGAATAGGGGGGTCCCCACCTGTGGACCAAGGAGCTTCACTAAGCGGGTATGGAAATCCAATAGAGGGGGCGTAGTAGCTGGACAGGTAGGGGTCGGTGATGGACTGGTAGCTGTTGTTCTGGACGAATAAAGGCCAGCAGAGCCACTCAATTAGCAAGTTTGATTTAAATTAGATCTTCAAAATTAACAATATCCTACACAGAACTATTTCTCATGGTTTTAGTTTTACTTAAAGAGTGACATGCTTAATTTGAAAATTGAAATTAACATAAGCATGTCATCAGAATACAGTTTCAGCCAAAACATTTCTCAACAAACTTCTGTTGTAAAAAGCTTTCAACTTTTGTTGAAACGGTTTATAAAGTTTAACAGAGTTACATTGCCCAATGTCAGGTACGCGGTGAAAGAGATTGATTATGTTTGCAATATCAGGTCACGCATTGATGACGTAAATATTAATCAAGGTAACACAAAATGCTACATGGATTTGATTCAAAGATTCACTGTCTCCTATTTGATAATCAATGCTCTGTAAAAAGATACAGGACAATACCTGAGTTGATTGACTGGTGAGGTATGGCTCGAAGTCATTGTCATGGACAGTCTCTTTCTGATGCAGTGAACCATTCTGCACTGTAAAAAAACAAAATTATATGAATGTACATTTAGAAACATATATATGGGAGTTATGCATCTGAGACATAGTTATTGGTATAGGTACAGTATATATAGGTAGTTGTAGATGGGAATAATTATTTTAGTTATGTTGGGTTAATACGAAGTGGTGTAACACATTATAAAAAATATTTCATTGGGTAAGCTACAGTAAAGCAAACAATAGACAAAAGAATCAGCATGTGATGACTAGAGTTCGTTAAACCATTTTAACCACATTACATCATTTGGCAAGTTTTTTTTCTGTTTCAAATAATCAGTGGTATAATGAGATTTATCAAAAAATGGAAAAACGGATTTGGTACTCAAATCTGACTGTCCTTCTTGCATGGATAAGTGTTCTACCCAAAATAATAAAAAATTATGTAAAATCAATGAGCCATATCGGCCATCTGGCCGTTGAGCCAAGCCTATTCTGGAGTTGAATCAGCCCATGGCCAGCGGAAAACCAAACCTGCAGGTAGACAGGGAATGAGGGCCTTACTGTTAGTCCACCTGCCTGGCAACTGCAGGAAGCCAGACTTCAACATTATTAAAAAAATGCATTTATGAGGTTACACATTCTTTCAAAATAATGTAAGTGAGGAACTCAAAAAAAAATTGGGGGACAATCTAATGTGTGTAAACCAATGTGTATTCTTTTATTGGTTATTTATGAGAAAACCTGGGTATTTAACCAAATTTGGAGCAGGACTGGGACAGCAAAATGAACAGGGACAACCGTTCACACTGCATAACTGCACAAGCATTAGCTTCTCACGTATGGGCACCAAACAATTACCCCCCCCTCGAGCCACCTCTATTTCTCTTTTAATAACATGGTTTGCAGTCCACCGTCATGTCTCACAGCATCAGCAATGCACATACTGTTACTACAAAATACTTAAAACCAAATGTTACCTTTTGAATAAAATTTTAACAATACCGTCAGCCAAATTATCTAGGGAACAGGTAGCAAATTATCTTTTTGCCCCTTTTGAACATTTTTTTTTAACAGGTTAAGAACTATTACACATCAATACTGGCAAAATATATTAGATAGAAATATTAAGAGTCCTTCGGAAACTACATAGATGAATACAGAGAACCTTCTTTTTGTGTCTATTAAAAATAAACTAATTTTGAACAAAAAAAGCAAAAACATGAAGTTAAAAGACAAATGTTAACATACGTAGGACCACACAAGTAACCATTTCATTACAGGGTACAAACGCAGAGACAATCCTCTACACTAAAAATTATATCTACGGGCAATTATGAGTCATCATCCATCCATTTTTTGCAACCACATATCCTGAACAGGGTCGCGGGGGACAGCTAACAAGTTTATCACAGGCTGAAACAGACAAACACAACCATTCACACCTAGGGGGAATTTAGGGTAACCAATTCATCAACATTAGGTTTTTTCGGACTGTGGTAAGAAACTGGAGTACCCGGAGAGAATCTATGCAAGTAACAGGAAGAACCTGTAAACTCCACACAGAAAGCTGGAATTGAACCACATCAGTCTTGCTTTGACACAACAGTGCTAACCACTATACCACCATGCAGCTCCTATTTAAAGCCTTGTATGCCTGTAAAGCCTGTGCATTGGCTTTTTCAGCAATTTTTGCTTATCGTATCTCTTCTGGCTAGCCTACCAACCCGCGCTAATCAATGAAATTAGGCAGCCTTGTCGTTCCATAGACCATTTTGGTAGGTACCTATAACAGCAGTGTGGGAAGATCCAAAAAGTACTGCAGTTCTGGAGATTTTCTGACTCAGTCGTCTAGCTTCTGCCCAATCTTTCTGGTGAAGGAATCTTCTTATGGAGGAAAAAAAAATCATCACTTACAAGCTAATATGTCTAATCCACTTGCAGGTTCCATTGAATGGAGATAAATTTATCCTGATTGAACTATCAGTGGTTTTGATATAATCCGTAGTCTGTTTAATAATGTACTTTAGACTGTATTAAGACCTAAAATTCATCCATTAATTTTATGTAACCACTGGAATTGTTTAGGGAGCCAGTTGAGCTATTTAATGGGGCCCATCACAGCCACCATATTCCGTGAGGGGGGCAGGGTGCACCCCTTGAAAAATCATCAGTTCATAGAGACAAGAACCCCAACTCTTATTCACATGTATGGGCAAATTAGAATCCCCGAAACCCCAATATTACATAGTTTTGGCATTTGGAAGAAGTTGGAGTACCCACGCAAATGGGAAGAAATTCACACAGGAGGCCAGAGGTGGATTTGAAACCAAAACCGTATTGCAGTGAGGCACCTTTGCAGCCCACTGCACTACAATGGTGCCCACAGCTTAAATCCAAATTATTGAAATTCTATATTGTACAGCCTGATGGCAATGCCTATGTGAGACAGCATAAGGTGGATGTGATGCTGATCCAGTTGGAGGAGGTAGGCCCACGAGAGAAGCTTTTCAAACCAGTTATCTTGGGTCCTTTGGTGATGCTGCAACTCACCTTTAGATGCTTGTCCCTTTGATCTCTGCATTCAGTTTGGATCATGAGGAGAAGAAAAAAGGGGAAGACCACATAGTCATTTTCAAATCAGTATAGCTTTCACGTATAAACACAGACTGAGAGTAGATCAGGCTCTAACGTCACCAACATAGAGCTGAGAAGCTTCAGACTAGAGATACTTCCTGAAGAGGGACAATGCACAAGCGTTACAATTCAAATAAAATTACACTTCCTTAAAAGATGCAAATAGATGCACTAAGCTATAAAAGTTATGTTATTTATTTGATGCTACACAAATGTATGTCCAAGTGTCCAACCCGCTACCGTTGGAATTAATTAACGCACAACTTCGCCTGCTCACATAGCCCTCTCAACTCTTAAAATAGCTTTAAAAAAACCAGTAGCGTTGATTCAGCTTAAAACTTAACTTAATTTCTTCTCGTAAGGTGAATATGTTTGGATAAAACTATATACAAGGAGGATATTTGTAACACAAAAAGTTGGTCTCATTATGTTAGCTTCAGCCTAAATCCTTGAGTTTTTCATTCTGTAGCTTTGGTTACAAAACATTTTTTTATAAATATACCTGCTATTAAGTAATGTCAGTATTATATGTTTCAGACTTAGCTGCAGGAGGAAGTCTACATTACACATAATCATGTAACACTTTAACGGAATGTTGCTAACTTGCTAGCTACACACAGCCACCGTTAGCGGCTAGCTAGCACTTCCAAGGAATAGCCGTAGCCAGTGAACCCTTATTGTTAGCGGCTAGCTAGCACTTCCAAGGAATAGCCGTAGCCCAGTAAACCCTTACTGCTAGTAGGCAGCTAGCTCGAAATCTCTTTACACTAGAGGTACTTCGGCTTTCCTACCTGAGGGTCAATGCTTGTGGCAGACATAATTCATTAAACAAGTCCGTGGAGTCTCACAGTGCCCGGGCTTATGACTGGATATCAAGTCCCGTGATTTGAAGGCTAGTTCACAGCTCAGTTCCAGTTAGCTCCGTGGCTAGCTGTGGGGCTAGCTGTGGCAGCGCAGGCTCAGCTGTGTTTTCCGCTGTGTGCACGTCTCCCAACTTCCACACTTCCAAGTCAGCCGTCTCAGTTACTGCGCGCGGGAATCAAGGCCTGGTACGGGCTCAAATTGATGTAATATGTCGCCGAGTCGATCTGTCGGATCTTGAATTTGTGAATCTTCGGGCTGACTTAGTCTTATTTTATTCCAGAGAGAGAGCACTCCTCAGTTAGGTTAAAGCCCTGTACACTTCCCCAATGGCTGCTCCATCCGGGCTCTGAGCCGCCACTGCACTTCACCTCCTTGCCCACTAGGCGGCGGAGGTTCTACTGGTAAACTCTTTTACATTAACCAAGTTAATCTCTTGTTTATAAACATCTAAAATTAATTTAATATACACCCTTGCATATCTTAAGTTAAAATGCAGACTCTCTTTTCCTTTTCTGAATTTGACGCTATTTTCTGCTGTCCCTACGTGGTGTAAACAACGCCAAGGGGGCTATCAGCAGACTGTGTGGCTTTCTGCAGGGGCACTCCTGATCTGATACTGTTCAGAACAGTGCAGGCTCATGTGAGTCTTACTGGAATGTAAAATGTGCAATAAATGCACCAAGACCAGAGGTGATGAATGTCAGCTTAGTAAAGTTTAGGCATCAGTCAGATCCCTGGTGTAGTTTCAGTCACCGAATAACCCATCTCTTTTTGCCAGGTGACCTCACTTAGATAATAAGTAATTCAAAACCTTCCCAGTGATCCCCAAATAAGATCCCATCTCCACTTCTTAACGTATTTGTTATTTTGACCTGAATGGCTTGTTTGTTATGTTTGCAGTAAAATGTGAAATATAACCAACCTGACTGTTGGTTTATATGTTCCTCTTTCTTCCTTGTTGATGTTTTTTTTTTTTGCCGTACTACATTTATATTCCACTGTCACTCACAGGTGTTTCGATATTGTTAATTTGTGTTAAAAATAAACAAAGTCCTTTAAAAAAAAAAGTAATCAATTGCTGCAGAGATATGAGTTGGGTGTTGAAATTACAAGTGTTGTGACAAGTGTGTCTGACGACGGCGTGGATACCTTGAAATACACAGCAGGGTGTTACTTTCATAACTGCAAAATATTCCAAATTTCAGCATCACTGCGATTTAACATTAACTGTTATGCTTGAGGCCTTTATAAAGTACAGGAAAGCACAATACTCACCTTCACCAACAGAGAGCAGCAATGATGCATCTACACCCCCTGAAAGCGGTCAAACGTCAAACTTTTGTCCACCTGTCTCCATTATAGTTCCATAAGAATTTAAAATGTCGAATATAAAATCCTTCATTTGTTACTTTTTTTGTATCCACATTAAAATGTAATGGTCCCATGATCAATCCTCCCACCACGTTTTAGTCAAATCTCTGCATTACATCAAACTCTTTTTGGCTGGATGCAGGACAGACTATGACCTCACTGACATAAATAGAAAATCACAGATATAAGGCTTCTTTGAATAGGATTTGTAGTGAAGATTGAACTGCTATGATATTGTATGTGGCCATGACATGGGTTCCATCAAGTACACAGCAAGGTAAATCTTATGATTGCAGAGTGACTGGTGTTAGTAGAAATTTCAACATGAACAGTTATTTAACATGAATAGGTTCGATTTTGACCTGCATAAAGTAAGTATATATATAAACTTTCATCACCAGGAGGCAGACATGATGCATCCTCTTAAATTGTCACAGGTCAAACCTTTGTCGATCTGTTTATAGCAAACAATTTCAAATGTCTTTTTTACTTTCTTATCACCGGCAGGTTATATACTTTAGTATATTATATCGTGTTTTAGTGTAAACTAATTTTTCCTGCTAAGTTTGGCTTGCTGCATGCCAATTTACTGCTTTTGATACCTGATTATTTCATACATTAAGATTCTAATTGTTCACAATTGTATATTGATCCTGATACTTACTATCATAATAATTCTAAAGAGAATTTACACGATTCAAATCTAAGTCAAGCAAGGATGAAAGGGTACATTGTGAACGTCTGAGTATGGTAGCCTCAGACTAGCTACAAGCTTATTTTATTTGAAGTAGTTCTCTCTTTCATCCTCACAATTTAATCTAAAGAGAAAAAGTGCAGTGGCTCTGAAAGAGGAGGAGATCACAGTCAACATTTGCATGATATACTGGAGAAGAGCCACTTTGGCGCTTGGAATAATTTGAGTAAGTAATAGTAAGTTTTCTCCATTTTATAAGATTAAAGCTCAGATTATGAACGGCAGCTTATCTACTATACATGATATTTCAAATATAAAGATCCTAACTGGATCCAGATATTAGGTGCATTTAATTCCAGCATGTGCCTGATGGAGAAGCACCAGAGCATTCTTGTGTTCTTGTAGAGAAAAGCTTTAACATGGACTCAGTTTTGAGTTTTAAAGTTACCTTTTGTGCTTGATGATAATGTAATGACTGAGTGATATACCTTAAATATCCATATAAGTTGTCCTGACCCATCATGCGACGGAAATGCTTACATAGTATGCACTTTTCCTAAGAGGTGGAGCTACATGGCATGTTCAGGCTGTCATTCATTCAAGGATCAATGAGCATACGTTCTGGCATTTGGTGGCTTTTCTGGAAAGCAGCCTCCTTTAGGCTGTAGTACAGGCCCCCACAGCTGATCATATTATTTCAGCTGTTGTGCTGCACTCACCTTCAGTGCGTAGTCCACTATGGACCGGAAAAGGAATGACTGCCAGAGGACAAGAAGGGAAAGGAAAAGCTCCATACCACAGAATGACGGAAGACATGAGTGCTATGCTGTACATCCTCGAGGAGCCTCAGATGAGGAGAGAAGGGGAGAGGATTCAAACTTTTCACAACTGGCCAGCGGACGCACCTGTCGCATCTCGAGACCTTGCCAAGGCTGGCTTCTTCTTTTTAGGGTCTGGGGATGAAGTCCAATGTTTCTGCTGTGGAGGGATTTTAAGATATTGGGTGCAGGGGGACAACGCGGTTGTAGAGCACAAGAGGCATTTCCCCACTTGCAGTTTCATACAAGGTCGCGCAGTGGGGAATATTCCCCTGCAAGGATCCTCCGACTCTGTGGATGGTCAACTGTTGAGCCAACTCCAGAGGCTGACTATGGATGACCAGAGCACAGCTGGACAAGCGGTCTACCCGGAGATGGAGGGGGAGGATTCCCGGCTCACTTCTTTCCACAACTGGCCAACTGAGGCCTCAGTCCAGCCAGATGTTCTCGCCAGAGCAGGATTTTTCTACACAGGTGCTCATTACTTCCCGTTTAACACCATTGTCTTAATCATCTGCTTTTTTCCCCATTTTTTAAAAATTCTGATAGTATATGACATTATATTCAGCACTGACCCAGTCACTGCCTGCGTGACCTCTCTTTGTGAGAGTTCATGGAACAATTGTTCTGCTGAGTCATGATGTTGTGAACAGAACAACCTGGACAAAGCTGGGTCTGCTAAAGAAGTAGTGTTCCACAGCTTCAGGGAATATACCGGTGTGGGCTCAATATAATGAAAATTAATACAAACTGACGTGATGAAATGAAGCGACCTTATAATGAGGGGAGGCCAACGTTTGTGTTTTGATGAGAATCCACCACAGAGGGCTCGATTCATCTTTATTGTGATGTTAGTGCCGTTTTGGTTGTATACAGTTTGAGCTTTATAATCAGTATGTATATCCGTTTAGGTCACAAAGGTTATGTGTCAGATTGGACAACTTTGGAAATTCAGACCTTCTTACGATAGTCTTCTACATTCCGACAGGTCATGCTGACAACGTCAAATGCTTCTACTGTGACGGTGGGCTGAGGAACTGGGAGCCAGGCGATGACCCCTGGCAGGAACACGCCAAGTGGTTCCCAAGGTAGAGTTTTCACGTAAAGTCATCATTTGAATACATTGTTCTGCGTTCATTCACTAGTAGATCATAAAACGACATCTTTGATTTTCTCAGATGTGAATTTTTAATCCAATCGAGAGGGCAGGAGTATATCAGCAACATACAGGATGCTCATTTTCATCTGGGTGAGACTGTGGTGAGAGACATCATCCATTTTATACAATCAGAATAAAATCTATATGGCATGCATGATTATCAGCAAAGGTGTTTGCTGCATTTCTAATCATTCTCAACTTTCACTATAAATTCAAAATGTGATTACTTTCCTAGGGAGGATCACAGAGCCCCACAGGAAGGGAGATCGGCTCCAGAAATGGTAAGTCATATAAAATTTAATCAAGACTAGGGGGTGATGGGGGTGCACCAAGAACTTCAAAAACGGTTACTCCTACCACGTATACCTGGATAACGACATAGCAGCACTGCTTCGATGCCAAGAGTTATAACTGTGTGTCCCGCAGGGCAGAGAGATTAAAAAAAAAAGTCGACATCCGCTTTGGCTTGTTCACACAAATAGATAAAGGTGGAGCAAACACTGTGGGCCAAGGGAGAAGATAAAGGCTGTAAGGAGTTGATAAAATAGTTTCTGGCTTAAGTATTTTTGGTTGAAACGGGGACATTTTCTTAAAATCTGAAGTAAGTCACGATATAAACTATAACTAGATCATTTTCTTGGAGAGGCTGTTGAAAATGAACGATGAAAATCACGATCAGAATGAGTGTCAGAAGATGTTCAGTGAAAGTCTCTGGTTGAAGTGTTGTTACACTGATAAATGAAGGTTAACAGCACACCTCCTCATGTTAAATGCATGAATTATAGTGGATATACAGATGCTTCTTTCCCTCATAAATGGATGGTAATCAGTCTCCTCTTCCTCACATCTTCCCTCCTGTCTTCTGCCAGACCCGCTTGTAGGTCTAACAGCCTCCTCGGCCATGCTTTCCCCTGTGGTGCAAACCGTGCTGCAGATGGGCTTTGAAGCTAGCCTGGTAGAGAGTCTGGTCCAGACCAAGTACCTTCTGACGGGCCAGAATTACACTTCTGTATCCGACCTGGTGACTGAGGCGCTGCAGGCGGAGCAAGAGGACAGACAGAGTCCACAGAGCAGAGGTAACAGCCAGAGGTAGAAGGGAACAAAGATCAAATCAAATCAAATCAGTTGTATTAATATAGTGCCAATTCAGAACAAACGTTATCCCATGGCACGTTCCTAAAAGATCAGCTCTGGACCAAACTCTTTATTCATTATTCTACAGAGACCCAACAAGGTATTCCAAAAAAACTGCCCTTTAACTCCAGTATAAGTATAATTCTCAGATGCATGCACTTTGATTAAAGAAACTTAATTTATTCAGCAGATTTTAGTCTGTTTTCATTCACTTCAAGATGCAACGAAAGGGATTAATGAAAGAAAAGAAGTAAAGAAAATGTGCACCAATGTGCAACATCTAAAGACTTAAACATAAACAATAAATACTGGGTTGCAAAAAAAGAGAGCGACAACACAAGCAATAAAATAATAATAAGGGAATATAATAATATAACACCACACATTAAATATAAGCCGAACGGAATAGATCAATTTTTTAGTTCTGCTCTGAAAGACTCCTAAAACAGAAGAGTCAGATGATGTAATGGACCTTCTTATAGTCTGTAAAGTCTAGTGTCATGCCATTTGGTGCCTTACAAACTTATAAAACATAAACACATATTAAATATGACATAAAGCAAAGGATTCACTAAACCTTTCAATAGGAAAGACGGTTACACACCAAGTGAGGTAAAGTCATTCAGTATTTCACAAAAAGATAAAATGAGGTTAAAATCCCCTGAATTACTATCTAGATTTGGAAACATCTTTGGTTTCACTTATCCTGTCCAAAACGCCTCAAATGCACTCGGACTGATGTTGTGACACCTAAGTGAATGCCTGATTTTAAATCAGGTCGTACAAACCAGTCAACTTTTTTATAAAGAACTCCACATTAATAATAAATGATATATATATATATATATATATATATATAAAAATAAAAAAAAATCACTAAATAATAACTGTTATATCAATACCCTCACTTGTCATTTGTTCTTTTATTTGTCAAATAGTCTTTTTTGTTTTTGCATCGTTATATTGTGAGAGTTTTAGGCTAGTATTTTAGTAGTTCTTCCATCACAGGAAACAGATGTAGGTGTAATGGAATGCTCAAATTTGTTCTACCCAAACCCCCATCAGCCCTTCTCCTGTCTGTTGAATACATGGTTATACCAGAGTCATAGCTCAACTAAAGTAGCGCTAAATAGAGAAAAAAAATCCCTCTTAAGTCACCTTTATTGTTACAATTAAGTCTAATACAAAATTAAAAAAATAAAATGAAATAAAGATTAAAAATTACTTTACAGCGGCTCTGAAGAAAAAGTATATTAACACATTTCCTCAGAATTGGAAGAAAATGCAAATATTACTAATATTAATATTGTGTGTAATATTAATACTACACACAATATTAAAGAAATGAAAACGGAACTCCTCGGCAAATGTAAATGTTAATGTTAATGTCTAAGGTGATGATATTTTCTTTTTTCCTGTTTGCGTCCTCCAGAGCCAGAGGTTAGGCAGGGTTCCAGCGCTGGGAACGAGAGGACACAGACTCCCATCAGAGAAAAAGGTCATTGCCAACATCTCTATGACTTGCAGGAAGAGCCTCTTTTGTGCTTGAGTCATTTTCCATAATCAGTTACAGACATTAGACGTTTCTATCGTGCAACAGTGAACCAGAGCATGTAGGCATAGTGTGAGCACCTGTGTTCATTTGTTATCTGTGTGTCATTTCTCCATCAGTAAAGGACCCCAACCCAGAGGAGCTGCTGAGGCAGCTGCAGGAGGAGAGGACGTGTAAGGTGTGCATGGATAAACTGGTGTCCATCGTCTTCATCCCCTGCGGTCACCTGGTGGTGTGTGGGGACTGCGCCACCAGCCTGCGTCACTGCCCAATCTGCAGAGCTGTTATTCGAGGCAGCGTTCGTGCCTTCATGTCCTGAGGGAGAATCCTCTCCTAAGAAACCACTGCATGAGTGGCCTTGAGTTTCGCTCCGCGTTCAAACTTCCCCTTGTACCAAATCTAAAATAAAGGTTACTGCTGGTTGATTTTCTTTGCCAGAGTCGACATATGTCTTCCTATAATAAATACGTAGAAGCTGTTCATTATATGAATGCTCATTACTTTTAATGTTTTGGCTGTTAACCTTCACTTCAGTAGGAGCAGACAAAACAACAAGATCCGTAAAAGAGCACATTCCTTTTATTAACAAACACCTATTTACATAAACACAAAGCACAGATCTGGATAAATAGAATTACACAATCAGGAGGTTGGGGCAACACTGGTAACAAAATAAAAGAGAAAATACAAAAAGTGTTTTCACTCTCTATACAAAGAAAAAGAATTATCTACAAACAAGTGGAATCTTTTTCAGTGGAGACTAGCACACACATACACGACTGTAACAGGTTTTAATACTTTCACTTACCAGAGGGGTTTAGGCTATATTGCACTCAGAGGAAGACTAGTTTTCTTTAGTAGTGCTCACTACTAATACTGATTATGTTAAAATACGAGCTGCTTTGAGTTTTGACTAACTTACATACCAGTTACTCCACCCGGAGCGTGGGAACTTTGGAACACAAGGACAATTATGACACATACATTATTGCATCCTGCTAATAGGGAGGTAAACAATCGAATTGAACATATTTCACCAACATTCTGAAATGTGCCGGTAGAAATACTCGGCTGATTTTCAGAATCGTAACAGCTTGTGGACCGTCTGTCCTTGAAGACAATCTAATATAAAATAATCTGACACGCTGCATATTTTCATTTTGCAGACAAACAAAACGAAGGTGAAAACAAAAAGCTATGTATCTATGAAATCGTATGATCAGAGAACAAGCTCAGCAGACAATTTCACACTTAGCGCTGAGAAATACTGAAAACAAATTACATACTGAATTGATCTGGATTTGAATGCAGAAAACCACAATAATAAAAGTGGGTATAACACTGAAATAACAAAGGCAAATCTGACTGCCCCTAAATGACATTAAGTCACAAATGAACGCACTATTTGAAGGGTTACTCTTTGCTGCGGACAAACAGTATTGTTTTAATACAAAATATGGAGATTCGTGGAAGAGCAGAAGTGGAGAAGTAACTCAGCAGCCTTGTAAGTTGTACAGGAACCATCTGAGCACCAGAGGGCAGTAGTGATGGGCACCAGGAGTAAGGCAACAGCTTCAGAACTGAGTATCCCAACATGTAGAAAAGAATTGCTACTACTCTGTAAAAGATATGACTCACATGCACATTTTTGCCTACAATAGGGGTTTTTTTGTGTTTCTTTTCGGAATAACAATCTGAGAAAGAAACTCCTCTATGTAAGCTTTCAGTCAACGCTTCAGCAGCTTGTATTCAATGAATCAAAGAGTTGCTTTACGGGTTTGTCCCATGGTTGAAACAGAATTACAATACAAACCATGTGGAAAAAAAAAACATGCTATAAAACAAACTGGTTTGTCACACTGAAACTCAAAGCCATTCAAGTCAACACTGTTGTTCACATTACAAAGATTAATACAATTTCTGAAAGTTAAAAATATGCCAGGGTTTGCAAAGATGGCCCCTGTCGGCATCAACGAGGTGTCAGTGGTAAAAACGAAAACAAAGCTTCCAGCAGATCTAACGTTTCAGAGATATATACTTGGCTTTTGGTGAAAAGACTCCAAATAATAAGACTTCAGAAGTAAGAGTAAGACTCGTGCACATCATTGCGTTTAATCATCCCTCCCATGCTCTTTAGCAGACTTGATAGTTCACGTTCAAAACTCTAAATCCTCCCTTCTGTCGTTGTTTCATAATTTACATTTTCTATTTTTGAAGCATACCCCTATAGGATTGGTCCTTTCCTTCACCCTCCCCTTTTATTCTGTCGCTCCCCTGCCTCTTCCTGCTTTTCCTGTGTATTTATGCAGTAAACAGGCAGTGCGTAAAACCTCATTTCACAGGCTCCTCTGTAATTCAGCCCTTCCACCACGATTTTAACTAAACCGGCAAAAACTTGCAAAATCATCGACTCCAGTACGAGACACAACCGCAGACTGGGAATGCCCAGCAGTCCCTCAGTACATACATATTTATATGCTGTTCTTGAATACGTCATGTTTTGGGGAGTAGGTCGCATCAACGGGACCTCAGTGGAGAACTGGGTACAAATTGGTAATACATACCTAAACAAACAATATGTGGCTTTGTGGAACCATAATCCCCCCCCTTTTTCTACACCCGTCAACCACCCCTGAAACAATGGACCCAAACGGAGGAATGTTGGCTTCACTGGGCAACATACCAGCAAATAACATGGTCAAAGTACAGAAATCAAGAAGAGGAGGAATTGGGCCAGTTTCCATGCACTTGGATGTTTGTGTCAAAACAGCACTTTTTCTTCCTGCTGTGTCCCCCCGCCGCTGGATGTTCACCTATCTACGTAGACCTGCACAGAGAAATGAAGGTGGACAGAAAAAAAAAACAGAGTTAGAGGTTGATTGGTAGCGCAAATACACATTCATATCATATTATACAGTATTTCCCCTGATCAGCCATAACATTAAAATCAGCTGCCTAATATTGTCCAGAGAGTGTCTAGAGAGAGTGATTTAATCAACTTTTTACTTCTTAGCTGGTATGGCTGTTGGACCAGACTGGACCAGACTGTGATGGCTGGCCATCGTTCCTCAAACACACCAATGAGCTGCGGGTGACCATGACCCTGTAACTGGTTCACCAGTTGTCCGTCCTTAGTCCACTTTGGTGAGTACTAACCACTGCAGACCAGGACAACCCAACGAGTGCTGCAGTTCTGGACATGCCCTGACCCGTCAAAATTTGACCTCTGCTCATTACCATAAACTCACACTTTTTTTCTGCTCCCAACAGGCCAAAAATATTACGCCCTGTCTAATATATCCCATTTACCGACTGCAGCTGTTTTAACGAGATAATCAATGTTATTCTGACTTGAACTCTCAGTGGTTATAAAGTTATGGCTGATTGGTGTAATTCCCAGTAGATCAAGGATACTAAAACATCCTCTCTTCCAATACACATGGATCTGATTAAACTGTCGAGAAACCAAGAAAATATTCATTTCATGTTGGCAGAGAAGAACAGGAGAGTTGTTGCATACTACCCAGGACCATTGTTATTAACTCCCCTGCGCTATTTAATTGATCAATCAAATTCTGGACAGATTCCTGTGTGTTTTTCTCCTCGTGCCTCCATCTAGTCACTGCCTGTGGCGTGGTGTCATACGTGTGTTCTGACAGGCTGCGGCATGTTACATGACTCAAACTTGCATTTGCACAATCGCTATCACCAGTCAGTGTTGTTTTGGAACTCTTGGATGCTGGTAACATACTAAAAAGTAAGTGTCATTTGGTCACTTCATAAAGAAATAATCATTTTATTAATTTCAAAGTAATCAGGGAATGTCATCTTTAAGAGAAAACGATTAGGCAGCAGGTAAAAACTCACACGACAATGACCACAATAATATGAACAGACAGTCACATTTAAAACACGGAGGTAAACGGCACACGTGGAGTGACAGAACCTTCATACTTACAGGTACATGGGCTTTAAGAGGAGATGAGAGGGTTTCTCATTGACATGGTAGAGTGGAAATGGGTCAAATCCACCAATAAAATCAACTGAAAACAAAGGATCACACATGTGTTATGGAGAAAATCAAAAGACGGACAATAACAGAATGTGAGACTGAGGTGAATAAAAACACATGTATGACAACAAACAACAAGCTGGATGAGGATTGAAACACAAAACACGGTGGGGAACAAACGGAATGCAGGGAGGTTGATTAGAACGTATAGAAATATAATAAAATATAAACACCAATGCTTGAACATTGTTTTATCTGTAAGATTGCCTGGAGCCAGAGGGAAAACTCGGGAACAGGTGGAAGCTGGCCAGTTGTCAAAAGGCCTTTTTTTATCCCATGGAAACAGAGTTGACCTTCAGCTAAAGACCATGATATTCAACTTTGTTTTGTTTTTTTCCCGGTGTGAGTTCAGGTGAAGCTCAGATGAGAAAAATGAGAGAAAGACAGCGGCGTGCTGGTCACCATAGTGCTGCGTATTGTTTTGGAGATGAAGGGAGAGGCTTGCGGCTCTGAACATAAAGGATAAGGCCCAGCCAGAGGAGAGATAGCGCGGGGAGGATGGGAGCACAACATGCAAGTTAGCCAGACTGACAGAGAGGGCCTGAGAGATTAGGTTGAAGGAGTGCATGGAAAGAGGGAGCCCCCTCCAGAAGCAGCGAGCCGAGTGTAAACACCACCAGGGCAGGAAAAGGTAAAACTGAGACTGAACCTTTGGTGCACGAGGCTGCAAAGAAATAGTGAATCCTGGCGGAAGAAGATAACAAAAAGGGCAGATGTGTTACGTTCTGGTAACCAAATACTGTGTGGGACATCAGGCAGAAGCCAGGTATGGAAACTAAGGACAGTTCCATCCTGATAAGAGGAAGCAGCGGCGGTCTGCTGAACAATGATAGGTCAGCTTGATGAGCACAGAGGGCTGCAGGGTGTTCTGGGGGTGGCGGACTCTCCCTTTCCTCTGACCCTGCCCTGGTTTCCTGGTATTCTATGTTTCATGTGTACATCACAAACACACTCACTCACAGACAAAAATCCGTCCCTGATCTTTTCTCTACCAGTGATTTTCTCTTTATGAGCAGGTGGATGACCTATCTCCTCCCATGATCAACTGTGCTGATGAATACAGTTAGATGTTAACGATAGTTGCCATTTTTAGACAAACTAGATGCTCTAGACTAGAGATTGAGTGTTGCTCCATCAGTCAGTCCGTCAATTCAGTACTGTGTATTTCTGATTGAAACCTCATGACTAATATTGAATGGATGATTTTACAGGCCTCTAGCAACGAGTTCTAAGAATCTATGGCTCTCAGAAAGTCTCCTGAACAGCATCAGCTAAGAGCTTAAACTAGAAAATGTGATGTCCGCTCTATAAAAAAACTGAATTTGTGCTAATGTGGATAAGCCACAGCCAAATCATAGTTAAATGTGAGCTAATAGGCATGAATCAATCATGAGTTGCACACATTAAGTGCCCTAAGAAAACATTTCATTGAATTCTGTCCAGCAGTTTTTGAGAGGTGGATAAATTGTTCCCTAATAAGCAGGTTTATGTGGATGGACAGACAAGGGTAACACTATATGCACCTGTGCACATGTGAAGATGACTGTGACGTGAAACACAGGCAGGGAGATGAAAGGGAAAAGACCAAGAAAGGGGCAGAGTTGAAAACAGAGAGAGGGATAAAGGGCAGATGTAAGTTCAAGACTTCAGAGCCAGTCTGCTGTGCTGAAAGTGAGACACAAGTTCCTTTTATACAGCTTGGACAAGGCAGTACTCTTCTACCTTTGGTGCACCTCACCATTCTATAGAAATGTAAAAAAAAAAGTCGGAACCGTGGGTCATTGTTGTTTACCTCTGAGGCGGCAGAGGTGGTTGTAAAAGCACTGAACTGACATATGTTTAAACAAAGTAAGCTGCTGATTCAGTGGGACAGGACGGCGGTGGGATGTGATGTCGTCATGGTGTGACAGAGGAAAATCTAGCAAAGGAATTGGATGGATAGTGTAAGGTCCGGGATATGCTGAGTCTCCAAACAGAGGATGAGCTCAATCATCCTGGTTTTGTGTATGTCATGCTGAGATGTGTCAGATTTAACATAACAAAGGTGACCTGAGTAAACAAAAAATACACGTTATAAATGAAAACCGCATTTACGTTTTTCATTTAAAAAAAGGAAAACCTGCGTGAAAAGGAATTTGTCAACTTAGAAACAAAATTGAAACAAATTACTAAAAAAATTACTAAACTGCATTAATAACCGTTTGTAGTAAATACCACAGAAGATGAGGAAGAAGGTGAATTACATCAGTCTGGGAAGACTTCTAAGCCTCCACAGATCCCCAGCGGGACAAGACTGGGTGCAACATCGCCACGACTCAGGCATGTGTCCGATCTAGGACCATATATGAAACTGATTCAAATGTGAACTAAAAAGACATGGTATTTGAAAAAAATAAAATAAAATAAGATTGAGTCCTTTCAGTCCGGTACTGTCATCACATTCTCTGGGTTTAAAGCAGTGGATTATAGGATTCTATTTTGCGTAGGCATATGCTGCATATTCTTAATGTATATCTTATTTATCATCTCAAAGAGCTTCTCTTATTCATGTAATATCTTCCATTCTCGGACACATATCTTAAATTATTTAAAAATAAATTGCTCTCATTTGACTTGCTACTACACTAAATGGACTCAATTTCCAAATACAAATACTTATTTTAGATTTTATACTTTTGCCCTTTGTCTTAGTCCCAGTGTAAATGACCCGCTCATTATGTCCCTAAATTTTCTGCTCCTTTGACAACATCTTAAGGAAATAACCGTAGTATTTATTTTGACCTTTTCACTCTTTTCTTCCACATCCCGAGGATACACTGCCACCTTGACATCCATCTAGCCTCAGGCTCGTCTGTCTGCTGTGGAGGATTTGCCGGGTGTGTGACTCAGCACAGACGGTGGCAGCATAATTAGCATACATGGTAAAATGAGCTTATCCTGGCGCTCGTCTTCTAACTCCATGGAAATGGATTTTCCCCACCACTTCCTCTGTTGGTGTGTCTGCTCACCACTGATAACTGTGTGCAAAAATCCACAGACGCAAATACACATACGTGTAAACGGCTAGTCACACGCAGAGTAACCCCTCGCAGATACACGAAGTGCACAGGCAAATGTGAGAGTATGGAAACATCTATGCTCTTATAGACGTCACAGAGAAAGAGAAGAAGTCAGATCCAAAGCGTAATAATCACTCCAACACACACTGCATATCAATACTAAAGCCTGAGGGCCATGCCAACCATGGTATATGATGCTTGTTATTCTGCCCGATGTATCCCCTTGGCTTCACGGGAGTGCAAGGGTGTGTTTCATTCCACTATTCTTTACGCAAGCCTCAGCACTCAAATCTAACTCATCAGTTCCCCCTGGAGAGAAAGGGAGCTCAGAAGGAGAGGAATCCCTGCAATATCTCCTCATTTGAGAAAAGCTCATCTTGTCTCGTGCTGTTTGTTCTTGCATATTGCCCCGTCTGCTTTCTCCCTCCTTGCCAAACGCCTCCCTCTGCTACCCACATGCATGCTCACTCCTCTTTCTCTCCTCCCTGTCTTTTTAACTTCTCTTGAGGATTTTACTTACTACTTACTTACTACTACTTTTTTTCTTCAGTGAGGTGCAATCAACTGTGTAAGCTGTTGACCAGCACGGCGCTTAATGAGGCTTTAACAATGAGTGACCAGAGATCCATAATTGTTTTTTTACAAGCACAACTCATTAAACATCAGAGAGCAAAAGTTGGAAAAGAGTGAGGATATTCAACGCACCAACATTGGATTCTGATACATCATTATATCCTGTTCTTCAACTGAAGAAGCTGGGAATAGAATTAAAGCGATATGAGGGCGAAGCAACGAGAGGGTAAAGCTCTGAGTAGGAGGAGAGATGCTGAGGCATTCAGGGAGCTCAGAGAGCGGCTTTAATCTACACATCAAATAATTATAATAATAATAAATGAGGATGGAGAGTTACAGCAGCAGAGTGCATTAACTGTTTTTTATGCTGTTACGAGTGTGTGTGTGTGTGTGTGTGTGTGTGTGTGTGTGTGTGCGTGTGTGTGTGTGTGTGTGAGCGTATGAGCAAATAGGTGTGTGTAAACAATAACAGAGATGTAAAGTTGGAGGTGATGTCGCATTCTACGTCACCATCGTCCAGATCAGAAGAAAACTAACTATTTAAAGCAAGAAAAGTCACATCACATGATGCTCCTTTCATCCAAAACTAACCTTTTCCATATCACACTTTTTATCATCTTGTGGATGATTTTCTAATCCAAGCTTAAAAAAAACATATTCAGTGGCAACAGCCTACGTCTAGTTCAAATGTCATAAAAACAAATGAAAAGTTATTGAGGTTGGAGAGTCTCTTTTTGCTGACTCGACTCCCGCTGAAATGATATTGCCCTCCGGGGATTAGTAACTACTACTAGAGGTGACTGGCAATGGAATGGGAGTGTCGGGAGGTGATGCATACCATTCACAGCTGGCAAAGCTTTGGAATGTGACCAAAGAGCTGTTTGGACGGTGAAACCATCGAGCAGAAACACACAGGTGCAGCATGTCACCATTTCCTCAAGCTGGAAGAGTCTGTTTGCTGTTTAAAGCCAGTTTCTGTATAAAGCGCTTGGTTGGCCATTTCAACTAATGCTAGAACAGTTTTTTTGTCCATGAAAATGTAACTTACGTCACAAGAAACAGTTTCTGATTCTAATTCCGTCTTCGCTGATCGTCAGGACAAGAGCTTGGCCAGTCCGCTACTCAGATTCAAAGTAATGGCGAGGGAAACTCTCCTGCATGAAGACATTGCTATTTCTCCTAGGGAATTACTGCAGTGCTTATCAGATATTTATGAGTCTCACTGACCCCTTTGATCTAATGTTTCCTTGCGTCTGATTGGCTAACCTCTAGCACGACCTCTGACCTACTGCCTATGAGGTCACAGCACCTGAGTAATTTATCACAAGTGTCCCTCTCCGGTTTCTCCTTCTCATCTCATCTCATCTGTTCTCTTCTCTTCTCTTCTCTTCTTCTCTTCTGACTCATTTCATGGTCAACTATAGTGCTTACCAGCCCCCCCTCTGTGTGTTTGATACATGACATTTGAGGCGAACTCTTGCCCTCAGCTAACTCCATGTTTGAGGTTTATCTTGGCGAACAGACGGTGACACAGATAGGGGCAAGTGTTCTGAGATAACACACTAGGAGGGTTTACATGAGACACTCTTCTCCTATCTGAATGAAACCTTTCCGAATAGCAATGTCTTTCGTCTGTTTACATGACCTGTGATCTTTTCCGACCTGGTGTTTACATGCATTAACTCACCAAATCGGAACAAGCTTTCTGACATGCGCAGATGATCCACACTCCAGTTTGCCAACCGCCCAGAAGAAGAATACGATAAACAGGGCATGCATGGAAGGGACTTTTCATCATTCTAACCATCCAACAATGTTAAACTCTTTCAAAGTTGCAATGAGTTAATAACTCCCCGATGTAGACCTCTACTGTTTTGAAACCGGCAGATTTCAAATGCGTTGCAGCACTGTGCGTGTGCTGAAAAAGCTCAGCCGGAAAGCTTTCTGAAACAGATTTTAAATGCAACGACTGGCTGTTGGAGAGGCTTTCCGAAAGGACTTACACTACCCCCCTTGCAAAGAAATGAAATCTCATTTGGAAAGGGCCTTTTCTTTCAGAAAGGGGTGTTTAGATGCAGCATTTTCTTCCCAATTAGGTTTTTTTTTACGGAATTTAATCGGAATTAGGACGTCCATATAAACCCATCAACTGATAGGCCACTTCAGATGAGGTAGCTACTTGTTTGAATAGCTAAGTGGATGAGAGGCAGGCATGAGGAGAGAAGATGTCTGTGGACAAGGGAGAGGGGGTGTTGCTAACCAGTCAGCAACAGAGAGCTGGATCGACAGACAAGGGTTACATGAAGAAGAGAAAGTGGGAAAAGAGAGAGCAAAGAGTATGTAAAGGTTTTTTTTACAGCACCTGCGTCAGCCACAAAGACCAACAACCTTCAGTGATGAGGTGACAAACACACACATGAAAGGTGAAGGGAAAAATGGGCGGAAGGATGTGTGGAAAAGGACACTTGGCTCCTGTGGTTCTGAGGGAGTGAGAAAAGGCCCATCTGGTGTGGGGGATTAGAGAAGAGCGAGAAAAGCGAGAACTGGGGCGGAGATAGAGTGAGTTCGGAGAGGAGAGGGAGTTAAACAAAGATGCAGTCTTGTTTTCCCCAACTCCAGTGTTTTCTAATCTCATCTGGGCGGGACTCTTCAGTTGCTCCCTTTAAAAAAGTAATGTGTGTGTGGTGGTGTTTAAAGGTGAGACTTACAGCTGTCCTCCTCCTCAGTGATAGCGCTGACAACATAACAGGCGTACACGAAGCCCAGGAGCTGTGAAAACAAGCAAACATGAGACGTTAGACTCCACAGAGGTGGTTGTGTGCAGCTGATAAACCGCATTGTGTTTGCTTTGATTAACAATATCTGGAAAATGGGCAACTTTCTGAGGGTATGCAACCTCGTTTTGTGCAGAGAGCCCTCCTCTTCTCAGGGGATTCAGCAATTGGTGGATGATGAAACACCATGCAAGACTCTCATTATTGGATATGAAACTAACGGCCAACAATTTTAATAATCAAGAAAGGACATCAAAGAATTCGCAGGTTCCAACGTCTCAGAAGTGACACTGTGCCTCTCTTTAAACATCACAATGTAAACATCTTGGTTTACTTTGAAATACATTAGCTTTTGGACAAAACAAGCAACATGACTATGTAATGCTCTGGAAAATTTTGAGGGACATATTTATTTACTTGCTAGTGTAGTTGTTATCCCGGATCTGGGCCGCAACGCAATTATTACCAGGTTGCAGGTTACAGAATTAACTGTAAATACAGAAAACACTTAGAGTGTCGCTGTCATCCATCCCCAATTTATGGAACGTTGAACTTTCTGCAGGAAACGTTTTGAACTGTGGAACTTTCTGCAGGAAAACAAGCACACAGCTCTGACTAATTCAGTTATATTTACTTGAAAAGTTGTTCTATATTGTACAAGGAAAATGTGTATATATGTATATATAATAGTCATGATAAATAACCCGCCCCATTTCTAGATCCACAAGAATACTGTTAACATTAAACTATTATAGAGTAAACCTTCTATATTCCAAAAATGCTGATGCTGCGATATCATTATTCTTATAACAATAATGGATAAAGAATTATGTGTAATATTTCATAATTTCAGACTGGTAGCAGTTGAATGGCTTTGACTGGAAACTGCACTTCAATTGTGGTCACGTGGAATGTGACACAACATTTTGCTTGCTTCACTTGTGCGAATGACAACGTAGGATCATTTCAGTTTTCTTGTGCAAATAACATGAGGGACATCTTCATTCATTCATTCCTTATCTACTGCTTATCCAGTTCAGGGTCACGGGTGGGCTGGAGCCTATCCCGGCTAACATCGGGCGAGAGGCAGGCTACACCCTGGACAAGTTTATCGCATGACAGACACACATAGAGACACACAACCACACGCACTTACGGGCAATTTTTGTGTGTCACCAAATCACCTATATCACATGCTTTTGGACTGTGGGAGGAAGCTGGAGTTCCCAGAGAGAACCCACGCAGACACAGGGAGAACATGCAAACTCCACAAAGAAAGGGCGGCAGATGTGGATTCAAACCCGGTACCTTCTTGCTGTGAGGCAGCAGCGCTAACCAGTGCGCCACCGCGCTGCCCACGAGCGACATCTACAAAGGTTATTTCAGCAATTTCCTTCTGCAATCAACTAAGCCCATCAACAGGAATACAAAAAGTCAATGGTGTTGCAACATTAGTGCATGTGCACCAACACACAGTATTGAGAATAGACCATGGAACCAGCAGATGGCTGACGTTGACTGATAAACAAACAGTAAGACGTTCTATCTCCGTCCACTCATCCATCCATCATTTGGCACTCTTCCATGCCAATTAAAACAGCGTCGGGCCCGCTTCCCCATGCAAAGTGGGCAAACAAACAAAATCCCAAGGAGAGCCCTGACTGTGTGTGATGGGGGTTGTTTATACAACATTCAATCAACATATATCTTACATGACTTTAGTAATCATGTCAGGAAGCAATATGACATACAGATGTCATGGCATGGCTATCTCCATTACTGGTTTTATTCCATTTTTCATGCACACAATATATTTTGAATTTACTAAGGTCTTCTAGATAGATAGGTAGATCTTTTTTTTATTATAAGGAAACTCAGGCGAGGAGTTTGGAGTGAGAATAGAATGGGTCCCCCTCAGTTTGGCTGAGATAAGATACTTGACTCTTAACTCTGCTTGTGTTTTTTCCATCTGCCATTTTATTACTGGTCTCACTCCATCCATTACAGAGGTGGGGAAATGGAGGTGAATTAGCATATGTATAAAGCCAGTCAAATACAAGATGGTAGTAACAGCAGGGAGCCTTGATTTTCAACGACACTGAGTCTGAGTCCATGTGTGGTTTTCCTGTTAAAGTGTGCACCAAATGTCTGTTTAAATAAGCTATAATCTATGTTCCTGCAATTTAATTTTCATAAAAAACTAGAACTTAATGGATCTTAAATGATCACCACTCTACCAAAAAAATGTCCTTTCACTTAACACTGTATTAGGGTACATTGAAGCCAATAAATATTACTATGAGGAAAAACAGATTCTGATTGATCTGCATTATAAATATACACAAACTATAAGAAGCTGGGAATGTTTTACTGCTGAAATAATTGTTCTCCTTTTGCAAGGATCCCATGAAGGCAGCACGTTTGATCAACTGTAAATATATGCAAATTTGGGAGACAACGCAATATCGTCTATCAGCAATGGGAGATGAACGCCGTGTTTATTTTATTGTTTAGAAAGTCTACTTGACTTGTAAGTAAAAGACCACACTAAATGGTACTAGCACTGTGTCCCCTATCCTCCCTCTGCTTTATGAGAGTATATCGTAATAAAGAGAAGAGAGGCATAGAGATCGACAACTCAGCGTAGAAAGTTGGAAATATAATAGCTGGCTATTGCCTTTAGGAAAAACACAGCACATTATGATCATTAGCAGTTGTGACTGAATTTTTAGAACAATGAAACTGAGTTAAATAAATATACTAAATCCTTCTCAGTGATGGGAAAATACCCTTTCTCACTCTTTGACCAATTACTGCTGATGGCTTAACTGTCTAGATACCGGATTGACAAGAACATCTCGACTCATGATTGCCTTTCACTTCAAGAGAAACTCCAAATATGGTCTGATCTTAAATCATTGTGTGTTATAGTCTTCTTTTCAATGACTTCAGTAGAATATTGTGTTAATGCAGGGGGAGCACATTGAGACAGCAGAATGGGACACTTGGTGTCTTTTGCCGGAGGCATTTCTGTCCTAAACTATTATAGGTCAGTGTCCACCACTACTAAGTACCACTTATATATCTTTGCATATTAACGTCTTCAATCATGCTCATGAATACACCCCCGCACACACACTTCCACTTTAGAGGCTAATGTCAACCTAATTAAGCTCACGGAGACCTCACATGTCCTCAGAGATTAGATGTCAGCGAGGACATACCACACCCAACCTAATAACTTAGCTGCCAGTCATTGGTTTTCCTTTCAAGCTGAACTTTAAATTTTTGTTTTGTCAGTTACAAAATATACAGTAAGAGTTGGTTATCCGCAAGCAGGAGAAGTATAACACAGCGGTATCAGCATCCAGTGGGACAGCCCGCCCCCCCAAATGCCAAAATATGCATGACTGATATTATTAAATCAGAAAAAGAAAAAAAAACATCACAGTTTTATACCCCGAGGGTAATGTGTATCCCATTTGAAAAAAACTGGATCTGGACAACTATCAAAAGTATATAAGGCACATGAAGTTCAGTGCTTGATGTGGTAAAACATCAAAAGAAAAAAGTTTTTCTCCATTGGGCCTTAATTTACTATTTACTGAGCTGTAAGGGAAACTAGAAGGGGTGGTTGTGAAAGTTCAGCATTATCTGTGTCTCTTTTCTCAGATAATGAGGGCGAACTGAAGTTTAAGGCTCCATGTGTGTGTGTGTGTGTGTGTGTGTGTGTGTGTGTGTGTGTGTGTGTGTGTGTGGATGAGGAGAAGGCCAGACTATTTGCATAGGCTAATGAAGGTCAGGTTTACACTAAATACGCAGTGAATGAAGACTCATAGAAATCTTTGATAATGCACAGTCACTCAGAAACATAGTTCACACAAATCTCTTTCATTATTAGAAGCTTGCATTCCTCGCAGTCAAAACTACAATAAATAGAATTTAGAGTCACTTATTTTGGATATGTCTGTCAAGCTTCTATTACACCTAAAAATATTTAAGCAACTATATCTGTTACGGTCCTAATTAACATACATGTTAGAGTAACCTCCATTAATTGTTGGTCCATATATAATAGCAATGTCATATTTCATCATTATTTTATGTCCAGTTTGACCGGCAATAATCATGTCATCTTGTGCTTAAACTGACATGACCGGGAAAATAAAATGTTTTTCGAAAACTGGGGATCATTTATTTACAAAGCAATATATCATAGTGCTGTTGGTAAACTTTAGTTGTAAGTCCAATTGGAAAAGAGAGCCCGATATCTTGAACGAGGGGATTTGTCAAAAAGGTAAAGGCCAAAAGTGTTAATGTCACACAAGTCACAAACTTCCTATGAATCTGCCACTTCCCCAATTTTTCTGCACTGAACGGCTGCTGGCCCATCCAAAGAACTGAAGCGTCAGATGAGAGCCTGATAGACTCAAAGACTCAGTTGCACAACAGAATTGAGAGGAAGGCCTTGGGCTCTAGGAAATTATGATGGTTATATTTTTACAGTATTTCCAGAAATATTATAGGCAAGGAATCAATGTTTTCAACAAAAAAATAGAAGAAAACATACTCAACAACAGTTTGATGCTGTTTGTATCTACCAGTATTTGTAACTATTTCACATGAATTCCAGTTCGGTGGAAAGGATGCATCACAAACTGTCTCTGCAACGATGGATATCTGAGTCCATCTACAAGCTAATTAGCACCCATTGATTGTGCAAGGACAAAAATCGGTAAGTGTCCTATTTGCCTATTCTGAAAGGAATTCATAGATAAACGGTATCCTTGTGGGAATAAGAAGAGCAGAAAGAGAAAGGGAGAAGGGACAGTGCAGATGTCTTGCAGGTTAATTACACAAGTCAGGAGCAGGCGTCTCTGCAGAGAATTTGGCGTGTGCGTGAGTGGGCGTCTATGGGCAGCTGCATGTTTAATGACAAATCATGATGAGCTAGGGACTGCAGGGACCACATCCACCTGTTCTTTTCTACCCAGCCCCCTCTACACACACATCCATACAGCTTGCATGGGGATGTTGAGGGATTCTTGCGCCAATTGCATCTTTCGCATCAAATGAGTGCAAATTAAGCAGAATATTTTTCAATAACGCTACACACCGACCTCTCATGCAAAAATATAAACAATACAAAGACACTGCCCCAAATAGGGGAGTTTACATGAATTCTGAAATAATAGAGGGAGAAATGTGGTTGTCTGTACTAAGAGAAAAATAGAGAAGCCAAATAGACAGTTGTACAAAACAACTGGGACAAGCAGAAAGAAACATCCATGTTCTCCTCTGTTCCTCTTTCCGAAGTTTAAAGACCAAATATTAGAGTAGAATCCCTGTCTCTGCAAAACAGATTAACAATTACAGCTCTTGGCAGAGACAGCCTTTGAAGTATACGAGCAGGCAGTCATATTTTGCTGATGTACTATGAGTAGCCTCACACCAAATTCTGTGAGTGGCTGAGTACAAATTTTCTTCCCTTGTCCTAAGGTCTTTTTGGTAGCAGCCACCAGTAATAACTGCTCGCTACTGCATCATAAATCTTTAAATCCCAGAATCTTTTTTAACCTTTGAAGCAGATGCTGTGAAACTTGCATAGCAGGGACAGTGTATGTGCAGAAGTGGGGCTGAGGAGCTCAACACTTTTATTATACCAAACAATGCATGAACATGTATTGATTCTGAACGCAGGACTTCAAATACAAGCACATCAAAGATCCCTCCAGTTGGCTCCTCATGCATCATACAGACAAATCAAAGAAAGACATATTCATCATGGTGGTGACAGTTGTTCTGCTTGAGAATTTGAAAGCAGAACAAGGACTAATGGACTTATCAAAGCGAGCACACTGACCTTTTGGATGAGTGTGGGGGTGGAAGCAGGGGAAAGGGACCTTCTGTTTTCATGCCGCTGAACTGAGTGTGCCTCAACAATCAACAAACATGTAAATCCCACCCAGTTTGAAACCACAGTCCCAAGCAGTAATCACGGGGGGCCCGCCCAAGCCATGCCTGCTGAGAAAACCCCTCTATCAAACCCGGCATTATCCCCCCTCTATCAGGGGTCATTATTCATCAGCTTTAAACAGTGTGCACCTTCACACAAACTGAAAACTGCCATGAAGGCAACAGAATAAAGAGTTGCCATTGGCATCAATATGCTAAGATGTGTGTGTGTGTATGTGGGTGAACGTGTTTGCAAAAAATATATATATACATATACATAGAGAAAGAGAAAGTGAGAGAAAGAGTAATGTCTTCAGAGGATATATTAGACACGAAGGAGAGCCGACAGCACTTTCACATTTCTGATATAGGTACGTCTCTCTAACTATCCCTTCATGTCATCAAGGACTCCTCAGATTCAACTGCTTTATTTAAGAGTGCAGCTGGTGCACAAAAGCAGAAAAAGATACCGGAGATTGGAGGATACAGATGTGATGATGGATGGATGAAAAAAGGCATAGCCTCCTCAGTGATGAATCAATGAATAAAAATTGTAGGAATGTCCGAATTGTGATAGCAACTCAATAGAAAACTGGCCAAAACAAACATCAAAATCAATATCAAGATGTTTGTTTCAAACAGTATTTTTTTATTTTAGGGCACGTCTGAAGAAAAATCCGAACTTCAAGAACTACAACTAGCCTACCAGCTGCTTGGATCAGATCTAATAAAACAAGGATGCCAAATCCAACAAATGATACAAAATTTTTTACTTCTAAGTAAAATTACACATATGGAGAATCCTGAAAACATCTTTACTACATTAAGTTTTCTTTACTTCAAAATCATCTTTTTAATGGTAAAGAAGGTTGTAGAGGTAATAGGTAACTATCCTGAGCTGACTAGTCCAAATTATTCAATTCTGGATGGCTTATTTTCAGCCCTTGAGAGATCAAGAATATAGATGCTGATGATGTAATTTCTGGCCAGTGGATCCACATTGTTCATCTGTGGTCATCCACACTTACATGGGAACTTTTAAAATGTGCCTTTTACTCTGCGTTTGGCCCGTTTGTCCACATGCTAACACTATCTCTGTTTGAGGTGCTGGGGTGTGGACTGGTTAACCGGGTATATCTGAGGCTGCCAGCATCAAACATCACAGTATGCGTCGCCATTGCCTATCACCAAACGCACCGGGACATCATTTGTTTACAATATGTTATGTTATTTGCAATGACTTACGTTGCCCAAATAGTTCTGTTTTTTGCATTGCTGGGTGGACTTTGTACGTATTTAACCCTTAAATTAAGTTTACACTTCCACTATATCGAGGAACAGAAATTTTTTTGGCTTCTGATTGGTCAACTTAAATTTACGATAGCAGTTAAATCGCCCCCGGTATCTTTGGCACACCCTTTACAGTTCTTGTCAGTGTAGTGAGTCTTCTCTCGTGGATGGAGGTAGTCTTAAATCCGTTTTTAAATATCTATGCCTACATGTGAACCTTAAGCCTTAATGAAACTATAACTAAACAATTAAAGTCATCTCAGGGTAACCTTGTAAAACCTCAACTTTACAAAAAAGACATCCCAATTTCTTCCTCTTCTTTATATTCACCTTTTCACCATCTCGTTCTGTCAGGCCCCTTCTTCCAACAGAGAGGAAATGGGACAAACAACAACAAGCACACGTTTCAAAGGACTCTATTTTAAGAGGTGTGTTGCTTTAAGCCTGTCAGGAAGCAAGAATACTAAGAACATTTTGAAATAAGATACGATGGGATTTGAGTAGCAATTTTTCATGCCTTTCTCTGGAGCGGTTCTGACTGAAATGCAACGGAACACTAGGTCGGATGTAAAAATACAGGCAATTATTGCTTTCGTACGAGGGTCAGTGTTTAATGAACTAGTTTGCAAAATAAACTGCCTAAAGTGCAAGGGGGGGAGAGGTTTGATGAGAATCAGGTCTATAAAATGAGTTCAATCATTTTTTATAAGCCTTCTCTATGTGGGTCATAGCATGAATGCTACCATCCAGGGCTTCTCGACACATCCCTTTGCTAATTTTCTAATCCGCCACGTTGTAAAGTTGCGCAAACTGTGCTCTCCCAGGTGTAAATTATTTCAAGATTAGACGGTTAGCAGGAAAACCAAACTCTGAATCAGCGAGAGGTTTTAATTCTATGACGAACAGCAGAGACGTTAAACACCCTACCTACAAATCCGATCAGGAAAACTACCTTAATTAATATCTTTTAAATAAAGCTAAAAACATATATCTTCACAATAAAGCAGATATTCATTTCTGGAGAGATGAAACTCATCTGCACCCCGCTCTTTACATCTGCACAAATCTTAAAATGCTGTCTTTCACTAGATGGTATGTTTTATTCATGTTCCCGTTCCTTTTGCCTTTGTTTTAGCTGTTATTTCTTCTTGAAAGGTGCTATACAAATTAACTTTTCAACATGAGGAAGTAGCTATGTTTATGTTACACTGTAAATGCTAAATTTGAGTAAATTTGCGTAAAGTTCATGTCTGAAAAGAAAGTACTGCTGTGCCGGCACCTTAGAAGGCCCTGGCCCCTGTCCAACGTCAGCTTAGTAAGTTATACATGGCGGGATGTGGGTTTCTGGTGAATTCATGAGGACAATAACAGTCCTAACAGTGTTTGAGTAATCTGTTATCAGCAGGCAGGTCCGAGTCTCTAGCCAGACAAAACAGCAGATCAATTTTTCATTCAGAGTCCAGGGCAGAGGAACTGAAGCTGTGATAGACAAAATAACCGACTGCTATTGAATCATGTTGGGGGAAAAAAATGCTTGAAAGGAAACACAAGCATCCGTCCTCTCTCATCAAGTTCAACTGTCACGAACATGAGGCGAAGTCAATGCCGGTGTTTGTACGTGTAATGAGTTCCGTTGACATGTTCATACATGTATGTATTTGGGTTTGAAGAGAGTAGAATCATGTTCCAAACATGTACTCACAGCCACAAGAATCTGTGTGCTGCTATGCACAACCTCGATGTACTGGTAGTCCATGAGGCAGCCCATGACCGTGATGTAGGAGTGGCTCTCTGTGGTGCGGATCCCTGGAGCCTGCGGCAACTCTCTTCTCACACAGCCTGGACCGTGTTCGCTCCACCAGGAGTGATGCGATGAGATATTAAATGTCAGGAGGTCGCTGTCCTGAAAGAGGAAAAAAAACATTTACTTCTTTTTCTCTATTTATTTCTTATGATGCACATTACTGCATTCTTTATAAGTCTTACAGGGGTCAGTGGGTGAACATTTGGACACCTGTGGTGGATCGTGGAAGTTTTTATGGCTATTCTACTTTGCTAAAAACGTTGGTTCAACCTTTAAAAACTAGGGGAAATCTTTGCTAGAAGCTCTAATGGGAGATATTTCGGTAAAGCTATCGTTTGGGCTGCACTCTATTCAGAAAATCCTCACAATGCCGTCAATCTGATGCTCAGCAGGTTTACTTTTCATTCTGTTCACCGTCTCAATAGCATTGTAGCATGCTTATATGCTAACTGGCATCAGAAACAAAGAAGAGTTAATCTCCTGAGTAATTTTGGAGGTCTTTGGTTATAATACAGAATGTGTGGGCAGTTTGAAAACTAACATGATGGTGGCACAAGGAAAAGCTGTTATAATTCTTTACACGTGAGTGTCTGTAAAACATTTCATGGAAATCCAAGTTATACTCACTTTACGCACTTTCACTAAAAACCAGGTCAACCTCAGGATGTTTGCAAACGTTTACAATAAACTACCTCACAACCTCAAACTAAAGCAATCATGAAAAAGGTAACGTGAATTTTTAGTGAGTTTCAAAAAGAGGGACCATAAACACTGACCTTCATCGAGCTGACCGAGCCCTCTAGTCCTTTGATATTTTCTTTAGATAATTTGTGACTTTCTGAATGACCCTTTTCAACTCTCGGAGTAATATTGGAAGGTCGGCCACTTATGGGACAATTCGCTACGGTATCAAGTCTTCCCCATTTGTAGATAATGTATCTGACTGTAGATCTGTGGGGTCCCAGAACTCTGGAGAAAGCTTTTTAACCCTATAAAGACTGATATATTTCACCTTTTTTACTCATCTCTTCTAGAATTTCTTTTGATTGTTGCATAGTGTACAACTGGTGAGACCTACAAGCCAACTTCAAGCTTATGAAAACGGTTTATATAAGAGATGATTTGATAAAGCCGTTATCATATCTGAGTGTTTCTAGGCCAGCTGCAAGCAGTTATTTATGTAGTTTCATGGTTCTCTGGATTTGATTTCTAATGGTGGTGAAAATAAGTTTTTCTCACAGGCACAGTTATTATAAGATAATCTTTTTGGTTCAATAAAAATAAATCATTTTGTGAAACCCAAGTCGCCTTAGTCTTATATCGAACGTGGTTTTCAGATACAACACAGTTTAGTATTATTCTGTTTATTATTCTGTTTAGTTTTATCCTGTCCAAAAACAGAATAAAAGAAAGCAGGCTAAATACTTTTTCACCTCACTGTAACAGCGATAGAAAGTGAATTCTTTGTCAAGTTATTTCACTGTTTCCTAAGTGCTGCTTGACAATTGTAAAAGGTCAAACTTGTTAGCATTATGCTATTTTAAGACACAATGGTGTGACGTGACATTTCCTTTGTTTTGTTCAGTATAAACAAACAAAAGCATTGTGGGTTAAGGTCTTCATTGCGGCGCTGTTCATTTCACTTTCTCTTGTGGAGGAGATATGCCTCGTTACTGCTAGAGCTATGTGAGATCATCATTTTTTGTTTACCCTTTTTTCCATTTTGGAGTACCAACAATAGAATATTCTGACCCAAGTTTGATAAGGATTATGACAAGTCTACAGGCCATAACCATACAAAGGTTAGGAGTACATGAACTGTAGTTTCTCTGAGGCAGCAGACTTTCTGTTTCAACAGAAAAGTTTTGAGAGAAGTACTTTTCACAAACTATTAGGATGCTAGATTTGCACACAACTATATGAATCCATACATACAGATGAACAGATGCATAGATGCCCGCGCCAATCAATACCCCAACACAGCAATCTAACCCTGCATCTGCCCTTCGGTGACAAGACATGCATTATTAACCGAGCCAAGTGCTGTCAGGAAACATCTCTGATTCCTGTCCACACCCACTCACACTTATATGCAGGCATCAACAATATATTAGTAGTAGCAACATCCTTCAACAATGAATCTGTGCAATCAGGGAAAATATCTGTCCTAAATATTAGAATGATGCTACAGCTATTACTCCACGTTCATCACTTCTGTCATTCTCTCACACAGCCATAACGACGGAGGCTGAAGGTCAATAAGTGGAATTGTGAGATCTAATGGCTGAACAGATTCCAATGATTGAGCCTGCGAGCGAGGGAAACCACTTCTTTCCCAGCTGTAGTTGCAATCACGCCTGCAGTGCATCAGCAGTCGATATTCAAAAGGCTTTCGGCAACTTATTGTTATGGGTGATATCGTTTTACTCCCATGCACCCCAAAGAAGAAGAAAAAATCAATTACTCTATATCATTGATTCCAGTTGAGTAATAATGCTCGAACAATTATTGTTCACAAAAGTCAATACATATTAGGGACAATCCCTTTACGGGAATAACTAGAGAAACGAGGCTTTCGGTGTAGCTCAACATGTAATGATTATAAAACTTTTTGAAATATAGAGAGGAGACATTATGTTGTGTGGCCTAATAAGTGTGAAGAACTGACTCACTAACTGGGTCCGACCAGAGTCTGACATGTAGATTCCTAAATGGTGTGCATGCACAGCAGAAAATTGTTACTTCAAGAGCTACAGAGAGAGCGTGGAAGGTGATATGCTGTTCCATATTATTAAAACACATATAGTGTTTTAATACACAATTTACAAATAAACATTGATGTAAGTTTTCCAACACTGTGGGAAAATGGGGGGGGGGAAATGATATATATCTTCCTCTCTAGGCCAGCAACAACAAAGTTATCTGTATTCCTTGACTTATTTTGTGTTTCAATTTTCCGGCAAACAGAATTTGTTTGTACTCACAGGCAAATCTTCTGTGTAGTCAGACAACAAACCCATAGTAAGACTGCGATTTTCTCATTTCTGAAAAGTTAACTTGGGAAATATAGATACGTTTCTATGCTACTGCACTGGTATATGCAAACTAAGCTGTCTGAAAATCATGAAACATCCGTTTCGTCAGAAATCAAAATGAGCACCAAGACGGACTCAACGTAGGCATGGGTAATGAATCAGAACGCAACCGGTTAACTCACTCTGGAGCAGCCGTGGGGTTTGGAAGTATTTCATCAAGTCAAATTGAATGTGAATCCTTTCTTAAGCATAATAAGATCAATTCAGGCTCTGCTTATGTGGTTGTCATACTTGATAGCTGGGGAAAGAAAACCCCAATGTCTGAAAGAAAAAACACTTAAATCTAAATGATTCTGCTGATTTGTTCGCAAATAATTGTGGGTTATGTGATTGCTTCTGTTTGTGTGTGTTTGTAAGCACCTCACAGATAATCCGATGGATTTCAATTCGTTTGTATGGAAAGATGGACGGTGAAGATGGGAGTCGGTTATTAGATTTTGAGTGTTATGCAGGAGATGTTAAGAATACAAGATTTTTAATTTTTATGAATCTCATCGAGGCCACGACCCACCCTACTCGGCCTGTGGCAGACATACTATAATTTATCTTGTGGACTTGAAGTTCAAAATGAGGGGATAATTACGAAATATTGTCATGCCGGGCTAGATAGAGGCAGATGAAGATGGGCAATGTCATAGACATAGGAGGATTCGTGAATTTGCTGTAAAGATATTGCTCTTATTAAAACATTTTATGAAAAGACAGTGCGTTACTAAATCACCTGGTCTGTACTAACTTACAATATTGCTTTGAGTTAAATGTTTGCTAATATGCTAGAATTGACAATGTTACATACCTCTTCAGCCGGTAACGCTTTACATGTCAATTACTTGATGTACAGGTAGATAGTCAAAAAATAAAACTAAAGATATCCATTTTTATAGCCTACAACATAATAAAATACAACAACCACCTACATGTTTGCCTATCATTCTTTTTCAATACCAAAAGACAGACAAAATATATTTATTAGAATCTGAACTCAACATACTGATTATTTAATTTCTGTAAAATATTTTGTGTGAAATGCCAAAATAAAGAGTTAAAAAATATTTTCAAAATAAGACAGCTTTATGCAGATATTTCCAGAGTCTCTTGAAGTTACAGTGTGCAGAATGGGTGAGATTGGATAAAAAGAGAGTCGATGTAAGACTGAGAACATTTAAAAACTGAGGTATGCTCAGAGAAGCGGGGGTCTGTCTCTCGGTCTGTCTAAAACTATGGGGGAGGGGATAAGGGATCAAAGGGAGGTGAGAGAGCATGTGCCATATGACTCTAACAACCTGCTCCCTAACTTCAAGGGGCGTCCCTATCAATGCAAAGACCACGTGCAAACTCATACATGCAAACACATCCACCAGATCAGTCCCCAACGCTGGTCAAGGCGAGTCCGACAGAATTAGCTTGCTCTAATTTATTAAAAACTATATTGGCGACCCTCAGAAAGCTCTGTGCCAAGCTTGGTGGTGCATGTCATGCAGTGTGGGTGTGTGGTGGTGTGTGTGTGTGTGTGTGTCTGCCTGTGTCTGTGCGTGTGTGTGTGTGCTCCATTAGCCAGCTCTCCTCCTGGACACCATATGCAGAGCAGGGACCCAAGGCTTGCTCCATCTGTCGGGTTAATGCCCAGCTTCAGCCCCAAGCAGCTGGCCTGCAGAAGCCCCATTATTCTAGCAGAAAAAAATGCAGGGGTTTCACCCCTCCACCCCCCACAAACATACACACACATTTAGCAGAGACTCACAGGCAGCGTAGAGACTGACACACTCAATGGAACCAAGGTCAATCATATGATGATCTGGCCTTCTATCCATTCATCTATCTACGATGTGTAAGTCGGCGGAGCTCTCAGAGGTGCTACTGGATCTCATTTTGGCTGTCTTAACTGGTTTAAAGGAAGGAAAAGGTACCCATTAGTGACAAGAAGAGAAGAATTCTGAAATGAAACGAGAGCGATAGAGAACTTGCAAAATCCACAGAATAAATTAAAAAAGATCATAGGAGCAGAGATAAATATACGGGAGAAGACAAGTTGACAGGAGTATGGAGGGAGGGTGGATATATTTAGAGATTGTGTAAATTCAAGTGTGCATACATGGGGATTGGGGGATTATTTACCTATTGAGTTGTTTGATCCACTTGAAATTCAGCAAGCAGGTTATTGACACCCATATGTAGGTGGGTCTACTTGGGACACTTTTCTCCTTTCAGAATTAAACCTTTCAGAATTGCAATGTCGGTCGCCTGTTTAAATGACATGTGATCTTTTCCGACCCGGTGTTTACATGCATCGACTCAAATAATCGGAAACGCTTTGACACATGCGCAGACGATCCACATTCCCGTTCATAAAACACATGTGGAGATTCAACTCATACATAAAGCTTTCCGATACAGCGTTTACATGCAGCGACTGGCTATCGGAAAGGCTTTCCGAAAGGATTTAGACTAACTCCTTCCAAAGGAATGAAATCTCCAACAATGAAGAAATGTTCTTTCCATTCGGAAAATAATGCTTACATGCAGAATTTTCTTTACCTTTTCCGAATTTAATCGGAATTAGGAAAATGCAGCCATTTTCCAAGTTGCTATCAACAAACTCTAACTTCACCAGATTCACATTAAAAAGGAAACAGCAGATACTGACCAGTCACTGTTTTTACAGTGGCCAGGAAGTGTGTGTACCCTTAATGGAAGCGATAACAAACTACAAAGTAACAGACGTAATAGAAAGTAATAAAAATAACTGAAACTAGACAGAATTCAGAGAGCCCTTATATCCACCGAGGCGGATAAGTCATTGCAGAAAAAAACAACAATCCCATGATAGGTAGACACACATAAAGGAGTAAATCTGGAGTGCAGAACTACATTAATACCATTATTAGTTTGATTAATTAAAGTTTCCTTCAAATTACTTCAGAAGATATGTTAAATTTGAAACCGAACTAAGTAATAATTTCATTTTCAGCAAAAATGTGATGTAATTACAAGTCTGTATTATTATTTGCTATCTCACAGTAATGCATTTGAAGTGAGTGCTATAATGTTTAACGTTCTGGATCACTGGATACAGTACATTAACTGTAGCAATTATAAGGTTGTAAACACGCCTAAAAAGACACCAATGATACTTTTTGTCACAAGTTTTTGACAGAAGAATATTAATCGGACTTGACTCACCAGCCTGCAACAACGACCAGAGAAAAATGAGAATTCATCACTGTTTAGGCAAAAATAGACTGATGGATGGATGACAAATGAATTGGAGGTGGTCTCACCTTGGATAGGCCTCCTACGTCCAGGTAGAAACAAATGATGAAGACGTTCCAGGCCACCCACAGAGCAGCCCATACAGTGTACTGGAGGGAAGAGACACAGACAGATTACCTCTATGGAAACTGGATGAACTGGACAGAATCGGTTATGAAGAAATCTCATACCTGCCATCATCTGAAGAAAATGGCATGTTGAATTATTGTGCTACTGCAGGCCTCACACATGACACATATATTCTCACATGCACAACATTTCTGTACACACCCAATGCTTTACAAATAGAAAACACAATCAGAAAGTATGTTTTTGTATGCAAGACTTCGCTTATAGGGGACTGGTTGGTTCACCGGATAGGTCTGAACCCTAAGGGGGCAGCATGTTTTAAACAGATAAGTTCAAGTCAAGCGTTCAGAAAATTGTACAGTGAGACAGCCAACTGTTGACAGACACAGAATTGTAATCCCCGATAGGGAGAGAGTCATCACTGTGATTATTGTGCAATCCTCTGACTCATGATGAATTGAGTGATTAAAATGTCAGGTGTCAGAAGAAGAGTGGAGGTCAAAAAAGCAACTTCATAAAAACATACATGTTGAATCATGAAACTCCTAAGCATGCTCTCTCTCCCATTTGCCATGAGACAAAAGCTCTATTTTCCACTCCTTCCTCCCAGTTCTCTGTTTGATTCCTGCTTCCTCTCTTTCTTAGTCCTATCCTGTGTGGCTCCAGTTTCTCTTTCTACACATTACCCGGTTTCTATTTACTCTTTTCTTCCGCCGCTTTGTCGCTCTGCTAGTAACGCGGCCATCTGTGTTTCCAATGCCCCAGCTCAAAGCAGCATTTTAATGCCTATATAACGTTATGGTTTACAATAAAACCTGATGTGCATGAACACACTTATGACTCCTCATTCAAAATAAAAATAGAGTCAGGCAGCACATGCTGTGTAGTATGTTTCAAAGAATGACCTTTCCTGTAAGAGACAAAATTCTGACTATAAATCAGATGAGCTCCTTAGTCCCTCACAACCACACCACCCTGTTTAATTAGCTCTAATGACGATGGGATAAGAGTGATTTAAGGGTACTGCACGCCACACACGAGAGGGACACTTTGCGATTCAGGTGGAAAGGGAAAGCATGTCAGCTCAGATACACAGGCTAAGGTTGAACGCAAAGTCATGCGCAATTCTTGACAAAAATAAGAGAAATACAATTTTGTGACAGACATATCAGTTTCACGTGAACTAAAATTTTTCAGTTATGTTTACTCACCACTACGATGTAGCGCGGCCTGTACTGGATTGTCCCAAAGAGGCCAAGGATGACAATGATGATATGGAAAAAATTGGCAAGGATTGGGGCCCATTGGTAACCCAGGAAGTCAAATACCTGCCTTTCTAATGCCAATACCTAAAAGGGCAAGAGAAAAAAAAGAAAGACTTAAACATTATGGGCATGACATATTCTGGAAGCAAATCGACTCTCCTGCTGCAACAGCAAGCTGCAAGGGACGTTTCTTGGGAGACGCCAGCGCTCCACAGGCCATGAAATGGCCACAGACAAATGGCAGCCCACACGCACACTGGTAATTTCATCATGCATGCTTGCTGTTTATTGAAGACTATAAGCTCTAATCTCTCTAGTGCATAGTTTGAAATATATGCTCCAAACAGTGCATGTCCAGCAAGGCATAATCTTGGAGAAACCTGAGCAGTCCCTCAAGGAAGTTGCGGGCTGAACAAGGGGGACTGCTATTTTTGGTAAAACTTGAGGGAAGCTATGATGAACAGTCAAATCTTTGCCCAAGCTGTTATCATATGGACAAAATTGCAAGCTGGAGGAGAATGCATTGGGATTGGTTGAATTTATATTATTTCTTGGGATGATTCTAACATTGCAACTTCCTTGAGGTACTGAGTAAGGCACAGACGGGTCGTCTTTAAGCCAATATTATTCATTGGGGTTTTATTCAAAATTCAGAGTAATAATTATGATAGTATTCATAGCAATTTGAATAACATTTATTATATACCGCAACATTTACAACTAAAGAGGAAACACAAGATAAAAATATGTCAGCTTAAAGCCTGTTTGACACAATCATCAGTCCCATCAACTTTACAGCCTATCAGCAGATACACTATGATTGTTTATTTAACTGTTTGTTGATGTGGGCGTTATGATAAAATATCAGTCCACAGAAGAAGTCATAAAAACAATTAATAAATATACATATCAACAGGAATTGTACTTTTTAGATTCCAAATTTGGGAGCACCCAGAGGTAAATCTTTTATAGAATAAACAGTGATATATTTATTAAAATAAACCATACTGAGCTTAAGAGGAGACCAAAGTTTCCAACTTTCCGGCAAATGGCCTCCAGGAACAACAGTGCTCTGTGAACTTAAGGGGAAGCGAGGACCCGGCTTAGGCCGTTATTAAAATATGTGCTCCCAAACATCTTGCATACATGCCTATAGGAACTAGGAAAAGTTAATAGACAGACTCATTCCCACATCCATAGTGGTTTCACACCAAGTCTTTTTACAGAAGATTAATTCCTTCTTTTGTCCTGTCTTTTGTCCTCATCCTCCTTTACTTTACCAGAGCATTTCCCATGAAACATTTTGTGCAACACCAACAAAAAGGTAAGCAGTTTCAACTTTCAAGATTATGGGTCTCTACTTGCATTAACTCAATTAGCATGTAATTTGGAGGAAACTCAGGGGTTGATGGACCCATTTAAACCATTTCATTAGAATCCCATTGTCAATCCAATCCATTCCCTGCGTAAGTGTGTCGGTGTGTGTGAGTGTGTGTTTTTCTGTGTGTCGACATGTCCTTTCTAGCCAAGCGCTTGAAGATGGATGAGGCAGCATGGAATCTCATGTCTGCTGCAATGATTTGAACGCACCACCAAGCACATTCATGGCAACACAAGCACACACACAAGCACACACACAGACAGACACCCAAACAGACACACACATACACAGACTCAATTCACAGCCATGGCTGCTCTCCTTAATGTAATGGAAATGTTACCAGCAATGCGACGAGACATGGTGACAGGCAGGAGAGGAAGATGATCAAATTCTGAGCGATAATTAAAAACTAACCCTCCTTTGCATATAGAGGGCGAGAGGAATACCTCCACAGACAGTCTTGTTAAGCAGGAGAGAGTGAGCGAGTAAATTGCAAACTGCACCAAGCATGATAATACCAATAAGATAGTTCAGGAATTTAAAGATTAAGCTTTCACTGTAGTGAAAGGAAAGTGAAAAAATTAAAAGTTGCAACAACAAAAACTGTGATGAATGGGGTTATTATCATATAATCCCCATCCCAGACATTGTAATACATAAAGTGACAGCCCTCCTTCCCTCTTAATAACCTTTGTCTATCCCCTAGAAATGGATCGAAAGCCCGAGGGAAATGAATTAAGTCAAAGGAGCCGCACATCTTCCTGTCAGTTCTGTGTCATGATTAGCTCAATAAACTCATACAGGGAAATGTCAGGGAAGATGAGGTGCAGCTAGAACACAGTTAAATTGGGAATTGTAGAACTGACCATTTTGATTTGACAACGTTTATGGGGTTATTCATAAGCTGGCTTTTAGAGAAATGCCTGGAAAAACACCATTGATGGTTGAATTTCATATTAAGAACGCATAAGACATTTGGCGTACTTAATTCCGATGAACTAATTCAATCCAGTATACATTATAATGATATTATGCAGGTGAACCTATTGCAATTTTTTGGGCCAATAACTGATTTTTATGATACCGATTTTAGACGATTTTAGATGGTGAGATGTTTGAAGCCAAGGTAGCTCATGCTTGGTGTGTGCGTGTGCGGCACATACGTGTAACTGGCACAGAATCGGCCACACTGAGACTGATCGGCCAATAACCGATCATATCCAAATAGGCCTCCTGGGCACCCTTAATCAATATATTATAGGCTTATCTTAAGCTGATTAAAAGGTGGATAATGCAAACTTTATGGAACACAACATATAAAAACACCTGAATAGACCCTATATTAACCTAAAACGTCAACATACCTATTGAAAATTCCTCCAAATTTATCAAAGCAGGGCATGAAAGAGTAGTGAAAAAAAGAAGAAGAAGCCTAAAGATGTAATGTTCCATCATAACTGTTGGTTGTGCAATAGACTTATTCGTAAAATGCTGCAGATAAAATAAAAGCCTTCCTCTAGCATTTGCAGAAGACTGTTGGTGATGGCTTCATGTTGTGTCTCATGATGACTGTGAAGGTGGCAAAGTGGTGACATTTATAATAGATACCTAGAGAGACAGAGACATTTTTTCAAACAGCTAGCAGGTCCAGTTAACGTTATAAATTAAATTTCTTAGCAAACAAGGTCAGGTTTTTACATCCGCAACGGACAACGACAGATAAACTCATGTATTAATACATAAATTTAGAAGCCTCAACTGCATTACATTTACTAATTATATCATATTTCATGATTTCTTCTTTTTTCAGTATTCTCATCATTTAAATACAGTCATCAATTCGTCCGTTCAGACCTAGGTGAAAACAACTGCTACAAGCTGTGATTGTAACAAGAAAATTATATAAATATGAGAACGTTCACAGGATGAAAAAAAATGTCATTTTGGTCTGGAGGAGGAACAATGAAGCATAATTATGCTGAGAAAAACGCCCTATCTCCAGTGAGGCATGGCGGTGGCTTGGTGACGCTCTGGGACTGCTTTGTTTCCTCAGGCAATGGAAACCTGCAGTGTGTAGACGCTAAGATGGATTTCATCCAGAGTCAGGAAATCCTAGCAGAAAGCATCTCCCATTCTGTGAGAATCATAATCTGAAGCTTGTGCCTCATTGGACATTCCAAAAAGCCACTGATGCCACGCAGTAAATTGGTTTCAGAAGCAGTGCAACTGTCAGTAACATGATTTTATTCCGTCAGAAAATCTCCAGTAGGATTTGAAGGAGGTGTTTATAGCCTGTGAATATTGCAGAACTTTTTCCATGAAGTATGGGCTAACATTTTTGCAGAAATTAAACTAGCATAGCAATGTAGTTATGCAGCTTTATAAGACAACCACTGGCATATTTCACCAATAAACCCAATATACAATGGCGGTTGAATAATTTTACTTCTAAGTCTGTAGTGTACTAGTACAGAGTTAGTAAGAGTTAGTACTACTCCTGCTTTTGCTGTCTCTATGTGTCGGCCCCTTGATGAACTTTTGAATTGTCGGGGATGAAGCCCACCTCTCGCACAATGCCGGCTGAGAGGGGCTCCAACACCCCTCCCTCTGACCCTGAACAGGACAAGTAGTTACAGAAAATGAATAGATCAATGGACGTATACCCCCAGAACACATGCATTCTCTCGTAAACCGCTGGCTCACTACAGGGAAATAGTCATACTAATGAGTAAGAGCCTTCATCAATCCAACAAGCATAGATTACATACCAAGATAGATTCATTACATATCACGCACTCTTTCCCTGAAATATTTCCATCAGTTATTAAATCAAATCAGTGTGTGGATGTGTGTGCGTGTGTATCCTCTCCACTGAGATGCTGTAGTGAGCCCATCACGTTCACTAACTCAATAATCCACCAAGATAATAACAATCAATCCAGATAAGAAAGGTTTGTGCCCACCCATGGAAACACACGCACAGACAAAGACACGCACACACCCATATGACACAATTAGTCCACAATTCATAGGAAGCAAGCTTGTGGAGAGTGGGGTAGAATTTGATCAAAAGATACCAATGCTTTTCCAGGAATAGTGTGTCGGTTACATAACGGGCCGTAAAAGCCTCTTGCTGACCTCGTGCAAGCCAAAATGACTCCCTCTAGGGTGACAGAATCTCTTAGTGTGTATTTTGGTCTTGGGTGTGTATACGTAAAGAATTATGTTTTCCACATATACCACCATAAGTAGGGGGTTTGACAGCAGGATGCAACAACCTTCTCTATATTTTCAACTGTTTTTTTTTTTTATTCTTCCAAGCTACATATCTTGCTCTCTGAAACCATCAATTATTCTCCTTGAGCCATATGATACAAGGTTACTAACAAGAATCTCAAACCTCAGTCAACATGCTTCTTTTGGATATGTTTGAATGATTCTATTCTCAGTTCCAAGAGGTGCACAGAGAGTGAAAAAGAACACACAAGTGGAACCTGACGTGTGATGTTCCTTTCCTCAATATTTTAATCAGTGTTTCTCTGAAATGCAGAGAAGAAGGCGGAAGCTCTGTGAGCTATACATGAAATAGTGATGCGAGGATCAGAGTGAAGCTGTTCGAGGGAGAAAAATTTGTGATCTACATCATTTGATGCATGGTTGGTCAAGATTAGTGGGTGAAATGCATGAGAATTTGTTGCCTATGTACTCACCTGAGGTTTCAAACAAACATATGTGGCAGAATGGCTTGACCGTTCAGTGAAAAGTGAAAAGTACAAGACACTTCTGAGTGAGGCACTTGATGAGGTATTGGGTGTGAAAGGGAGAGAGGACCAGACCACACCCCTCAAAGTGAAAGGATTGATTTGGCTGGTGAGGCGGTCATTTTTGCCTTACCCTCCAGATACTGTAAATTACATCGCTGCTTGTTTTTCAATGAAGGTCTCTGTTAAAAAAATACCTGTGATAACATGTTACTGAATGTGTCATCAGGATCTGTGGCTCTGAAAACAAGGTCTGTGTCTTTCTGAATGACTTTAGGCTGCATGAGTCAGTGGCCTCTATGTTCAAACATATAACTGACTCACACAGTCAGGCGGAAGGATGACATTGAGGAACGTCAGGAGATGTCAGCGGTGACGTAAAGAGAAATGCTGCAACCAAATCATTTCCTGTTAGTTTGAATCTCAATGGTTTTGTTAATGGATTGATTACTTTAGGACATAGGTATACAGCATCCAAATTTCTTACACATATTGCACGTCACTATACAGACAACAACAGCTATACAGTTGTTACGATTTTTCCTTCTGCAGTCTTCAACACATATAGTAGTAACTACAGTAGTCTAATTGTTTGCATACCCTTGTTAATTTACTAGAGTAGATCCCTGAGTGGGAACACAACATACAAACACAACAAAGTCTGGCGGGGCGGAGATGGTAAACAGGTAATAGTGGAAAAAAATCCTAATTATTTAAGTACCTAAATGATAAACGATGCAAGTTCAGTACTTAACTGTATGAAATTTATTTGAAAAATGTTTTTAAGAGTTTTGAGTTTGCTCCAAAATTCATACCAACCTTCAGAATGGGTGTAGGTACAAGCTGTAGCCATGAATAAAAACAAAAAAGATTCCTGAATGCAGAAATTATGATGTGTATACCTGATGTGTACACATTTTTGTTACGAAATATTAAATAGTTTATGAGTCATACTCTCGAAACAAAAGGGGATAAACCAGGAGACAGGGCAGAACCCACTCCTAGTTCCTCCTCCACATTTCATTCATGGGGGGGGGGATAATGAAGAGAAAGACTGAGACACACACACGCTCGCACGCACAGCCATGATTTAGAGCAAGGGAGTTTTCGTCTTTAATACATCATTCTTTGCCATGGCTTGTTTGTACTCTTTGACTCCCAGCAGAAAATCCCTTCTCAAAAAACTTCCTCCGATACACTTTTTTTTACCTCTTGCCTGGGTAACGTCATTATATTCGGGAGCTTGCCTGGTGCTTGTGTAACTAATGGTGCCAATCTCCATCTGTGTGTGTGGGTTCCATTGGGTGCATGTAGGGTGGGATAGATAGATAGCCCTCGGTGGTCGCTTACAACTGAGACAGGGATTAAGAGGTTGGTTGCCTTTAAAGGCTTATTTCCACTTCAGTGTTTGAAATATAGTCTGCACAGAGAAATCAAGCACCTAGTCCCTCTGTACTCGAGTTTTACTTATGATAGTAAATGGTCCAAAAACAGACAGAGTGAAGTGCACACGGTTGCTATGTTTTAGGAAGTGACTATTGAAAGATTATTTAAGAGGGAATATGTTAAACTTCAGAACCCTCAGTAGTAGTAACATGCTTATCTTCAAGTGCTAGCGGGAACACACAACTCACAAGTCCATCTCGCTAAGAGAAACATGACAAAAGCCATGGATCTGAGCTGACTCTCACTCTGGCAAACCACAAACTACTTTTAACTTTTATGGTCTTTTGTGTTGTCATGGTCTCTCTGTTACAGCGGCTCACTTTAGAGATTCAACTTTGAACACTTTTTAGACCAGAATCCATATGGGTTTTGGTTAGTTCTATACAGCTGACTTTTGTTGATTAGAGCTCTGTTATTTTGTGAATGAAGCGCTCTGTTCTTTGTATACAGTCAATCTTCAAATTGAGTCTTCTTGTTAGTGGTTAGATTTGTCTCAGAGACACTGATCTTTCTTTCTCTGAATCTGTTTGTAATTTTTCAAGAAAACTGAGGCTAAAATACAGAAATAATAACGAAATAAATGCTTAAAATACCACCATACCAAAATATACTACATGAAAGGACAGAAAAACACTCTTTAAGAAAAACCTGTGAATACAACACAGCCGTTGTAAATGATCTTAGAAAACCTTATGCATTCGCCATTAGGTCGTAGTTCGTTGTAGCTCCTACACTATTGACAATAGTCAACAAAGAGTTATTTGAATGTTCCAAGGCAGAAAGAAACTTGTTTGCTAGCAATATGCTTAGCCATCCTGGTGGCAAAACCTTTTAAAAATAGAGACGCAGATGTATATCGACTCGTACTTTAGGTGGCTAACTTGGAGAGTACGGCTGGTCTATATTGCAGACAATTGGAGGTTAGCGACCTACATATTACTGTATTGAGTGTTAAATTGATAGCTAGCAACGCTGTGACAGCTGAGAAGCAAACAGCCGACAGCAAACTGCCCTTTCTATTTTGTGACTACTAATTATTTATTATCCACATGACGCGCTGACTCGCCCTGGCAACTCAGACGCTCAGTAGCTACTTTGACCCAGGCGTGGTGAGAAAAAATGCATTGATATCAGGTGATCAACTGTGCAAAACCTTGAGTTGACCTATTTAATTTCTGACACGTCAGAAAACCATCCGATCATGTGACGGCCATCCGAGAGCTGCTCATCTGTCCTCACACCCCTACTTACACTGTATGACATATGACAGCCTACGACATCCGACTGCTGTGAGGCTCAAGATCGGGCTGAAAATGGGCTCAAATCATTCAGTGTAGGTTGCTAGGTTCTTTCACTATACTATAGGCTTTTACTATATTATCCTATATCCCCCCCTGTCCTGTTCTACAACAACATTGGCTCAACCATTTAGACGGACATTGAATCGGTATTGTTACTAACTCTGCTGCCCATTCAGAGCCAACAATATGAAGGCCCCATTATGCTTTTGTGTAATGTCCTGCCTCCAATAGGCTGTGTAAATGGTGCCGAGGATCCTTAATTACACTGATCTATTTTACTTTTTTTTTTAAATTGAACCAAATAACAGAGGTATATATCGCTGCACCAGTGTGTGATGCCTTAGCAGCATGCCTGCATTCTAGACACAAAATACATATGATGTGTAACACAGTGTTGGCGTCTCATCTAACAATTAAAACCATAGCATTAGGGTCATATTTTATCAACAACATTCCCGTCACGCTGGGCTTTCAATAAATAATAGCAATGGCATAATATCAAAATAAGAATTATTTCCTGTCCTCTCGTTTTCTGTTCAGATGGAAAGGGACTTTCACACTGCATTGTCTCTCCAGGATGCACATACATTTAGTTGTTGCTAGCTTCTATTAACAGTTATACAGAACAAGGAGGCAGAAAAATAGCGCAACATTAAAGGTAGATGATGAACAATCTGTAGTGAAAAAGGAATTCTGGTATACCAAAATCATTGTGTATGACTGCAGTGTATTTAGAACCACCATATTCAACATAGTCGTATAAGATAAGACATTTGATGAAACTGATATCAACTCCAGTGAACAACATTGATATATTTACATATATTTGTTTTTCTATAGTAAATGATTGCCCATTATGCGTTTGAATCTTGCCAAGACTTCTCCGTTTAACAAAGCTGATAAGAGAATGAAAACCACAGAGAGAATTTGTAGAAAGGGTGCACAAAAATGACTAGACAGCATCTAAAGCGCAAAGACCAATGAGCTGGCTCAATGAAGCAAGGTTTACAGAGATATGACCCGAACCCATACACTGACAACAAGCATCCTTCTTCACTTAGCTGCACTCACTTTTGAAACGCTTAACTCGCTCAGTCTCTTCCTTTTTATCTGTTCTCCAAGTTGCCATCAGCCAGCATTACTTTTAAGTTTATTTGTGTTAACAATGTTTTGGATTATTACAGTCTAATTCCGACTTTGCTGGAGCAACTTCAACAGGAATGCGGCAGACCTGCCTGTTTTCTTTACAGCCTCAACCCAAGGGATTAATGCCACTTGTGGGGTTTTGTCAGCTCTCCACTGGGCTCCTAATTCGTTGTTTGTTGTGTGAGTGTCACATGGAAAAGGAGAGATGGGACAGTAGTCGGCACCGCATACTTTGATCTCAGAGGAGCTGACAGAAGAAAAGCAGCACTGCATAAAATCCTAACGCACAAACAATGGATGGGTTGGAAGGGACAGTGATGAAATGAGAGTAGGTTAAATCAGCCAAGCCCCTCCACCCCACGTCATGGATCTAACAAAAATGTTTAGGTTTCGCCCCAATTAACAAAAAGCTCAATTAAGCTTTGACAGAGGAAATTGTCATTAAGTATATACAGTAAGAAACTGCAAACAGATGTCAGTAGTGTGTACCCTTCAGCTCTACTTTCCATAATAAACTCACTGATGTTGCTCTTTTCATCATATTTGCATCCATCTTAATTGTTCATACACCATTGGAGGAAGTTATGCTTATGCATCCCTGCAATTCAGCAGTGTGATCGCATATCATAACTAAAGCAAAAACATTTGTGCAGTCATCAGCCACTTGTAAAACAAGAACTGAATGCCAGATACAGTTGGGGAGGGGTTTGAGTGAATGTGATCTGTCATGTTAGTCATTCCCAGCTGTGGTGCTCCTAAAGCAATTTTTTTGATGCCACATTATAACAAATGACACCAATGCAACCCTCTGAATGGAAGGAGAGAAATAGGCTTGCAAATGGTCCTACTTTTATCTCCATTATAGCTTAATATTACAGTTTCACCGATGTGGAACACACACAGTCACACTCACACAAGCCTTCGCATGGACGGTTTTAGGCGCACACACTCATATTTGCCAGCACAAGGTACTCACTGTGACCACTTAATTAATGGTCTGTTAAATTGAAGACATTAAAATGGTGAACAGTTGTAAAAGGGGCCACTGGGGACCGAGGAGATTTGTTTAAAAGAATATATTATAAACCAACATGCACAAAGAAAGGTTGGTGACTCAACACACAGGGGACGATGTTAAATGCATTTGGATTAATCTTTGTTAACCAAGAAACCCTCAGACAAAAGAATAAATTAAGAATTTTTCAGAAAATTTTGGTCTCAAACCAGTCAACTGTATTTGACTGGTTGCCTTTTAGTAAGGTTAAAGGCTCGATGTGTAACTAAGGCTATGTTTAAAGTTATGGCTGCCCCTGAAGCAGAAAGTGTGGTAAACTCCATATTTTTTGCAAACCCCACCCTAACGGTCCTCTCACTACAGCGAGCTCACTCACATTTGCATCTTTTGACACATTGGTTTTAATTTCCTGCTGGCTTTTCACCTTCTGATGAAATCAAGGTTTCTGCGGTAACAGTGGACAAGAAAGAGGGAGGGAGATCGCAAACAAAAGAGAGGTAGAAGGAAAGCTAAAAATAAAGATCTCAGGTCTCTGGGGTCACGCTCCTAATTGGCCCGGAGTGAGAGGTCCAACCAATGCCCATCCCCCCTTACTGTGTCTATGTCTCTCCACCTTTCTATCTGCATCTTCCCCAAATCTCTCGTGACTATGGCCTCACTGATAAATCCAATGGTAATCAATAATTCAAACCTATTCACGGAGGGAAAAAATGTGGTCTTGCCTTGTGTTTAAACAACCCCCTACACGTTAGGGGTGGAGCATGAATACTGATGACATATATTACACATTCAAGTAATGCCTCTTTCCCCAGAGTTCCCAGGATGCATTAGGCTCTCAGGAGGGATGATGACACACTGGAGGGCGCTCCAAAGGGGTGTGTGTTTTTATTTATTTATTATGCAGTCACCTTGCCTTGTGACCTACAACATGCACAAACACTTTTCTCAATCACTATAGGCTGATGTTTGATCAACATTTTTAATGGAATGGCACTTCTATCTAAGGCCAAGCAGGACTTTTCACCGTCCTCTCCTATGTGGATGAGGGATGCTCAGGCAGCGCAATCAACACAGCCTAAGTCGAGAGAGCAAAATCAGCAACAAACATCAGTGGTCCTTTAAAAAAAGCACACACACATGCCCACACACCCAGTACCTATATAATTATGGTGACCTGTGTGGCCTTCAAATAAAATAAAAAATGTTCACATACTTTGCGTTCCATGTCATACTTTCATAACATCTCTGGAAAGTAAACAACGCCAACGTATGAGCCCTCCTCTAAGGAACTAGAAATATTCAATATTTGAGGTTTCCAGTCTTCTAGGCGGATCAGTTCAGCAGACATTTGATTGCTTTTTGCTTCAATCTGTATTATATATATGGTATTATATAAAATTTTGGCTTTAGTGCTATGAGTAATTTCTTAACAATGTCGGTGATGTTGGCGATTGCTGATACAATCTATGCTATGTTAAATAAATATTTGTACCACTGATTCATTCATTCATTTACTATCTTTAAATGCTAATTCCGTTCATGGTCGTGAGGGGCTGGAGACTAAATGTATTATTATTATTATTATTATTATTATTATTATCGCAGCTGACTGTGGAATAGAGTTGGGGTACACTCTGGACAATTTCCCAGTGTTCAACTAATTTCTTAAGTAAAATAGGGCAATAACCTTTTGTTTGAATGTGGAAAAATACATGCAACTGCTATGACTTGTCTGTTGGAATTGTGATTTAGTTTACCCAACTTAACTCCCTTGTGACCTATCAATAAACTGGAAGAGAACCATTTAGAGCAAATCGATACTGAGCAGGCAATCATGACCTTGAAGAGAAATAAATCAACCTTATGCTTTGAAAACAAATATTTGCAACTAACGTGCAGTCGCACATACCGACATAGCTTCGATTACAAGTGCTTTACAAAACAGGAAATTAACTGAAATGTCCACAAAATATTGCTGTTGGCTTTTGGAAAACACACCATACGCCTATTTTGTTGTGAGCTCATCTTTGTTTGACAACCTGTGTCTCCCACACACACACAGACAACCCATTTTGTATTTGCACAGATAATTCAGATTGGGTTGCCTTCTTATTGTTAATGGTCAGATAAAAATGCTCACTTATAGTGATGCCATCTGTGTAAAGCAAATAGCGAAAGAAGAAATGTGTTTCTGCTCAAAGCTATGAATCAGAGTGTACAGAGATTTCATGAGAACGTGATAGTCAGCCCAGAAATCTGCGATTACAAATGGAAAGAAACAGAGCGATAAAAAAGATGTGACCACCCACTCTATTTCCACTGGCCTATCTCCTCCATCAGCCTGTCAGTGTGAAGGAAATACAAATCATTGTCATTGATCACATCAGCCTCCAGATGCATCACCAAGAGAAATACCATAAACATTTGTTCTTGGCATCTATAACTGATAAAACATTTCAGCTCTAACCAAGACCACTTTCATATGCCCCTAGTTACCAGGTTTTGACAAATTCTCTCTCCTCAGATACCAACATGAAAGATAAAGATTAGACAGTACTAGTAAATCCTGGATTATACACTCAAACGCCTACATACACAGACAACTGCATACATCCGTGAACAACATAGACACATGGTAGTCCTAATACCCTCGCCTACTGGTCTGATGGAATACAGTGTTTTACTGCCGTGTAATTTCCCCCTGTGGCTGTAATTATTCTTAATTACAGCAAACTGATGCACTAATATCGAAGCTATGTGGTAAGGAATTATTAGTTGTCAGCACATGCAGATTGATGAGGTGGGAGACTGACACCAGGGTTTCATGATTATTCTACCAGTCATTTCAATGTTATTGTTTCCATTGAACAAATAAGTTAGCAGTGGAAGCAGGGAAAAGAACAGCCTAAATCCTTTGTAATGCGTGGGTGACGAGGTGTTGCCTGTCAAGGGATAATATCATGTCTTTAGAGGTAACACTTTTCGGGAGTACGTGCGCTGCTTCTCTGCTAGAACTTTCTTGGACGCACTTTGGTTGAACCCAGTCGTCTCTGAAGCTGTCACTACAAAGTTAGTATATTCTCTAGCTAGCCTTCAGAAGACTAATGAGAAAGTTGGCAGTTTGATGCAAGATATTACAGAGATAGACTCTCACATGTGCTTGTGGGTTGGACTCAACTTTTAAGTGTGGAGATGAGGTCTCTTTTCCAGGGATAAAGTCATTAACTGTGAAATCGGACAATTTGTTTCTTCTCCTTGCTTGTGAAAAAAACAAAATTCTTCCAGCCCTTCTCCTCATATGTCTTATTTTGTCAAGAGGCACCACGAAGCAGCACTCCCTACCCTCATACAAAGGCTGTAATTTTATCTAAACACCAGACCTACTAATCTATAACTCATAGTTCAAAATCTGCAGCTGTGTCTGTGGGTGTGTCTGAGTGGGAGGAAGGGTCCATGATGGAATGTCTGGTCGGGTTGCATCTGTCAGACTGCAAATGCAAGTTATGGACAGGCATTTCCAGGGTCAACCTTCACACCTGAGCTCATTACCCTCATCCAGTGTGTGAGTGTGTCTGTCTGCCCATTTACCCTTCCCTGAGAATAACCATGACCGACAGAGAGGTCTCCGACATCAATCACCCGTAGTCCCCATAGCTTCTTTAACCATTTCCTCCATTCAGCACGTCCTTCATCATTGCCAGTCGTTGACATCCGCAATATGTCTGGACCAGGTCCCATATCAGACCAATTGAAACGTTTCCATGGCAGGTCAGCTTTAGGTCAGCATCTCAAACAATCAGACTGTTGAGACAAAAATGAGCTTGCCTGTGTCTCAAGAGTACAAACAAATCATTAGACAGACAGGGCTTCCTGCCAATGCTTTCCTTTCATTCACTCTATGGCTGATCAGGGTTCAGAAAATGATCCAGCCCCAGTGTCTGAAATAGTTAGGTAGCAGAGAAGGGAACTAAGGCGATTCAATCAATACAGGCTCATTATCTGTTGCATTCTGTCCCAGAGAGATGAGTCGCACTACTCGGCCTGTTGATGAGGAAAAGACACCACAATTCAATTAGGGGATGGCCGAGATGCCATAAGAGGTTTGATCGAAGCACTTCGCCTTGCTAATTAGAGCATGCATCGCTTCACAAGGTCTATCTCTACATCTAAGGAGTAGAGTAAGTTGTTTTGATAATGTAGTTTTACCTTGTAATGCATTGTGAATAACCTGGCTCACTGTCAATGCATAGGTGTCAGCCAGAGGAGAGTGGGGGGCTGTATGTGCTGCCCTTAAACACACATGTGCATCTGTATATTCCATGCACACATGTATGGCCACATTAACTGCACAATTACAACCTGACGACCTTTCCAAAATGTCATGGGTTTGATGTGTGTGTATGAGTGTGAGCGTGTGTTTCTGTAGACAGGAAGTGTCAGGTAATCTAGAAATAGCACCAGGGGGAAATAAAAATTCCAAGAGTCTACGGGGACTTTGTAGGCAGCCCGCTGAGAGCTTTATAAACCTTTTAACTAAATACTTAAACTCCTTCTCTCTAATGAGAAGAAATGGTCTGAGGTCTTGGATAGGAAAAACAGGTGTGTCCCTAAAGCTGACTTCATAGACCCCTATGTCTCTGTTTTTGTGTGTCAAGAAAAACCTTGCTGCCTAAAACGTAACTAACTAACGATCCAGCTATCCAACGGAAATAAAATGGTTTTCCAGATATGAGAGTCAAACTATCGTATTTTTAATCCTACATTACATACTTAAGCACTTTAATGTCCTACTAAACAGTTTGGTTTAGTACATTTTGAAATATATTTCTTGCTGAAAAATGTGTTCCACTCGACTGAATATTTTTATATATAACCAGGGGCCAACATGTGTATGCTAACGGTAAGGGGCCAAGGACAGAGGCCTGGTTGACACCACAGGTCAAAGGGGCGACAAAGATGAGGCATTAAACGTGGTTATTGAGAAAATCTTATTTGATAAGAGGCACATAAACACATTTGATCACTAATTATACATAATTATTAAACTTGGTACAACCAAAAACAGTCTAACAAGGCTCCAATAGTTTTCTAAAAACAGACTTTACCAAAAGGTTGAGTCAATGTAGGTGAAACTGACTATCTTCCATAAAATACAAAATTTCTTCATCAAATAGTTTCATGTGTCTGATATTTTTTACCTGTACAAAAACATGGTTTAATAAACGATTTGTCATTTTATGGTAAATTTTTCTAAGTTTCTTAGATATTAGGTCAGTTCCCCAAAGACATTTTTTTTTCTTTGTGAGTACATTTATGGGTTAATGCCAAAGAAGCAGGTTTGAAACTCTCTCCCACCAGGGTCAGACATAAACATCCCCTCCTTATAATGGGGACAAAACACAAAATCTACATCGAATCATTGTGTTGGTGATTCCAACCAGATTTCATCAGAACAGGCAGGGAGGATGCATGAGGAAATGTGTTCGCTGTCGGAGTCTGTGGGCCTAAATACAGTGTGTTAAAGAACTTTTGGGGTGGAGTGATATCTCACACTGTAACACTCAGCCACGAACAGAACTAAAGCTGTCACCCCGTTATAAAACGGCACTGCGTTTGACTCTGTAAAAATAAAAGTAATACACTCTCATTGTGGTCTCTTAAAACACAACAAGCAGACATGAAGTAGAGGTGAACTCACCAACTGTAAAGTGCAAATAAAGATGAGCGTGCATCGTCCGCTGCAGCAGCCCATTGTGTCCGCGCTGTAAACGTGCCTCAGAGCCGGTAAAAAAAACACACACTTAGTGGAAGGGTCGGAGGAACTCTTAACGTGCCCAGCCGTCTCAGTCCTGGTCCAAATACCGGCGTCTCATTCTCCTCTAGTGTTCCGGTGTCTGTCAAGTGAATGGGCTTAAACACACGGCCGGGGTCGCGCTGGCTGCTCTGGGTCTGTTTGTTTGCCTCCGCTCGTGTGTGCCGCCTGAGGTGACTGGCTGGGTGGTGTCGAGCCGGTGTGTAAAAGGCGGAGGAGAAGGAGGGGGAGGAAGAGGGGAGTGTTGGTGTCGGCGGTGGGTTAGGTCAAATAGGGGGAACTGGGATATGCGGTGGGGGTTGTAAACAGGTTTGGTCGTCAAAGAGCTCCTTTGAATTCAAATATTTAACAGAGGCAGTAATTACGCGGTCTTTACGCTATGCCTGTAAACATTTGTAATACGCTATCAAAGCTAGACCTAACGATAATAAGTGAAAGGCAATGTCATTTGTTTAATAATTATCTCTTTAGGCACGTTAAAAGATGTATTTTTACCCCTATTTGCGTGCGTTTAGGAGGACCCAGGTATACATTTCCTGCAGGTGCGTAAGCGGCTGCTGACGTAGAGCACGGAGAGAAGGCGCCATCTTGTGTCCAAATGATGAGGCGCGAGATGACAGGATGTAAATAACCGTCAAACCCTCCTACCTGGATGGATGTAACGTGTTTTTTTTTAAATATCTAAATGCTTTTATAATTTAACCTGTGCCAGGTAATAGACCATAACTTATTTTTGTGAGATTTTTTTAATTTATTTTTTTACATCCTAAAGTTACTGTTCATCACCGTCACCACGATGAAATAATTTCAAACACTGAGTTGACAAAACAAACAAAGCAAATATGACTAATTTCTCTAATGGAGTGTGGCGAATATAATCTGGGAAACTAATTTTTGTGTAGGAAAAAAATCAGGTCTGAAGGACTGCAGCCAAATTAAAACCTATTTAGGGCTTGCGTTTCTTTTCTTTCTTTTTTTTACCACAGGAGGGTTTGGTGGAGGGCTGGGTGCTGTAAGGGGGTTAAAAACCCAAAGAGGATGAATAGGGCTTATTTATGCTCCATATACATACAAAACATATGGAAGGTTATTTCCAATCAATAGTAGGAGGATATAAGATACTGTAAGTTATTATAGTGACTTGCTATCTCAATGTAAAGACTTGTCATTTCAAAATAAGAATTTACAATCTCAAAATAATGACTTTGATAGGTCTTTATAATTACTTAAAGAATCTTTTTATTCTCATAATGATGGAAATGGACTTCCATGGGAATCAGATACGTCCTTTTCAAACGTTGTATCCATCAACGACCAATTTATACATAAGATCACAGTGGAGAGATAAAAGTTTCCACAGAAACAAATATATCACAAGAAGAGGGTATTTTCCACCATCTGCCTTTTTTTTATGCATTAAATACTCCGTGGAGTTTAATGAAAATTAATAGAAAGTTGGGCATTTAAGACTAAAATAACACATTACATTTTTTAAGGGATTTGGCCAGAGAGACAGTCAGAAATTTGGTTTTACTTTTTTAATGGTTGCAAAAGGCTATTTTCCACATTTTCTGTTTGGAACATTTAGCTTTGATGTCCGTTTGAGATGCAACGTCTGTGTATCTTTGATTTCTTCTGGTAACAGGAAATCTAATCTGCCGTGGTAACAGTTTGCTGAGAGCCCTTTTAGTTTTCTGTGAACGTCTTCTGCATTTAATGAATATGTTGAATAGTAGGTCCACCCTTGCTTTTCCTATGACTACAGCCATTACCAGTTGGGTAACATTTATATCATATTATGGGAAACCCTTGCTTGGTTTTCATAAATATTCAATCTGTGTGTATAATCTAGGTGATCTTTCCAGCTTTTACATTTGTCTTACCTGAAAACAGATAAGCTACTAGACCCAGCCATATATTTCAATATAAATACATTTTATGCAACCACATACTTGAGGTCTTCCATTTGTTCCAGGGGGAAGAAGACTAAAGGTGACAGAGCATCTGCAGTCAGGGCCCAGGAGCTCTGGAACCATCTCCTGGAGGAAATCAGTATCCGCTGAGTCAGCGATCTCTTTTAAATCCCTACTTAAAACATACTTTAATTGTTGAGTTCTTGATTTTATTTGAACTTTCATTTTCTTTGAACTGTTAGGAATTTTTAATTGTATTGTTTTTTTTATTTCCTCTTTTATGGTTGATTTATTTTTGCTGCCCTTTTGAAAATGTTTTAAAAGTGCTCTCTTCTCTGTGAAATAAACATGGAGGTTTTTGGGTTTTTTTTGTATTATATGACTTTTTTGTGTTGACACAATTAAGTAGTTGTATTTCGGATAATTAAAACAAAGGAGTTTAATTTTCCTAATGTAGTAGTAAAAGGTTCTGGGATTCCATATTTGTGTTGAGCAAATGAAATATAACTTTTTTTATTCCATTCAACATTAATGCATTACTTAAATAAGCAGCTCTGGTTACATATATGCTTATTGGTATTTAGTAATGATTACTTTTTATGATCGTTTTTTTTTCATTTATTCATCCTAGTTTCAAAACACGATTAAGTTATTCATTATTAGATAGATAGATATTAAAATCCTTCCATCCATACATCTATTCATACCTCCATTTTCTTCTGCTTATCCGGATGTAAGGTCACGGTCACAGCTGTTGAAGAAGGGTATACCAGACCTCCCTCTCCCCACGAACACTCTCCACTTCATCTTGGGGAATCCGGAGGCAGGTGGTGCAGGTAAGATATTATTATACATTTATACATTATTATACATTTTTTGATAGATCGGTGTGTGAGTGTGGGCAGACATGTCCCGATGGCGTTTAGACTCAAAGCTCTAAATGTTTTGGCTCAGAGTGTGTACTTTGGGGAAAGAGGGAGATGTGTTGCTTTGACTAGAAAACACACATTTCTTGTCATTGTGGATTCATCCCACTTACCTACATCCAAGCTGTTAAAACTTGGAGGTGACATTTACTGGTGCACAGCAGATCACGACTGAGGATCGTGTCCCAGATAAATGGTTGTAGCAATGGCCGTACCTTAACTTCAACTACTGTTTACTTTCTACACCTCTTTTGTGTCACACCAATCCCCCCCTCCCTACCTCTCCCTACCTCTCCCTACCTCTCCCTACCTCTCCCTACCTCTCCCTACCTCTCCCTACCTCTCCCTACCTCTCCCTACCTCTCCATACCTCTCCCTACCTCTCCCTACCTCTCCCTACCTCTCCATACCTCTCCCTACCTCTCCCTACCTCTCCCTACCTCTCCATACCTCTCCCTACCTCTCCCTACCTCTCCCTACCTCTCCCTACCTCTCCCTACCTCTGCCTACCTCTCCCTACCTCTCCATACCTCTCCATACCTCTCCCTACCTCTCCATACCTCTCCCTACCTCTCCCTACCTCTCCCTACCTCTCCCTACCTCTCCCTACCTCTCCCTACCTCTGCCTACCTCTCCCTACCTCTCCCTACCTCTCCCTACCTCTCCCTACCTCTCCATACCTCTCCCTACCTCTCCCTACCTCTCCCTACCTCTCCCTATCTCTCCCTACCTCTCTCTACCTCTGCCTACCTCTCCCTACCTCTCCATACCTCTCCCTACCTCTCCCTACCTCTCCCTACCTCTCCCTACCTCTCCCTACCTCTCCCTACCTCTCCCTACCTCTCCCTACCTCTCCCTACCTCTGCCTACCTCTCCCTACCTCTCCATACCTCTCCCTACCTCTCCATACCTCTCCCTACCTCTCCCTACCTCTCCCTACCTCTCCCTACCTCTCCCTACCTCTCCCTACCTCTCCCTACCTCTGCCTACCTCTCCCTACCTCTCCCTACCTCTCCATACCTCTCCCTACCTCTCCCTACCTCTCCCTACCTCTCCCTACCTCTCCATACCTCTCCCTACCTCTCCCTACCTCTCCCTACCTCTCCCTACCTCTCCCTACCTCTCCCTACCTCTCCCTACCTCTCCCTACCTCTGCCTACCTCTGCCTACCTCTCCCTCTCCACACACATGTTTTGTTTGAATCTCCATTTGCCTTCTGGGTTGCCGCCCACTGCTCAGTATGATTTATAATAGAAAAGATCTTAAAAGCAACTCTCTCAGCCACCGTCCTCCTTCTTCTCTTCCCTCCTCTCACGGACGGCACGGTGGCTGGTCCCACCTTTCCTCTCTCTCCTCACCAGCTTGATGAATCTTTTAGAATCTGCGGGAGCACTTCACATCTCATTTCATCACCCACTCCTCCGCTCTGCTCCCATGAAGTACTGCTCCTCTCTTCTTTTCTAAACCATCCCACACCGCCCTGCCCACCTGCGACCAGCCAGGCCCAGGAGGAGCTCCTCTCCAAGTGCTAAAAATAACGTTCATTACGTAACTGAAAGAGAAGCATTGTGTAGCAGTTGGAGCCCATTCAAATATTGTTTCCTGCAACGTTTCTCCAGGTTTAAGTTTGGTGATGACAAAGCTTATGCTACAGTTCTTTTATATAATACTAGTGATATTTAATTGTCTCAGATATGTACTCTTAGACACAAAAGTAATAGGTTCAATCAAGTGATGCATCCTATACAAGTAATAATTATGAGAATACATTTTATTCATAGTGCACTTTGCTGTGGGTGGGTCTGGGACAATGCATGTGTGTTATAATACTGCTATATAAGGTGTATATTGTTGGTAAAGAGCTTTGTTTGAACCATACTGCACTATCTTTACTAGCAGAACTCAGTTCTTTCAAGGTCAACTGCACAAATAAGGTCTTCAATTGCAATTAATGAAATCAAACTGTAGTCATGACGCCTGGATAAAGTGACCCTTGAGTCGAAAAGGTTTCATCTATTTGCAGTTTCTGGAAGGTCTAGAAATAAATTTTTGCCCTTTCATTCCTTCATTCGTTTCACAAAGATACATTCACACTGTGTGGAATAATGAATATCAGCTCTCCGTGAGTTTATGACATGGCATGGAAATGTCTGTGGGTGCCTGCATTTGTGAGCCTGAAAGAGGAGGATGAGAGCCAAGGCTGAAATAAGGTCACCGTTAAAGATCTATTTGAAGCCATGTTGGAGGTTCTTCTTGTGTTCCCATTTTGCTGAACAACTCCTTATCAACTCTCTCAGTGCATATGTGGGTGTTCAGAACATTTCTTTCATGACGTGAAGTGTCTCAAACCCCTCGGGGGCAGCTGTTCAGGAAAGACACAAATTTGAAGTGACAGGACAGCCAGTGGCGCTCTGCTCTGAGGGGACCTGCATTGTGGACGAGACCAAAGAGTCTGGCTCATAGTGGACAACAATAGAAAAAAGACCTCAATAGAAAAAGGCTTTTTTTTTCACTCGGGAAGCTTCTAGAGCCTCGTGTTTCTAGTTCACACTTCATCTTTCTTCCTCTGTCTACGCTTTTCCTCTTCTGTTTCTCGTTTAAATCGTTTTGGTGCTCAGGCACACCAGTTTCACTATATGATCTGAGTACAAATACCCCATTTGTGAAAGAAAAATAAATCCCCCTCTTACACTTAGATAAGCCTAAATTTTCACTTAATTTCATGAAATATCAGTTTCATTATTTCCCTCGGTAGTCTTATAAAAGATGTCTTTGTTCAGATTAGAATACTGTGGGGAGATGCAACGGAAAGAACAAAATAATTTTCATTGCTACGATTAACACCTACAAATAATGCATGTTAAATCAACTAAATACAGCCACCCCCCACTAACTATGTGACAAGCATAAATGCTCTGTTTTTAGATGCTTATGAAATTTTATCAATATGCATGTGCCTTTTTGAGGCAGAGTCTCATAGGACTTCTCTTCTCTCTATTTTTCCATGGAGAAAGTTCCAGACTCAACGAATAATAAATACAGAGGCTATTATGAGGAGCATATCAATAATTTATAATGGGATTATGCTTTGGTAGAAATAATGGTCCCAAGAATCATTGAGATTCACAGTTGTTATTCTAACACTGGCCGCTTGGGGGCACTATTCCGAAAGGTTGGTTTTAAATGAATGGGTACCAACAAGGCGCGTCAAGCCAGACACAAGCTTGAAAAGAATACAGGAAAATATGTAGCAATATTTCAAAATGTAAGCATATCATTAATATTTCTTCCACGGAAAATCTAGATACTGTTTATATATATATGAATAATATTAATATCTAGGTTGAATTCAGTAAGATTTCAATTTGCATCAGGTGGATTATAGCTCAAAATTTGCGAATAAAACTGATCAATATGGAATCAAGCACAGATTTTACACATTTTAACATTATAACCATTGGATGATGAAAATAGAATAACATTGATTACCTTATTAAAATGCAATATTACAGTGGGTGGGATATATTTGGCAGCGGTTGAAATTTTGTCCTGAAGCTGATGTGGTGGAAACAGAAAAAAATGGCAAGTGTAAGGATATGGACAACTTTCACCTGGGCCAAATTGTGATGGCATACAACTCATTCAGAGCATCTCCAAAATTGTAGGTCTTGTTCCCTGTAGTCCATTTATATGTCTGTAACATTAAGTGTCTGGAACATAAACTATTGAATTTTTTTTCACGAAACCTTCCACACACAACACTTGAAATTAAATGATGACTTTTGCTATTGAGGTTTTTTGTTATTTTCATTCTTATTGGTTTCCATGTTAAATTGTTGGGTTCCTTCTGGTGGTTGGTTTCATTTCCAGGGTATTTCTCAAATGCAGTCATTATTTTTCAACCCAGACTTCTCCACACCAACAACCTAGGACAAGTGTTACCTTGGTTACCATTGATGTGTTTTTATTTTTAATACATTACAAGTTGAAATTTGGCTCACTCTATGAGTGACATGTGTCCCATACATTGTTTCTTAGGGCCCAGCGTAAAAAAAGTTTCAATATTTTTTCACTAAACTTCACAAACATATCTCCCTTGTGTTGAATATTGTTTCTAATTTTCATTGGAGAAAATGTAACCGTGATAGCAACAAAGACAACAATATGATTCACTACATAAATTGTTGTTATTTAAGATGAACACTTTATTTTCCTATCATACTTTCCATCCCATTTGGATTATTTAGAGTTTGCCTTATTAATGAAAAAGAAATAAATATTACGTTAAGAAATGTAGGATTAAGCAATTAAGAGAAATAAAAATAAATAAAGGGGGGAAAAAACAGACGAAATCCCTCTTGTTAATGGGTATTCTATTTTGAAGGCTGTCACCGGAAGTAGTCTTAGCGTTGCTCTCTGTCTTGACGCGTGCTGGAGTCACATGGTGCTGCCTAACCTAACGGAGAGCTGATGGAGTCAGAGGAGAGAGGCAGGAGGCGAACCAGCATCTCCTCACACGGGAATCCGCTGCTGTCAGTCCTGCTTCACATCTGGAGACACGGACCGTATCCGTCCAACATCTAACATTTAAAGACCATTAACCTCTGACCTGCAGCTGTTTGTTCAGGTGATGCCCAAGAAGAGGAGTAAGGTGAGGCTGTGAGGAAGCTGGATCTGGGCAGAGAATGATAGTGAGGACCAGGGAGCGTTGTTCAAGGAGAACTCATCTGAAAAGCTGGCCCTGAGACACCGGGATGCTCCTCTAACGCAGCGGGGGGTGAGTGACTACCGTACACGTCTCCCTCTCCCTCTCTCTCTCTCTCTCTCTCTCTCGCTCATCCTGGTGCCACTTTGGTGACATGTGGCCAGATTGCAGCCTTTAAGTCTCTCTGAATGATCCCATTCTCAGTCTCACCTGTCTGATCAATCTTCCATGGCATTCTCAGGAGAGAGCAGAATGACCGCTTGAAAGTTGCCCTGCTAATCTGCGAAGGGTGCCCTCACCTCACGCACACACCCGCACCCGGACATGCATGCAAACACGCATCAAGGTGTGAAATCACGCCGGTGATCACGGCGGGCGAATGGGACTGGCGATCGAGCCCCTTTAAAGTTTGGATCAGAATTAGCATGTGTTGCACCCTGAGGCCATAGGCCAACCATTAATGACTTGGTGAGGGCTCTCCTAGTATTAATACCCTGATAGCCGTGGGTGCGTGGGCGGTCTGCGCGAGGCGGGGGTTGCTTTACCTGACGATGAGAGTGAGGCACCGGTCCCACTTATACAATAGGGTTGATTTATTACAGACTCAGAACTGATGGACGTTTAGGTGCATCAGAATAGATCCAAGCATGTCAAACACAAAGTGCATGTGATGTCATCTTTTCAATAATTGGCCACATTGAGGATTAATAATGATCTAAATCCAAGTTATGTCTATTAAGATAGGTCCGACACATTTATAATTTTTCTTCTTCTAACTGCTGTCTTATTTTAGAGGCATGCTTGCCAGGAATAGAATGCAGTATCAAGCTTTACAAAAACTTTATATATCTGGAACTCACTGAAAAAAATAAAATAAACAATACTCGTTAAAGTAAAATACCAGAACATTAAAAATAGTATCTCAATGTCCAATAATCACCACAACTCACCCCCTCATAATATATGAAAACCACACAATTTCACTGTAAAATAGGCATCTTTGGTAAGATTAATAGTAATTTACCAAAATTACCCCAGAATCATCAGTATTATTCAGTCTGAAATGGACATTTGGCTGATTTTTACATTTAAATGGGCAGAATATAATATTTGAATATTCAGCATACCTTCACTAACATATAAACAGGATATGAAGAATGTAGCAAATATTTGTTGTATAACATTGATTTCAAAGTTAGAAGTTATATGTCTGCATTTACGGTAATTCAGTCATTATGTGTGATATGCTTGTAGTTTTTTATCTGACACTTAATCTGCTATATGCACAACGGAAATCTAAATCAGAGGAAAGTCAGGTGTGTTCAGGTAGTTGATATTTTATTTTCAAAGCCAATTACCACAGTAAAATCTATTATATATCAATGTTTTTCTATTTAATTGCTTAAACGAAGCAACAGTACTCAACTGTGAAATTAAGGCATACTGTAATGTCTTGTACTTTGCCACTGTTTATTTTATGGTGAAGTTTTAGCTGCCATTATTTGACTGTAATTAGCACAAGATATTTTTTCCAGAGTGCAGTGGTAGCGTTCTCACCTGTAATAAGCGAGACATTTGCTGTGCTGCTGGATGTGGGGGTGTGAGTAGAACTTCTACACTAGGCTCAGTGCATGTAGATGAAAGGATCCACTTACTATGCAACAATGGTCCCATTTCTGGTGTGTGTGTGTGTGTGTGTGTGTGTGTGTGTGTGTGTGTGTGTGTGTGTGTGTGTGTGTGTGTATATCTCACCCTATTGCAAGAGAGGAATTTCACTATGAGTTCACAACTACTGTGAGATAATAAGATTGTGACATGTTTTTTTCTGACAGAGTTAAGTCGGTGAATGCATGAAGCTGTCTCCACTCAAAACACTGTTTTACTGAGAGGTGCTTCATTTAGATCTTGTATTTCTCAAATTTGCGATGGAGCTCGAGGTCTTGTTTGAATTTGAGGTTTGCAACTCGCCCACTTACACGATGCAGAGGGGCTTCCTGCTTGTTCTACAAACCGACAAAACCCCACTCCCTTACAGTCTGTGTACTTTATTCCTCCTGCAGCATGTTCAATGTTCCCCCTGTGTATGTTTTAAACATCAAGCCTGTCGAGCTGCAGGTGCATGCCGGGGCACTTTAAGGCAGAGTCAGCCTTCTGTGGAGGGTGACAGAACAGTCAGACGGGCCCCACAGGGCAGAAAACAATCCCCGTCGCTGCTGCACTCAAGGCGAGAGGACTGGAGTGCCCCACCCATCCACCATCAAGCCTTCCACCCTTCATATCGTAGAATTAAACACACTCTCTTGGGTTCACTTGAGCACCTGCATCACAGCTTCTTTTTCTTTCATGTCCACATGAAGAGAAATGTTCACAAGGATCCGTGAACAGCTTCTCTGTCCAAAGCACATATTTTACAGTCAGTGCCACTCAGGGACATAAATCACTGGATGAACGTCATTTTGTTACACCACCTATTCCATCTAAATGAATTTAGTAAAATCCCTCTATCGTGATCATTTTATTTGAATAACATGCACATGGACACCGCTCAACAAATATTAAAAAAGGCGTCATTTCTTGAGAACAAAATGGCTTAGCCCACATGGGTTCATGTTATGCACCCATTGATACCTATTCATACCATGAAGCCATTGAGGGCTAGATTCTAGACCAGAACCAAATCAAAGTAAAAAACTGAAATCACAGGCTGACCCAACTCCTAACAACTCAAATATGTGACTCAGGTTTGTGTTTGGCCCTTTCATGTCTGTAAGCACTCGCCACAATGTCTGGGTTCACTCGTGACGGGAGGACAGATTTTCCTCCCAGACCTGGATAAGAGCATCAATGAGCTCCTGGACAGCCTAAGGAACACGAGGACCAGTCGATTCGTTGATTCGTCGATTCGTCGTCCAGGTTCTATCTACACACCTTGGTCACATGAGGCCGTGTATTGTCCTTCTTCAGGTGGTCTAAGGATTAGATTCTGGTCAGGGTACCGTTGGCAACAGGTAGAGGTCGGTACGACCCTCCAAGGACAATCAATGACCCACCGCCAAACCGGTCCTGATGATGTTGCAGCAGCAGCAAAATAACCACAGACTCAAGCCAGTCACATGAGCTCTGTGTGAAAATGCGCTCATCTGTGAAGAGAGGGGGCACCAATGGTGAATCTGACAATTCTGATGTTCTCAGGTGAACCAATTCACGCTGCACGGTACTGCGCTGTGAGAACAGGTCCCAATAGAAGACGTGGGGCCCTCTTAACCCTCATGGAGTCTGTTTCTGACAGTTTGATCAGATACATCCCACCGGAGGTCATTTTGTAGGACTCCTCCTGTTTCTACCTGGCAGAGTAGTTGTCCTTTCTACGGTCCTGTCCAGCCCTCCTCCTGTATCGGCCCGTCTCCTGGTACCTCCTCCACGCTCTTGAGACTGTGGTGGAAGACACAGCAAACCTTCTTGCAAAGGCATTCATCATTGTTCCATCCTTGAGGACCTGCACAACCTGAATGGGCTGCAGCAACCGCTTCATGTTACCAGTAGAGACAAAAACACCGGCAAGATGCAAAACTAGAGAAGAATCAGTCAGGAAGGATGAGGAGAGGATTAAATGTTAGTGAAATGTCATGTTAGCATCCAAATCCGATTTATTTACCCTTTATGGAGTTTTGTATTATAAATGTAATTGCTTCCATTATGGCTTTTGTTCATAGACGCTAAGCATTTCTTGAAATGAAATGAATAAATGCCAACAACAAACAAAACATTTTTTATTTTTTTTACATTCGTATTAAAATGTTTTGCTTTGTAAGATATTTATTGTACATTCTGAACTGTTCCTACCAAACATTGCTCACTCACTTGAAGCCATAGCAAAGATGACAGTCTTCTCATGACTACTGGAATACTTTAATTTCTATGGCAGGCAAGGACGCATATTTGTTCTCTGCAGAATCATTTATTCTCTTATAATAACACCATTTCATGTTCTGTGGATGCAGATGACGGATCTTTTCACTTTAACCTCGGAGGACTTCATGCATTCATTGACTTCAGGCGTTAAAACAAATTTAAGAAACATAATGACAATTTTAATTTCAGAAATAACAGTAAGTGATTTAACGTCTTTAAGCTTTTAATAAAAAACATCAATTAAACGTCATCATTAAATTTGGAATACTGTATTTACTTTGCAAAAGCGTAATCGCTAAAAGAATAATTAACTAACTATCCAAGAAAATATAAACGCTAATATATATATGAACATTCAGATTCTACAATATTTTTCTTTACTTTGACCGAAATACACTAAGAATTCTTTAACAAATTGAGGCTAATTTTTAAGACTTAAATACCAAAATGATTCCAAGTCAGATCAAAGAAAATCTATTCATGTGCAGGACAAAAACCGAATTACAAATAGCAGAAAGTGAATTACAAGTCAAACACTTGAACCATTCCTGAGAAAAGAATGTGCATACTATGACTACAATCTGCGATGTTTCCGTCCCGAGGAAAGGAAAGAAAAGTGCTTATTGCTGTGCTTTTACAACAACCCAGTCACACATTAGCTGCGGTTACTGGACAGGAAGCCTGGATCATGAGCAATTACTACCCATAACAGGGTCATTTGTTTGAATTGACCTCATTCTCATTGAATTTTCTTTAGTTCATGCTTGTTGGTCGTGACTCAATAATTTAATGAACACCAACATACTAAACTCATTGATGACTAATCATGTAATACTTGTATATTTCTAAGTTGTTAATCAAATGCTTTCCCTAGTTGTTGTTATTTTTTATTAATGTAATCTAACTAGCGATCCGACAAAAATCTACTTCTACATAATATTTGTTTTCTTTTACACAGTAGAGGTAATGTTATATGGTTTTTCCATTGTAGTCCCGGTTATTGATGTTTTCTTTGATGACTGCATTATACTGGAAGACGTTTCTGACATTCAGTCACAGAATTCTGTGATCCGATAAAACGTCACCTTCCATTATGATTTCAATTAGGAGCCCACTCAAAAAAAAAAAACATATTCTTTAGCAATGCCAGCATTATGAGATGTATGACAGCAACATTTGTTACATTGAATTGAAGTAGGTGAACCTAATACATCTATCAAATCCATTGGCCCTTGGGTGAATATCATACACCCTCTTACATCTTCATTTATATTCTCTCCCACAGAATGATTTACTTTATTCTTCAAATCAAATTATATCCTAAACATGTTCAGACTCGATGCAAGGCTAATGTTAACGCTGGTGCAATGGTACACTGGATCACTAGAGCGGAATTTGGAAATTCACTTCAAAGACAAACAAAACTAGAGGAAAAAATCAGAATCTTCTGGGAAATTTAAGAAAGGATTGGGAAAATGGGTTTAGTTCAATCAAATGTCCTAAAATCATGCATGTAAACTCTCTCAACAGTAATGTAGCATAGTTGGCTCGCTAGCTAACGTGAAGCTGCTTCCACCGGGCTCCACGCCACAGCTTGCACAATTTGCATAAAATGAATAAGACATAACACATAAAAACGTCATAAGAAAACTTCACGGCGCTCACCTTCAAAACAAACAAAATGCCATTATTGCCACTGCATGGTCATTTTAGACTTAACTAAAAAAAAGCACTTAGGGAGCACAAACCTCCGCCAAGGGCCAAAACACACCTATGGGCCCTCAAAACCTGATTATTGGTCTCAATTATTTAAAGACATTTTCAGGTCTGTTAGCATCTTTAGCATAGCGGCTACCAACATCACGTGACCCAAATTATCTCAATAATCTCCACTGTTATTGTCATAATCTTCATATGACAGCCTAAATATTTGCAGGACGGTTAACTAAGTTACTGTAGTTCAGCTAAGGCCCTAATAGATCGCTTGTTCTAGGCACAAAGATCATTTTGACGTTAAATTAAATATGGCATTCTCCCCTTTAAATTTGGCTATGGCGTTCTTTTGGGCGTCCCCACATTTTCAAGTCACCGCTCCAAACAGCTTATAATTTCTTTTTTTAAATGCTGCGACACATGTAAAGTCACAAGATTGATTAAGTTCTAGGATATCCTGAATATAGCAGTGAAGACACACATTAAACCTCCAGCAGAAGATATTTTGACCCAAAATCAATCATAAAGAAATAAAGAATAAAACAGCACCACATGGAATAAAATTTACAAAGAGGTTCGACTTAATGAAAGATTGTCCACATCCCATTTTACATACAAAAAAGGTTCACAGATAAAACTTATTTAATCAACTTTACAATAAATGACCAGCTGAAAAACACTTCGGTCTAATTAGAGTATGAAACTCAGTACGAGTCCAGGAAGTGCTCCTAATCTGGAATATTTTGAAAACATAAACAGAAATCTGTCCTGAAAGACGAAACCAGTAGTAAGTATCCTGTGTGTCTGAAACATAATTATATATTTACAGTGTATCCAGTAGAATATCTGGTCCTTTGAATGACTGTGTGGGAGAGAGACTTTCTTTGAAATGTTAATATGACGTGCTTTCACTTTTGGGGGGTTGGCCTACAGCTGATAATTTAAATAATCTGATAAATTATGGTGCTGATGACCTTGCTTCTGTGCTCACAAATGTTTATTAATTTTAACTATATTAACATAATATTAAGTTAATATTAAGCTAACTTGAATTTACAATTAGCTGTTAAGTCCTTAATTGCTCTGAGGTACGGTTAAATTATCTTAAAAGCCATCAAACATCAATTGAGTTGCATCATACTGTAATTATTATTTATTCTAGAAGGCTATAAGACAATCAGAAATTCAGAATTTAAGCTTTGAAAAATGTCTCTCTTTCTAGGGGATGATCCTGCTCAAACAAATTGAAGGGCTCTGCACATCAGTCCCACTCACACACACCGCTTCCCTCTGAATTCTTTCTCATACACTCGACAGTTATGCCGTGACGGAGAGAGAGAGCATGACGGTGTGAGTGAGAATTGTTGAGTTTAGAGACACAGCAGCTCACCCGTCGTTTGCCTTTTGGAAAATGTCACTCATTGTCTGTGGCCTTTGGTTGTTCACAAAAGTGAAAAAGTGTTATGCATGCTTTTATATGTGTGAGAGTGTGTGTGTAGATGTGCATGTTTGTATGTGTGTGTGAGTAGGTGTGTGTGTGTGTGTGTCTAGGTGTACGTGTGTGTATTTGTGTGTGTAAGCATGCGTATGTTTGTGTGGGCATATGTGTTTGTGTAGGTGTGCGTGTTGGTGTGCGTGTGTGTAGGTGTGTCTGAGTGTGTAGGTGTGCGTGTGTGTGTTTGGAGGTGTGTAAGTGTGTGTGTCTGTGTAAGTGTCTGCCCGTGTGTGTGTGTCTGTGTGTAGGTGTGTCTGAGTGTGTAGGTGTGCGTGTTTGGAGGTGTGTAAGTGTGTGTGTGTGTGTGTGTTTGTATGTGTGCGTGTATGTGTGTGTAGTTGTGCGTGTGTCTGTGCGGTCGTGCTTGTGTGTGTGTGACAGATGTGTCCTCGTCTGGACTGGGAGAGCAGGGACTCAGACCGGCATGCCACCCAGCATTAGTGCCATGGATGTGTGACCAAAGACCTCCGGGCACCAAAACTCACTGTCTGCATAAAGTTCTCTCAATTATTAATGCTGTGTTCAGGACAAACAGAAGAGGCCGGTGAGAAAGGTCCGAATCTGGAGTTCAGCTTCCTCTGAGCTGATAAAACATCAGTTTATCTTTTTAAAACTTTTCAGGCTGTAATTACTCTGATAGTACATATTAAGAAAACTTCAACATTTCTCACCTCACATGTGTCACTTCAAGGATATCTAACTTGTATTTGTCATATTTTGTGGTGATTATAAATACTTATGCTACTGAGAACACTCACTGGTGAGGCTTTATTACCAGAAAACACAGCTTATTTACCGTTACTTCCCACCCATATGTATGATAATGTCCAAACTGGCTCATATGGATCTATGCAGGGCCATCTTTCTTGTATATATATATCTTTATATGTATATATAGATATATATATATATATTTCTTGTATATATATATATATATATATTTCTGAAAATCTGTCCTGTTATAAGGTGGTGAAAACATGCAACTCTCTTCCATTATTGTGCTACTCAAAATATTTTCCTGATGTTGGCATATCTGATTTACTCAGAATCCTGAATACGTTTCAGGCATAGGTTGGCCATTGGAGTAAGAGCGCTGTAATTCCCAAGTATTGATCCATGTCTCAGCAGTATTACAGTGTAATGTCCCCGAACGTAACCATATAAGAGGGCTAACAAAATAAATACAGCAAATGCCGGTGATTTATACAGACTCATACACTCCTAGTGTAATTAGGTCTGGTGTGATGGAGTCTGAATACAAGAAAAGGGCATAATGTGTTTGTTGGGAACGCTGCTCGGCCATTATTACATGTAGTTTATTTTGCTATCATTTGGCAGCCGTACCACAAGAAACAAAAAACAAATGCTCCTGCCCGAAGCTTTGAAAGTGTCATTCAATTGCTTCTAGACAGTTTGGGAAACTTCAAGGTTTTAGGAGCAGGTGAAAGTTTGGAATGACAATCTATACTGAAGAACAAGAAGAAGAATATTTAGAAAAAAGCAAAACTCTCTCATTTATTAACCTCTAATGAAGCTCGTAAAAGCCTCTCTCATATATTCATGTGTGACTGTGGCTTCTCAGGTATCAGTCATTACAGTCACTGTCACCTGTGCCCTGCGCTTTCACGCTTCTGTGACACCTGGATCCCAGCTTGTGCCTCTCATTTACTACCATCACCTTTTACCCACAAAGTTTGATGAAGAAAAAACTTGTCTTCTTATCATCATGTGGAAAAGGAATTAACTAGGAGTAGTCTCAGTTGTGCTTATTTAAATATATGGGTTTATTACTTACAGATCTTTTGTGTGTGTCCAAGAACAGATACTCTCTCACGGTTTTATCGATATAAGCTCACTGATATTTCTTATGGCCTTGGTGGTCAGCCAGCTATCTTGCACCTGCACACGAAACGTTGCCTAAAATCATTTCTCGCACATAAAATAAGGACAGACCTCAGAAACACAGTGGTGCAAAGGGAATGTTTCCCTATCGGACCTTAACCTCTGATTATTCTGAAAAATGAATGCAGGGCAAACTTCAAAAAATGTGGACACCCGGTTCATTTTCGTACGTATTTCCAAAAATCCTCAATGACTCTCCCAATTATCCATGAACTGTTGTCCTCTGAAAAATACTGTTTTCCATCAGATTTAAAATACACTCCTCACTCAATTCTCTTAATGAACTAAACTGTAGAAATCTTTTTCTCAATTATATTAGAACATCAATGTTTTTACTTAATATTTTAGAATTTTACACAAAAGAAACATTAATATTTGATTTGTTGATTTTTTTTTTCAAAAAGAGCTCAGACATTATGTTATTTACGTTGTTTACTTTTTAAGTTATAGATCTTTTTTTAACAAAATACATTTAATCCAGAAAGTTAACAGAGTCTTGGATTTCCAGACGTATTTGGTAATGTTTGGTATATTTTGTATTTGGAAAATCACAGATTTAGCCCTGTGGTTCAATCGTTATGGTCAAACACAATGAGGCCCAATAACTCACTATAACTCATTACTCTTATTTATAGTTGACTGATGAGTTATCGGTGTAGCTTTGGCTGCTTAAACAGTTTTCAGTGTAGATCCCGTGCCGTAGAAGTCAGTTAAATAAAAGAAAGAAAAATTTAAAGAAATGGGGAAAAAAATAGAAAAAAAAAATTATAGTCAGAATAGATGGGGTCTAAAATTGCCCTCACCAGTACAATTCTTCTGCTTTTCCTTTCTTTTGCTTTGACCAAAAATATGTAATCGTGTCACGATTTTTAGTAATGCCAAGTCAAACAAAGTTTTTACTTATTGACTTAAGGAAATTTGAGTTTTTGCGACCTTTTAAAGCTTTGTCAATAAAAAGCATGGTGTCGTCACTGTTTTCTGCTGTCGGCTGTCTGACTCTTCTGCTCCATGTTCACTGCCTCCCTGAAAAAAACGTACAGCTGCAGAACAGCAGGGCACCATGTATTTATGTCGAAAAAACAGAGGGGACAGTTTTATTTCTCATTCTTAAAGCCAGATTCAGTCATTCCTTGTGTTTATACCCACAATAGTTTAATCTGCGCAAACATAGCAAATCATCTGGGCCTCATTAGCTGAGACAGGATTCTCTTCTCTGTCGCTCTTCTGCTTTGAGTTCATGCCGTAAGATTGGCATACTTTAACATAAAAAGATATCCCGCGCCTGCTGCAGGAACGGAGGAGGTGTTACGTAACCGCTTTTCATGCTGTGATTTGGGATGAAAATCAGTGCATTGCCAGAGACAGGTGTGTCTTCATTTTTTTTTTTTGCTCTTCTCCAGCAAATTTAATGTCAGGTTCATGAAGGGACGGCACAACATCGCAAAAGAATGTGAATCTGCTCAACTGGACTCAACTGTAAACTGCAGATAGTCATGGGCGTTAATAATATACAAGAAAAGTTGGGGTTGGGGAAGAAATGGATGGATTTTGGGAAAGGTCTGTTGAATATTTCTGACTCAATAGGGGGAACTTATCTCCAAAAGTTTTCAGGCCATCATTTCTCAACCATATGTGCGATTTAGCCCAAATTTGGTGCAGTTCACATTTTACTCACTAGGAGCAGTTGTTTGCTTTTTTTAATCGGAACTGCTGTATTTTAAAACTCCTTAACTGTTGGTCCGATTTAGTCCATATTTGGTCGAGGTGATTTATTTGGTATATATCATATTTTACTCTCAAAGTTCATACTTTACTCAATAAAGTGGAGCTTTTTTAACAAAAAACCCTGTTTTTCGGACATAACTTGGCATTTCATTTGAGGACTTCTATCAGGGGAATGCTCATACAATGCAGGGGATTGGGGGCTTTTTTCGGGGATATAGCCACCTGCTGTTTAGGCCTAAGTCTATGTTGCCATCATATGAAGCAGATGGAGTGGTTTAGCACCACTTTTTTGCGTTTATTTGGTGTCGGGTCGCAGTGGCAGCATGCTAAGAAGGGTATTCCAGATGTGCCTCTCTCCAGCAACACACTCTTCCTGGGAGATCCCGAGGTGTTCCCTGGCCCAGCGACTCTACTCTGAGATCCCTCTGGATGTACGAGATGCGCACCTTATCTCTAAGGCTGAGACCAGCCACCCTATGAATGAAACTCATTTGAGCTGGTTGCATCTTTGACCTCATTCATCGATCTATCTACTGTGATGTGATGCTGATAGGATGTATGGTCCAGCTTTGGTTTGGTGATGAAGCTTGTAAAATAGCATGCCTGAGACTATTTAAGGAGTGTGTACAGATTACTGTGAGTGGGTTTGGTTTAATTTTAGCGAGTTTGTTTTTCTACACCAACCTAAGCCATCTGTCTGTATTTGCACATTAACCGCATGCATATTTATGTATGTTTGGCTCTAACAGCGATTCTGTTGTATTAACATGAATTTGAGGTGTGTCACTCTGCTGTAAATACATCTTCCTGTTGGAGGTACAGACAGCCGCTGGGGGCAGACTGTATACTTGTCACAAGTCCCCCTTTAAAACCCTAGCTGTTTATTGATTCCTCTGACAGTCGCACAGGTGTGAGTGATGGAAGATCAGTCCCTGCACTCTATGAGCGGGGGGACAGTAGGGCATTCATCCTGACTGGTGTGTGTATTTATTCATTAACAGGCTTTTTTGTTCCTCAGAGGACCATTTTCAATAGTTTCACCTCCCGAGGTTTGAGATAACACGGTTTGGAATCATACAAATGCACACACACACACACACACACACACACACACACACACACACACACACACACACACACTATTTTCCACCTCTCCCTCTCCCTTTCTCTCCCTCTCCCATGCTCGCCATGAATGAGTGGGGCTACAGGGACATTTCAAGCGGGAGGAAGAACGAAGGGTGGAGCTGAGGACTCCTGGGAGCACTGAAAGGCACGTCCTATATTGATTGGTTTAGTAAGAGAATCCTTTGGCTTTTAGTGCTGCTGCTTAATAAGAGTGGCTTGTGGAAAGAGAGATCACATCATCTGAACTCAACTACAGAGGCTGTCTTTGGCTTTAAAGAAGAGTTCACAGAAAATTCAAAACAAACGCATGATCAGGCGAATTCTTGCAGAGTATGCTTTGGGCCTCTCCAGGACTTTGAGGCCGCACATGTCAAACACGTTGGCTTGACTTTGTCTCTATGAGGTCGGTGAAACTCTTCTCAGCTCTGCAAAAGTGAAATAAATGTCATCAACTTCATGAGGATGACATAGCTATCATAGGTGGGTGATCGTCCAATACGGGAGCCTGAGCAGCCAAGCAGTATCACTAAGAATCGAGCTCACAATCTTGCGGTGACTGTCTGTTTTGCTCTGTACATCCTGTCTGTCGATCTTACAGTGTCGAGTTCAGAGTTTTTGCTTCAGAGAAAAAACAGACTATTCTCGTAGGCAGCAGATCGTGGTTAGCATGGAAGTGATGTGAAACAGCAGGGGCTGAGATCTCGCTGAGCCTGGAAATTTGAAGTGTCGGTATTTAGTTATTCTGTTGCCCCGACACTTTGTGGATTGCACCTCGGTACTATCAGATAATGTGTGCTCACAAACACACACGCCCCATCAAAGCCTGAAGAGACTCATTCTTCTTTTATCGGAAAGTGACTTTTTCAATCAGGTAGACTCCCGTCTCTAAACTTAGTTATTTTTAATTCTTGTATCCGCTCAAAAAATCTGTTTTCAGTGTCACATTGACATTTCAATATTTGGATTATTAGTTGTTAACTCTTTTAGCCATGAATATGTAGCGTATGATGTGTGTATGTGTGTTTGTGTGTGTGTGGCTGAGAGAAGAGTTGGGACTATTTTGGTCTGTTTTTGATGATTTCATTTTATTATTTATATATTCACCTCCACATGAAAGTGAACTGACGTCCCAACTGGTCTCTTTCTTTTTCTCTATCACACACTTTCTTTCTCTTTCATGCAAACACACACACACACCAACACACACACACTCACACACACTCACGAGCACACACACATTCACACCCACACACCCACACACCCACACATCCTTATTTAATTAGCCATTTAAAACAATTTCCATAAATACCTGTCATCGTTTTCTGCACATTTTTCACTCTGCTAAGGACGTTATGTTTTCAACGCCACTTATCTGTCTCTGTGTCTGTTTGCATATTTATTTGTTAGCAGAACATCTCAAAATTTCTGAACAATGTTTCAATGGCATTTTGTAAAAAGGTGGCCGTGAGAATGAGGAGAGACAGGGATCCAGATCCAGGATATTTTTTTCATCTTCTTCAACAATGTAAAATCAACAAATAACAATAATTATAATGATAACGCAATTTCTTGATATGAGGTTTCAGCTACGTTTTTACATTTAAACTAGTTTTATAAGTGTATATTCTTTGCTCACTTTTAAGTCTTGATATTTAAATTGTGTATATTTTGGGTTCTTATCCTGTCTTTATGTTTGAGGTTTTAGTAATGTTTCTTCCTCTTGTCTTCATAATACCATGATGATGATTTGCACATTTAGAAATTTAATCGATAGCAAGCTGGGTCTGTTGCGTTCCCTGCAATGGAATCTCTATCCAATTAACGGAACCATGCACTAAACCCAATAACAAGTTCTCCAGCACTGCATTTACCTGATTGACATGTCCCACTGCCATCAAATTGGCAAGGTCAACAGGTCATACCACCAATTTAATCATTACTTTTAATATTACAATTTGCTACTTTCATATTGTGTGTCAATGCCTGTGAAGAGAGGCAAAAAAATGTCGGAGTTTTAAACCAAAAAGAAAATAAAAACACTTTTTGGAGCACATTTTGGATTTTTGTTTGATCAAACAAGACATTAAATACCTAAATTTTACTGTGGGAAATTATGAAGACATTTTTTTTATCAAAATGAATAATGAAGAAAATTATAAGTAGATTAATCAAGAACATAATGTGTCCCTAAATCAAAGTAATTGCATAGTGTAACTCATATACAGTGACAAGAAGCTGTCGACAAAACATGGACACATGCCTATTGAGTTTAATGTGAGTTCATCAATCTGAGAAGTTAGATGCTGATATTATCCTGTGCATTACCTGACCAAAGGAAGCAACATCGCTTTGAGTGCTAATTTATCAGGGGATGTTTTGAATATGGATCCAGAAGCAGACAGAGAGACGGATGAGAAGTTATGAATGGATATTTTATACCAGCATGAGTGAAGACGGCAGGGCTGGTGACTGGATGATGAAATTGGTCAGATTTTTTGCTCATTTATGACTTTTCATGGCGGGGTGAACAGCACAAACCACATGGAATCTGATCATTTCCAGTTTGGATTTGGGCCACTTCAATATGTGGTCATAAATCACACAAATGTCGGATTTTTTGCAGTGTGTGACCAAGTGTGAACCGGAATACATGCCACATTTACATCATCTTCCATCGACCTTTGTCACAAAAACCGCAGAGGCAGGAGACGCTTGTCACTCGAAAACATCACTATAAACAATACAAACATCACTATAAACACTGTCTCAATAAACACAAGACTTCTAACTTATTTAAGTGGTTTCCATCTTGCTTCTGCGTTCACAGCGCGCTTCTTGTGATGTCTTTGTTATTGTTCTTTTACGCACGCAGGTCAGTCTAGTGCCGTGAACTATTCATACGGGACTCTGATAAAGGCCACTTTTTTATATATTTTTTAAAATTTATTTAAAGCTGTATGCGTGTATTTTTATGGTTTATGCCACTGACTTTGGTCCAGGAGACTGGGGTTCGAATCCCAATAAAAAGAGGGCGTGGCAAAAATCCTGTGTGGACCCTTATGCAAGGTCCTTAGTGCTAGAAGCCTAACCCAGCCACATCTAGTGACAGTCCCAAGCCCGGATAAATGGGAAAGTTGCGTCAGGAAGGGCATCCAACGTGAAAACCTATGCCAAATTAATATTCAGAACGAGACGATCCGCTGTGGCAACCCCCTCAAAAGAGAAAGAGCCGAAAGAAGTTGCTTGCTTTTGCCATTTTTTTTAAAGTAATGTGAACAGCTACACACATAAAAAAAAAAACCCATCTAAGGAAAAATCGTAATCGAGCATAAAGACCGGCAGCGTGAACGTAGCCTTGGATGCTGGCTTGTCCATCTGTGTCTTGAAAGTCTTGCAGGTGAAAGGACGATGGAGTTGGCATAGTGAAGATTTGAACTGATGGAATATTTAATCAAAATACTGTGAAATTAATGCAATAATGGCTGTTATAGCTACCACAGCTCAATCTGGCTCATCAGGCGATGAGTGGAGGATCAGCTGGGGTTGCTAAACAGGAGAGAATAAGTCAATTGGTTCAGGTGCAGAGCTCTGGGACAGACCAGGAAGTAACAGGAAACTCGAGAGGGTTTTGACACATTTGCTTTGTTTCTTGGTTCTCCCTGTTTGATGCTGTAGGTAATGTTCCAGACTGATGCTAAAAATAAAAAAAAACACTTCAGTTCAACACTGTTGAAACAAACTTGAGCAAATGAGACTAATTTGTGTTAAAGATTTCTTTGAGGACCTTATATCTTTTCTCAGTCCACTCATTGGATACATTTCCCTTTGATCATACTAATCATCTGAGGTGTCTCCACTATGTCCGAGGCCGTGAGTAGTGTAATAGATGAGCAGGCTAAATAACTGGGCAGGCGCTGTGCTGGTTGAGTGCAGGTGTAAGCTAAGTGGCCTTGGATGAGAAATGACTAGAAATGCAACATGACTCACTTCAATAGGAGCCGGCGTTCTTCATTGAGAAGCAACCCACAGAGTTTGTCTCCCCTCCATCTATGGTGCAGCTGAGGATCGTTAGAGAGAGAGAGATGCAGCATGGTGGCAAACATGCAAGCAGGTTAACATTTCAGAATTCACTTGGGGTAATTGTTTTTCCATAAGCTGCTATTGTTGAGGCTGACCTAGCTTTTAAGACTGAATCAAATCAATGGCTTCTCAGAATTATGTTGGTGCAGCTTCTCCCTGTCTGCACAGCCTCGATAACACTGCTCAACGGGTGCTAACCATCTTTCAAATGGAAATGGAACATCCAGTGAAAATTAGACACAGTCATCAGGATGGCACTGGGAGCCTGGGTGGGAGATGGTAGCGTGACGGTTGAAGGGTCTGTCACACTTCTGCTTTGTTCTGACAGAGCTGAGCTCTTTTGGAGAAAATGATGTTTAGGTAGTGTTTTCGTCTGGGTTTCGCACCTCGTACATACTTGAAGTGAAACTGTGATACATATTGAGGCTTTTAGGTTTGGATGCAAGCCTGCAAGTGCAGATAGTCAGAGACCCAACACCGCAGGGGCCCGAGCTTCAAAAAGCTTCAAAAAGTATGGCACTTACTTACATCATAGTTATAGAAACATGGCTCGTCGGTCTCTGGTTCTTAAGTCAACATTATACTGGGAGGGGTAAGACTCACCAGTGATTAAGTACAAATAATTGTGGATTTTTTTATATATACAAAAAGCATTACTAGTCCAATAATTTGATTTAAGTACATCATTAATGTGGATTAAATAGAATTTGCTTTTAAACCTGAATTTGCCTTGTAGGGATCAACAAAGGTGTATCCTTTTACCTCTTCCAAGGAGGTAGAGTTTTTGTGTGCATTGGATTGTGTATCTGTCAGCAGGATTACGTAAAAACTGCTTGATGGAGTTTCTTGTATCTTTGTGTGAGGGCTGGTCAGACGACTGAGAAGAATCCATTAAATTCTGGAGTGAATCCAGAATTTCACATTTCACTTCTCACTTTCTCTATTTCCCAATTCTACACTTATTTCCATCTACTACGCATAAACCTTTTGATGGACTTTGATGGAACTAGGAGCAAGAGCTAGACAACAAGATTTTTTTTACAATAGCAGACAGTTTTTTTCAATTACACATAAACAACTTTACTTATTAGCGTGAAATTGGGTGGAAGAGTGGGGCGTGTGCCATGAAAGAAATAAACAAGATAATGATTTTATCCATGGATAAAAGGAATTTCTGCATAAAATACCTGCAATTTGTGAAACTTATTGAAGGAGTTGGCCTTATAATTAAGTGTCAACCACACAGAGAGCTATCAAAATAATAATGTTCACAACCCTCGCCGTAGATCTGCATTTCCTCTCCGCTTCACCTCAAGTTTAATACTGCTTTAACTTTAAGGATCTGACTCTTCTTCCACTTTCCTTACTTATAACTTGTTGTTCTGGCACGATAGGTTGGTCATGCTTATCACTTTTGTTTAAAGGTCGCTGTATCTTTTCAACCTCTCCTTTATCTGGTTCAGAACAAAATATATTTGGATTTATTTTTTTAATAATGTTATTTTTTTCCTCCAACTTTCTTTTCAAAACTGGGGAAATACCAAGAAAGCCTGAGATGATTATAATAAGTATACATAGTAAATATGAAGTTCTTGGGACTTGTATGCGCAGATGAAAAAAGAAACATTAAAACAGTCAGATCAAATATTTATAATGGTTAAAAAGGTTGCACCTGAATCACATTGTTTAAAATATTTACATAATTTACAGGGAAGGAGGTGGGGGCTGCTTAAGAGATTCTGCTGGTGGGCACTGGTCCCTGGTGGTTGTGAATTCTTGCAGCAACAAAAAAACCCAATATAATGCTTATCATTATTTACTTAAAAAACACGTTCCCATTCCAATTTTTACTTTCTCATTCCACATGCAGAGCCAAATCATATTCAACAAACACACTTTGCATACGTTCCAACCTGGTAACAGCAAATCTCTCCTATTTTCGGTAGGTTGACATCCAAAGCAAAGTCGCTGATGTACATAAACACATAAGTCTCAACTATACAGAATAATACAATGTAATAACAACCGCTGCACTGTTTGGAATTGAGGCTCACTTTAAATCCTGGGATTGGCCTCACATTGAAAGGAGCCAGTTGGGATGGATCGGGCATCTGCTTGAGATGTCTCCTGGGCATCTCCCTTCGGAGGTTTTCAGGGCACGTCCTAATGGGAGTATACCAGAACTTACTGGAGAGATACCATATCTCATCTGTCCTGGGAAAATCCCTCTGGAGGAGCTGGAAAGTATTGCTGTGGTGAGGGAGGTCTGGAGTATCCTTCCTGTCCTGCTGCCTCCACTGCCCAAAAAATTAATAAGTGAAAGCAGATGGGTGGATATAAGGATGGATGGGGAACTTTCACTGACCGACGACCAGTGATAAACAATCAGTTTTACGTTTTTGACACAGAAGCAGCATTTGCTGGAATACTAATCACATATCTTCAAATGAGGGATTACATTTCAAGCAAAAATACTATTATATATTCACATCTATTCAATCGTGATTCAACCCACTAACACACATACAAACCCCCACAAACAGAGAGAGGGAACACATTAAGAGAGACACATTGGCTATGTTTGCCAGTAGGTCACAAACTGTCAATTGAGTGTGTGTGATTCAGTGCTGTACACTTATCTGCAATCAGAGCCAATTTTCCAGCACTTACAGCTTGATAACTCCCCACTTCCGTGGTCCAGAATTGTGCACGTGTGTCTATTGTATGGCATGCTTCTTCCTTTTGGTCCTTTTCTTAGTGTCAAAATTAGAATATCTAAAATGCCAAAACCTAGATTTCGGATATTTCAATACATCTATTTAAACACCATACCAAACGTCTCTACATCTAACTCCAAATAGGAAAAAAACTATTTTCTCACTGCCACCTACTGCTGGTAGTACCAAGCTCTCACCAGGCGCTGGTAAACGCAAATCCCTTTTTAACATTAAATGACTCTTTATATATACAAATTTCATTGCCCGGGCTTCCATCAAATGCATCCTGATAACTTTGATATTCCTGTCCATCATTAAAATGAAATCCCTCAAGCCAGAAGCTCCTGCTTTGTCTTCCTCGTCACAGCTTTCCAAACCACTGATTGTGCCTTTTCTGTGAGCTGTAAAGTGCAGAAAAGCATCCCTATCAGAGTTGTGTCAACCAGCTTGAATTCTGGTGTGTCTTTGGATAATTTCGAAGATAGATCAACAATCAACTCAACATTGAAAGTTCTCTAATTCCATCCACCAAAGGGGATTTGGGAACTAACATGTTTTCTTTGCTAGTTTGTGAATATGATTATGCAAAAACTCCAAAACTGATGTTCATGAAACTCAGTTGGAGTATGGGTCATGGGCCCAAATAGAACTCATTTCATTCTGGTTTGGAGGGAATAGGGAGATCTAGGACATTTTGGGCCTCAGCATGTTATCTACGGATCTTTTCTATGTTGAACAAATGTGTTATTTGCATGTTTTTTATCCAGCCAATGGTGATCTCTTGATGCCTTGACTAAGTTTGTCGGCCAATCAGAAGTGGTGTTTGTTACTCTGCTTCCGAGTTAAATCTTAAATTTTAGTAATTTTATGTCTTTGAATACCACAGGAACAATTTGAAGTACCCAGTGTGACATCTGAACATACTTGTTGGTGATTTACATAACACAAATTGGGAGTTTTCTCCCTGTGTCACCCTTTCTCTTTACCTGTCTTCCTCAAGCCGTTCTCCATCCAACCCTCATTATTGCGCTTGCAAACACAGGCACACACTGATAAACTGAGGCAGAGGGCTGAGATTCATAAATTGCTGACACAGAAAATGAGGGCTGTGATGATATTGACTGCTGTCTCTACTTCAAAAAACCCTTTGGGAATGGGTTGAAATAATCACCCATAGATTGAGTCGGCAATAAATTCATAAGTGACGTGAAGTGTGTGAATGTGTGTGTGTTTAGAATGAGAGAGCAAAGTTTTGTCTGTGTTTCTATATGGATGGGTGTGTCCGCAGCCTGCACATACATATTGTATAGCCTCTGTCTCAGTGTGGGTGGGAGACTGTAAAGCTAATAAAAAGAGCCACTGGGCAGATGTGCTGTGGTAAATGGCTGCATGGACGTGTCGACATATGTTAAGGCTCCAATAGGCTCCCTGGAGTCGTCCTAAGGGAAATAAAGGCTGCTGAAGCACAAGCAGACACTTCCACTGACAAAGAGTTATGTGTTTGTCACACATGTGCATGTTTTCACTTGCTTTCTGTGAAAGGAGGATGTATCCAAATGTGCAAAATGTGCAGATGTAGAGAAAATGTTTGTATATATTCCATGTAATGTATTTCTATGTATGCGCGTTAAACTAGATTTAAATTTCTATCACCTGTCTAATTTCTTGTGAGCAGCCTGTGCCTTCAGTAAGTGGACATGTGTTTGTGTGTACAGGCTATGTGTGATTGCATCGGTTTATTCTGGTCCTTCTTCGACTCCTCGGACTCCTCATGTCAGGGGTGATAAATGTGCTCTTGCAGCTGTTTGTGGACTCAGCACACACTGATACACAACTAAAACATACACTAATGTCCATGTCTAATTGGCCATCCACCAACAATCCCGGCATCTGCTCCGCAATGCACTATGTCGTGGGTTTGAATCCCCCACCATATTCACACATGCCTATTCTCTCTCCTTCCCTTTATGTATCATCCTATTGTTGAAACAGTGACTGGAAAAACAGGAAATGTCAAGAACTATACAACCTGAGTTTGTAGTATGTGACTCAAAATGTTTCATTTTCATACCACAGGAGTAAGACTGTACAAAGTGCGGAAACGGGCCTTAAAGGTTGAATGCTATGGTAGCAGAGTCTCAGTTTTACGAGGAATTCAAACAGACTTTTTTTGTAACTGCTTATTTCGCTTGGGAGGATTGAAAGGTGCAGAGTTGGATTAAATAGAATGTGAGGGAACTCATTCCTTCCCTCTTCTGCCTCTCTGCTCTTTGATCCTCACCTCTTGCTTCATATCTCTCTGATTGCCATGTTTGTGACAGCTCCTTTCCCTGTCCTCCTATCTTCTCCTTCCTCGTTCCTCACCCATTGTGTGGTGCGGCGTGTCAGCAGTTCATCGGCTGTCGGAGGTCTCCCTGCACACATGCACACACTCAGATGCATACACAAACATGCACCTTCCAAGCCCTCCCCATTAAAGAAGTAAAGTGAGTACAGCACCAGCATCCGTGATAAATAATTGAGTTATCTGGCTCCGTGCAGAAATAGCAATATCCCCAAACAAGTGTGAAAATATCCCTTATAACTGCTAATGTCATGTGAGTCCACAAGTTTGTGTGTTTCTTTTGTGCACTCACGCTTTTCGGACTTTTGTTTCTGGTTTATGTGCACATTTAATTTCCTACAACATTAGAAAATCGAATAGCCGATTTTCTAATTGTAGGACGACCTCCCACCCCTGAGCTACAGCTTATTTAATTAAGTTTGTAGTTAATTTCTGAGGAAAGCAGCGTTAAGCTAATGTCAGTGGATTTCTAATTTTGCAGATCTTTGACAGGGAAATTACTAGGTAACCATATTTGAGACCATCTGTTTATTTTATACTTGCCCCTCACAGAAATGGGAGTAAAAGTTTTGTGTCTTTTTCACTAATGCCTGAGTCGGTTTGGAGTTGGTTAAATAAGTCCACCTTTTCGGAACTTTTCAGGTTCTGAAAAGGTTTTCAGTGATTGGAGAAGCCACTATCATTATGTCATGAAGGGACTAGAGCCACATGCTGGCTGGGTGTTTTTCAGCTTTGATACATCCGATACAAGAAAGAATTGCGACCATAGAGGAGATTCAGATACTTTACCTTGTAAATAAAAGCAACAAAAAGCAAAGGCAGGTGTGTACTGGAGGTTAGTCTGCGATGCCATGACATGTGGAAAAATTGTGATTCTGGGACTTGCTCAATGACCCTTCAACATGAAGACTGCCGGGTTCAAACCTCCGACGTGTCGATCTGCCTCTTGTAAGATGGCCGCTGCACCCTCCGAGTTGCTGCCGCTCCAAAAATGATCATCAGACGAATCAATTAATAAGGTCATGTTATAACCAACAACCTTATACGTACAAATAAAGATTTTCTTACATAAACTTAAGTACTCTAATATAAATATCAGGGGCACAATAACATGTGTGCAGGATGCATGGACTTTAGTGCAATAATATTATTTCTGTAATTGTACAGCACAATAAAGTGTAACAAATATATGTTAAATATATAAAGAACACTTGTAATGGTTTAGTCTCTGTAAGTGTCAGCATATCTATATTATACATCCCTGTTTGACTTCAGGAGATCATCATAGCTGCTCAAACAGTGTTACTCAAAGAGCCGAAGCATTCTTTCTGTCTTTTTGAGGACTGACTTGATGTAAATCAGCTAAGAGGACTGTATTCTGTCCCTGTGATGGACTCCTCGGAGACTTCTGTAGAAATCCAAATGGTGGCTCGACAAAGCTGAGGGAGCAAAGTCTGACAGGCAACTCTTCAGAGCAGCTCCTCAGTTTGACAGATCTTTCAGCTGAAGAGCTCGAGCCAACGCCCTTCATAGCTGCGCCATTTATTCATATCATTTCCTGACTCTAAAGTCGAAGCGCTCACAAAGAAGCAGGGCTGTGTGAAATAATGAAGGCGCCGTCTCTCAACACATGTGATACAGACATTGTTCAGGGTTAACGCAGAGCGAGGTTAACCCTCGAAGCATCGAGGGGGGGGTAGGCTAAAGGTAGCCTACTTGTCCTCTTTGAAGTTCGGTAACATGGGCTTGGGGGTAGACACCGCCAGCTGTTAGGTCTAATAGCTCAGGGCGCTGTTCTGGGGGAGATGACAGCAGATTAAACAGAAATCCTACTAATCCCCCCCCCCCCCCCCCCCCCTTCCCTCATACACACAGGCACATCCGTAATGGTGGGGAGGCGCTGATGTATCCTCTGCTGGGTGTGATGTTAAAGAGGATCTGGCCTTTAGGTGTGACAGCATGTTAGTGTGACGGGTCACATACCTGGAAAGAAGGATATGACGAGATGGAGGCTGATGTATTGGGTTAAATTTTGCCATGGATGCATCAACAGGCCGGATGTACTAAGAAGGGATGCTTCGATGATCTGACATTAACCAGACACTTAAGATGCCAGGAAAAGATGATGACAGAAAACAATTGTGCCCATCATCATCATCATCATCATTATCATCAACATGATGTATTAAAGTACTAGCACATGGCTGACAGCATGTTCGCATCCGCAGTGTGTGTGAGTTGGGATTTAGCAACATTGCACAGTTTTATAAAAAAAGAGGTGAGGCTCAATCCCGTGGTCTTTACTCCCTCTGTGTTTTTGACAAGGTTAAGAGTCTTTACTGTGGAATCTTCATTAATAGGCACTGTGCAGACAAGTGAGGCAGAGCTGGTAATATGGAGACATATAGGGAGAAGTCTCGCATCATTTGAAATCCTGTTTGGATGGTTCGCTAAATCGCAACTGAGGGACTTAGACTTTCATGCTTTCGTCTGTCTTTCTCTTTTTTGTGCTGGTATTTCTTCTCCCTCTCTCCTCGCTGTCTCCCTTTTCCTTCTCTTTTACTGAAGTTATCGCTCTAACTTCTTTTTATGTAGTTTGACTTTCTCTCTCTTGCTTCTGCTCTTTTTGGTGCTATCTGGGAGATTGGGAGGGTTCCTCCAAATTGGCACACAGATGAATAATGTATCTGAAGCAAAAGCAGAGAGCTTGGGTTGGATATAAATGTCTGTCAGTCTATTTCTCTGTATTACAGTTATGTAGGTCTAGGCTGATACTTCAGAGGAAAAAAACAAGATGTTTGGTTCTTTTCTCAGCTTGCCATGTGCTTTTTTCTTCATCTTCATCTTCATTTCAACTCTCATCTTCAGTAAAATGCATGCATCCGTGGTCCCAGAGCTGTGGATGTCCTGCAGATTTGAACACAGTTGACTGATAAATGCTTTAAAAAAAAGATTCTTGGATTATGGAAGTTTTTTGATTAGGCTGCCAGCTGTTTTTTTGCTTAAATACTCATGAATAATGCATATATGGGATTTTGATGTCATGTCATTTTCCAGCCCTGCATGCGTTGATATGTGTGCGTGCATTTCTTGCGTTTCCTGCAGTGTTAAAAAGCAAACTGCATTCATGAGCATAAACTCACAGAAGCACCATCATTAAAGTAATGAGCAGGAAGTTAGCACTGAACTCTACCATAAACAGAGATAGAGGGAGAGAGAGGAAGGGAGAGAGATACCCCCAATCCCATAAGGATAAATCTTAAATCCTGAATGTTGCTTCTGACTCATTCTGGTTAATTAAGTTGAGTCAAGTGAGAGGAAAATGGGGTCTTGCCTTGCCGGAGTCTGTGGGATCAGCACTATACTGTATTTGCAGCTTAGGAAGTCTCTCACTGGAGCTGTCCTGTGTGCACTCAGAGAGCAGAGATAGAACAAACTGTATCTCTCAATGCCTCCCATTTTTATAAGATTGACCCTCGCTGCCTCTTTACACATGGAAAATCCTCGCACCTACTTCGCAATCAAATTTCAGATTTACATATACACCAAGTTTAACACACCCTTTCAGGAAAGGGAACAGACTAGTATTTAATAAACCTCATCGTTTGTCCCTTGCATTGGATAGACGTTATTTTGCTTTGCACTTCCTGCACACAGCCAATAAAACTCACGCGCGCACACACACACACACAGACACACAAACAAACGCACACACACCGAAAAAAAATAAATCTGTCGAGCAACCTTTGGGATTTTCTTTGCTGTTTTATGGTGGAACAATTTCACCATGCAACAAAGGATGAGGCAACCGAGTGAAATGTCAAAATCCTGTGTGACTAAAAATAATCACGAGGGTTGCCGTTTGAATGGATCAAAACCAAAAGATTGGTTGTGGAACAGATAAAATTAACACCGCTTTTTACCCAACATCAACAAGAGAGGTGCTGCTAAGCAGCGTTCTGCTGAGAATAGATCGGAGTGGATTTTGTAAATGTTTACGTATTTAATATTTTAAGATGATCAAGCTTTTTCCCTTTCCTTATTCATACTGGATGTTTGCATATATCACTGCAGCTGCAAAAGTAGCATCAAGATCACAGTTTAGGTGCAAGTGGGCATATGAAAATGAAACTATACTTTAACTCCAAAAGTTTTGTGACATAAAAACGCAACCATTGTTCCGATTAAATCCAAAATTGGTCCATATGAAATGGCCCGTGGAGATTTTTCTTTTCTTTCTTTATGTTTGTCATATTTAATTTAATTAAAAAAAAAATTATTCTATCCACCAACGGAAGCTTTCCATTTAAACAAAGCACATTTTTCGACCATAACTTGCTAACAATTTGCTTGATTTAGTCCAAATTCGGTGCGTATGAATTGACTATGAATGTATTTCATGTATATCTATACATATACGTACATTATATATACAAAAACATTTGTCTGACTATGTCCAAATTCGCTCAAATGAATGTACACAAGGAGATCTGCCTTGAAATATATTTTTTCACTATAATAATTCATATTCTGCTCATTAGGGGGAGCTTTTGTGTAAAATACAGTTTTTTATCTGTTACTACCCAACAATGCAAATTGTGTCTAGATTCAACTCGTGTGAATTGACATAAAGAATTCTGGCTTGTTTTGTTGGTGAACTCAGAAAAAATCGTTAAATGTATTTTTCGTCATAATTGAGTCACTATGGGATCTTATCTAAAATAATATTGCTGACCTCATAGAAATAGTGACATGAGTCACATTTGATGAAGGAGTTCAATCAAGGGAATTATTAGTACAATGCAGGGGGTTGGGGGTTTTACGGGGATATACCCTTGCTGTTGTGGACAACAGCGTAGGCCTCATTTATTCTCTCTCATTTGTTTTATTAGTAGTAGTAGTAGTAGTAGTTTTGTAGGGATGGCTATGGCTCAGGAGGAGCGTTGGCCATTCATTTATTAGATTGTTGCTGTTTGTTCCCCAGCCACTGTAGTCTGCATGTTCCATCAAAGTGTGAATAGATATTGCTCTTAATGAGGAGGTGGAGACTTGTAAAGAAGCTTCTTCATGAAATGCCGACTAAACTCACTCACTTTGTGTGACCCGACTATATCAGACTACATGCTTTTAGTAGTATTACAGTAACATTCTTTAGTAATCATTGAATACAGGGAAAACACTCACACAGATTCAAATACAGTTCATATGATGTGAATATAGAGTAATTTACTTGGGGAAAACATTAGATCCCTATTGCATTTAATGAACTTGATTATAATCAACAACAGTATATTAATTTAAACAAATATACTGTAACTTTAAAAAGTGTTAAGAAACTGCAAAAGAAAAAATGGGACTCTGCAGGTTTATAGTGCACTTACTATGAGAAGAATCTCCAAAAGCTTTTAGCAGACTGCAAAATGTCTTGTGAGAATAAAACGTTCAAAAGTCCAGATTATATATCTCCACAGGTCTTGTTCTTTGGATGTGTAATGCGTCTGCGTCTAGCAGGTTACTTTGGGATAGCACTAAATTGTAAACTGAATTTTGAAGTGCAGGCACGGGGTCTTAGTCCTCAGAGGGGGTGAGCGTGAAGCTCAGAGATAGGCATTACTGCTGATGGCAGAATAAAAAATGTCAGAGGGTTAAACTGTTCCCCACTCCTGACACCATCCCAATACTGCTTTTCCCTTCCCTGTCTCCCCCATCCCTCCATGTTGTTATGCACACTGCAGTGGGGTCCTGCGGGGCAGAAGATTGCCATGGACATGATGTGATTTTTCCTCCCCTCTCAGATCTAATGTGTTGTCTTCTAGGCCTCAGATGATCTCGCCTCGCAATGTTTGCGATACAAGTCTTCTTCTACGCTCACCTACCTCTTTCTTTTATTGCCGTTTATATCTGTCCATAACCGATAGCTGTTCACTGATCTTCAAAGGCAGGGATTTAAGAAATGGGTCGGAGAGGGGACAGATTTTGGTATACATTTATGGTGGTAATTGAAATACACAAATATACCTGAACATTGTAACTACCGACAGGTGGAGTTAAAAACACTGTTTATCTTGTCACAATGGTACCTGTCAGTAGGTGGGATATGTTTTGCAGCAAGTTAACATTGTGACTTCAAAGTTGATGTGTTGGAACCGGAAAAATTGAAAGTGTAAGGATCTGAGATTAGAGATGTTCTGGACTCAAAAGGGTGACCTATCAAGTATGAGGCAGGGACTTCTGCTTCTTATTGTTATCTTATAACAGATTTCTTGGATGTTTCAAGTATATGAAGCAGTTTAGTTAATGAATTAACTGAGCAGCTCCATACTCTCACATATCATCATGTACAACAATCCTCATTCCTTGGAGGGTTTGTTTGACTGTGTTCATTGATAATAATCTCTCACTAGAATTTGTCCTAGTGTGAGTACACAGACTGAAAGCAGCACTTAGGAGCATGATGGGAACATATCAGCTGTGTGTGAATCTCTGGCTTCTATTACTAGGGCATGGATGCTGGCTTTGTTCGCCAAATGAGGAGATTGGGAAGAGGCATTTTGGGAAGTCGTTACATGATGAGTGTGGGCGGCTGTGAGTGAGGCCTACTGAATTTTTACGTTTTTGGGTGAGGTGGTGCACAAGGCAATATAGGTTATCTTCTGAAAGTGCAAAGGTATATATGTATAAAGGTACTTGTTTGTATTATCGTGGTCTGTTGCTGTTGATAGAACAATAATTCAGGTGCATTACTTTAATAGAGGTACTAATACGCAAGGATATTTCCATCTCTAGGTGCCTCTGCACAGCCAGGAAAATGATAAGTGACCATGCCCATCCTGACACAAAATCTTTACACTACTTCCCTCTGGTCGGAAATACACGAGTGTAAAAAGCCAGACAAATCAAAAACAGCTTCTTTCCTTAGTCCACGTACAAGCAAAATGGCTCAGGCAATGGCAAAATATCAAGTAGACAATGTTTCTCTGACAGAAGAGTCACAGAGTTGTATGAAAGTAAAAAATAATGTTGATGTTTGTGGAGTTAACAACCAGTGCCTGGATGTCATGTGACGATCATAGCGCAACAGTGCTAGGAGTTAAGAATCATATCTTGCAGCCTGTAGGTCTGATTTACATTTTGCCACATTATTGTGTCCTGTTTTCTGTGGATTGTTGCACTGATTATATTGTACATCTTGTCGCCCCATGATGAGGCTGAAATTCTGACATTATGTCTTTGAGATGCTGTTGTCCCGTGTCAAAAATGATTTGGTTATCTCAGCTTCTCTGGCTCTAATTTGTGCCTCTTGTGTAAATGTGATATCACGTCGTTTTCAGAGCAGGGGTGATTTTGTAAAGTTCCTGAATATCAGTGTACTAAAGTAAAGAGACTTTCATTATCTTTTGATCATTTCTGATGAATTAAGTGAAGTGACCGGCCTTGAGTGAGTGAAAACGCTCTAAGTTTATATTAACAATGTCAATATTTCAATGCATAATTTATTTGACCACCTGATGAATGCTTGATGCTAAAATATAGGAATGAAATGGCAAACGCTGCGAGAACTTTCATGCAGGCATACAGGTATCCTCATCCAAAGAACTCTAACAAATTACATTTGTGTCCAGAAAGTGCTCCTATCCTTTTCAAAATAATACCTAGTTTGATATTTTCATGTCTGTGCTATTATTTCTTGTACTTATTTGCCAACATGTACGTCAACGCTATACAGCTGTAATATATCAGTAAGCTAATGACTTGTAATTTTCTTTGAAAAAAAAAATGCTTAAATTATCAATGACACATGAAACTAAAATTGTAACAAACAAAATTGAGACATTTGAGTTCTGGGCTAAATCTATGTTATTATTTCCTCAAAACTTTATGTACACCTCTCCAATGCACTTGACTGGACATATTTTAATACTTTTGTATTTTTTAATTGTTTATTTTGAAAATGTAAGATTTTCTCAAATATACAAAAGGATTAACTGAGATAATTTATTTCCAACAGTCTCTCTCCTTGAAGGGATCCAGAGTATTCCAAGCTTGTAATTGACTGAATTATGGATTTAGACTACCCATAATTCCGTAACTTTGAAAATAAGTAGAAGTAGAAATAGTGGTTGCTATCACTACTTTGATATTGAAGAACACCTGTCCATATAAGCTCAGTCAATCTCTTTTCTAAGATTTAGAAGAAAGTAGGTTTATTTTCAACAGTCATTGAGGATAATGATATAATACTTCATGTGAGTGTTCAGTTTCTCCCACTACAAGGTATAGATGACAAATATAATGGTCATGCACTGGTGGTAAACATCTGATGAATATGAATGGTGCCAGTAATTCAGTGTGCGTCCTTTCAGTTGGTATTACTGGTCCTCTGAAAAGCTGACATGTACTAATGAAAATTGCTCAATGTTGAATAACTCACAACAAGCCAATCAAAACTAATTAAATTATAATATCGTATGTTTCTACTCTGTCAATTCCTTGATGTACCCTCATTCTTTGCACCCTTTTGCTTCAGTGTGGCAACAACTGTGCACATGATATTGGGTAATTCTCTTTCAGGCAGCTTGTCAATCAGACATCAGAGTAATGGTGATTGTACATTGTTATAATTGAGCCTGCCAGCCAGCACACAAGACTGAGAACAGCTGCTGCCCCGAATTCTTTCATTTTAAATGACTGTAGGGAATCACAGAAGAAATGCTGAGGTTAACTTTAATATACTTTATAGACACTCAGCCTCCCAAAAGCTGCCCAGTTTGTGCTTTGTACAGCATTTGGCTCTGTTGCTATTCAAGTAATTTCTGTTCAGCAATTCTGCTCTTACAGTAAAATCTCCCCCACTAAGACTATCATCTCTCATATAGGGAAAGCATTAGACATTTCTGACAACACAAGATGTAATTCAAAGCGTTAGTGTAAATGTAAATGTCATCCCTCAAGTGAAATCGGGTTACTCTTATTTTTAAACCTCTGAAAAATTTCCCACTTCCCAAAAACTCCTCCAATCCAAGAGACTCCGGTAAAATATATCTACACCGTATTGTATTGTTCATAAACCAGATTCTTAGTATTTAATCACTCATTTAATTATCTAATCAAATAAATATTAATTGAATACACATTTATTTGCACAAGAGAAGCAGCATTATGGTTTTGTTGTCTTTGAATCAAGTTGAGAAGAATGTTGAGCCTGGTTTTAAAAATAGACATGTGATGAGATCTGACAGAATTGGGAATGATAGATACGCTCCTTAAAGAAAATCTTAAAAGCTCACAAAGCCGAGAGCTGTGAGATATGTATATAAGCCTTGAACTGTCTCAAGAAACTGTTTTTAGGGCACATAAGATCTATCTGATTTTCATATCACATATCTATTTTTGCATAACCTAGAGTGGAAAGTAGAATTTTGTTGAGCAGATCTTGCATAATAAAGAGGCTGAAGGAGTTCTATATTAGACGGTTTGACATTTCACTGCAGAGGGAAAGTGTTATCTACAGATTGTGGCTAGATTTGCAACGCAGAGATGTAGCGTTTAACCTTGCATGTGTTCTGTTCTGCTCTGTATACATGCATGTCATCTCAGAGACACAGAGGAAACCTTCCACCCCGTGGTTGCACTGCACCGCTGCATCCTGTTTGCCATCCTGCCAGTTCTGGTGCTTGCATCCACCCCTTGATGCGTCTTCACAGCTCCCAGTTTGACCTCATTAGCACCCATCATTACCATCGTTATTACAAGCTGCACAGTTCACCATCATCATTGTCACTGATGACTACCAGCAACAGGCTTGGATTGGGCTATCACCACCATTATCATCATTCTGCATATGCCATTAGCGTCATTTGACTAACACTGTTCTGAAATGAAGATGGAATGAATACTTCTGCAGCCTAACCACGTGTCTTTGTCGAGTGTGCTGCAGGGGCGTGCAGAAACTGCCTATGCTTTTCCAGTCTTGTTCTCCACTTGTGAGCTTTACACACTTTTAAATATACTGTGAGACATGTGCTCCAATCCTGCATTGTGTTCGCTAGCGTTGCTTCAGAATCGCGCCCCTCGTATGCTTTTCTCCTCTGAATATTTCAGAAGGAGGCTGACAAAATGCAGGCAGAAGCAGACCGCTGATGACCTCCTTCTCTCTCTCTCTCATTGCACACTCTCTGTCTCTCTCTCTCTCTCTCATTGCACATACTCCCAGGCTTCCCCTACTATTTCTCTCACTGTCTTCATCGTGTTCATCTCATCACTCTTTCGTCCCCCACAGTTTATCACACCCTCCCTTCCTTACTCCTCCTTCGTGTGCTCCCCGCTTCTTTTTTGTCCGCGGTTTCTTGTATCTTCTCCCACCTGCTCCTTTCATCCGACTCATTTGCTCTTTTGTCTCATCACCTTGCACCTACCCTTCCCTCACATTCACCTTCTATCTTGCTCTCTCCATGGTGTTACGCTCAGCCTGCCTGCCTGCCTGTCGGTCTGTTCTATAAAGGGCTGTCTGAGGCCTCTGCTCTGTTAATTCATTCGCCGTGCATCGCCTCAGATATCTGCAGGGTCAGGCAGACAGACAGCGAGAGAGGAGACGAGGAGGAGATGTTATTGGAGAAGGACCAAGAAAAGAGGACATGGAAAAAAAGATGCAGTTTTATCTACAAGAAACAGAAAGCCGGAGCCAGATCCTGTGGTGGTATATTCTACAATCCCCCCTCTCGCAAACATAAAGCGTGCAGTGGTTTGCCATGACCTCCTTCTGCTCACTACTTCCTTTGTCATTTGGATCCCGGTTGTTCAGCCTTTTCTATAATCTAATAACAAAACAACATTGCAGATATTGTCTCTGTTTATGAAAGCATGTAGAGCATGCATGTGTGTGTGTTGTGCCTTCAGGATACGCGCGGAGCAGTGAGTACAGGTATTGACTACTCATACAAATTCCAATTGTATTGTTTAGGGTCTGTTGGCAATTGTGAGCATCTGCGCTGTCCTAGCACCAGGACTCCGGGGACTAACAGACTGCTCCTCAAGGGCTGTACGAATATTAGTACGAGTACTATACAATATTATAATATTAGGGCCTCAACTCTGATTAAAAAAATAAATAAAAAATGAGACTACGAGATAAAAGTTGTAATTTTACAAGAAGAAAAGACGAAATTTTTATTAGAAAAAAATTCAAATTTTACGAGATAAAAAAATGTTTTTTACGGAAATAGAGGTTGTAATTTTAGGCTAGTCATTGAAGGGGAAATGAAGAAAGTGGAGCATTTTGTCATGTCATATTTCCATAATAATATAAGTTTTACAAATCAATGAATATTGAATCTTCTGGAAGATTAACACAACAAGATCATTGGTACAAGAACTTTGAAAACCCTGTTTAAACAACCGACAGAACCGGAAGAAGAACCGGACAAACTTGGAGGAAGTCGTCTCTTTGGTGGAGCAGGAGATGTGGCAATGACGGACATAGTGGTCACATAATGTAGATGGAGGCTTATCTCATAAACGGTGATCCCAAAGTAACTGACTACTTCAAAAACACAGTGACGAGCATCGGAAGCTGTTTGTGTTTGGACGGCACGACACCTAAGACAAAACTTCCTTCTCACCCGTCTTAAATTTACGGTTTTAATCTCGTAAAATATTAAATTTATTCTTGTAATATTAGATTTTTGTCCTAGTACTCCTTCCTATGGGTGATCATGCATATAGGGAACACATTTTGCCGTCAGACTTTTGGACAGAGGAGAGGTGAGCTTACCTGTGGCTGATGTTGCTCTTCCGACATCCATTCCAGCGTCCGCCAGTTCATTTACTGGACATAAAGCAATTACACAACTAACTTCAACTGAACTTCGAAAGTCCGTTGTCTAGGAAATGCCAGAAACTTCTCGTCCCTCGTACTTAGTTTTCTCTGTAACACAGCTGTTGCCAATCTCCCTCTTAATTAATCACAGTTCCGACCAGGTTAGCCCCACCTCTCACTCTGACAGCCACTCAAACGATCCAATTGGAGATGATGTACCACGACAGTACCTCAAAAGGAACATCTTCTCTTACCAAGGGAGATTATATAAGCTCTTCTTCTTAAAACATTGACCCAACCGTGTCAAACCTCAACATACACTCCAATCCCGTCTGTCTGTCGTCGCTACCGATATTTTTTTGTTATGTCTGCGTTTTCCTGTTGTGTTATATCATTATTACTACTAAAGTAATAGTAGTTTAGTTCCCATAAGTCCGGGAAATTAGATTTATATTATGTATTATGTACATCCACCACCGCAGATCGTTCATGCTAACGCAATAACTCAAAAACTATTTCATCCATCCCCTTAGTGCGAGGAAGAAGTGGAATGATTTTGGGAATGGACAGTTATATATCTTCAAGACTAGGGAGAGCTTTATCTCCAAAAGTTTTCATGCCATAATCTCTCAACTGTTTTTATCCACATTTGGTGCATATGAGCAGACTTATGGAGATCTATCTTATTTACATCATATTTTACACAAGTAGTTATATTTTACTCACTCAGGGGGACATAACTTCCAACAGATGGGTCAATTTATTCCAAATTCGATGCATATGAATCGACTCAAGGTTTCTTGGTTGTGGCATATTTTTACTCTAATAGTTCATACTGTATTTTACTCGCTTTTTGACGAAACATACTTCCATACTTTTGGACTAACCATCTATCCATTTTCTTCTGTTTATCTGGGGTTGGGTCGCGGTGGCGTTGGCTGGCCGGATGGGAAATACAGTCTGTAGTTCAGTCAATAGTCCAGTGAGTTCTGGTACTACCTCTGGTTATCTTCCCAGTTGGATGTGCCTGAAAGATCTCCAAAGGGAGGCGTCCTGGGGGAATCCTAGTTAGATTCGACGCGAAGGAGCCGCGGCATTATTCTCTGGTGTCTGAGCTCTGATCTTTATCTCTGATTCTGTACCCAGCCATCCTACGATGGCAGCTCATTTCAGACACTCGTATCCTTCACCTCATTCTTTCTGTCACTACCCAGAGCTCATGATCATAAGTTGGGGTTGGAACAAAGTATGATCAGTATATAGAGAGTTTTGCCTTACGACTCTTTTATTTCTTCACCAAAACCGAGCGACATAACGCCTGCATTACTGCTGATGTTGCATTGAAACGGCTGTCCATTTGAAGAAGACACAAAGATACTTGAACTCCTTTGCATGAAGCAGAAAGTTCAATCAGGGGGATTGCTTGTACAATGCAGGGGTGTTTGGGGACTTTTCGTAGATACACCCTTTCTGTCGGGGACGACAGTGTAGGCCTGCTTTGATGTTGAACTGTTTGCTGGTCTGTGAGAAATGACATTTTGCTCATCTGTGTACTGTGTATGTAGAATGAAAATAAATGTTGAGTTGAGAATCTTTAAGCCCAATAATAAATTGTCGTAGTCAATTCCTGTACACGGACAGCATATAAGCATGACAATTTTATCAACAACCTCAAGAGCTTGATAGCTGTGGCAGAAGAAGAGGTTTAAGCAATCTACAAAATGTACCATTATTTCAAACATCTAGAGTCTTCTTTTGATCATATCTGAGTGTCACCGTTGATTAAAGAGAAAAAAAAGTGGAAGGAAATTAAATGTAGCAGCAGTGGACGTGGTCCTGTCATTGAGACGCTACTCTAGGGAGCTCAGAGTGTTTTTTCTTCTTCCTGTTAAACTAACGCATGAAGATTTCTGACTAGTCAAATGAATGTTATGGCATCATTTTGATCTTTTTTAAGAACCTAAAAGAGAGAGCTTGATGAAACATTTTTGGCGCACTCATGCTGACTGTCTTGAAAGGTGTTCTATTTTCTGTGCATTGTCCTCCCAGTGAGTCAAAAATAGAAACTGATATGTTAGAACAAGACAGTGACAAGAAGCCAGAAGCAAACTAAACACAGACACACGCACACACACACACACACACACATGCATGCATGTGATGACAAATACACACTACGTCCCAATCCCTGCAAGATTACGTAATCTTTCAAGTCATTTGTTTTATTTTTTATTTTCTTTCTTCCTCTCCTCACAGGTCTGCAAGTTTTCCTCAGCAGACGATCCGTGTGACAGAGCTTAAGCTCAAGTGGAAGTGAGTGACCAAGCGAGAGGGAGTGGGTGTCATGGGTGACAATGAAGGGACAAATGTCGAGGACAATCCAAATACCTACCAAAACCTACTCCTCCTGGGAGCCATCGCGGCAGCTTCCGCCTTTGTGGTCACCATCCTTATTGTCCTCATATGCGTCGGCTGTCAAAAGTAAGAGAGAGGTCACATGACTTGAAATGTGAACAAAAAGTAAAGAGCTGACTGAAACAGCCAGAATTTTATCAGCTCCGATACCAAGCTTTCCTTTCCTTGCCTTTCCAGACAACACTCATCATCATCTTACTGCTTTTTATGTGTCTCCACTTATTCTGAACTCTTCTCCTCCCTTCTTTCTCCTCCCTCATCCATCTCCTCCTTTTATCACCCTGCTCTGAGGAGAGTGGCAGCAATGAATGTTAATGGCCGTGAGTGTCAGATCAGATGAAATGACGATTGCAGGACACCGAGGAGTCAAAGCAGCCCCTCTTAAACAACTCCTCAGCAGGTAGAAGTAATGGGTCACCCCACAGTGTAAAGAAGAACAGAATCTGAGGCAGACAGGAGCAACGGAACATCTTGTGGTTTTTTTTTAGAACCCTCAGGGACCAATCACTGACTTCACTGTGGCTTTGTTGCCATGGGATACACAGATACGGGTATAGAGAAATGTCAAAACAGCTAAGAATGAAAGATATGCTCACATCTGGATGTCAGCAAAGTGGTGGGACCGGCTGTTCGGTACTACATCAACTTTACTCGATTAACCATGTACAAATAACACAGATCCTGGACAATCGATCTCGTACTATTGATTTAAAGTTCCTAGGATTACAATAAATTTCCTATAAGGCGTCAATTCAGAACTAACAAAGTAAAAGATGTTATTATTAATATGTCTTTAAAGTTTCGTGAAATTTTCACTTAAACCTCCTCCTCTGCGGTGTGATCATGAACCACACTTCACCTTCCCATGACCCCCTCGGGGGTGTGGCCATGTCATCATGAACCACACTTCACCTTCCCATGACCCCTCGGGGCTGTGGCTACATGTTTTCACAGACAGGATTGAGTTGAAGCTCCATTAACAGTCTCACATATCTCTGTCCTACTGTTCTATTATATCTTAAGCAGCTTGTATTATTGTCATCATACTCCAACATGAATGAAGTATGGATGAAGATAAAGTTATGTTCTCTGTCTATCTGTCTTTCATTTTCACTTTCTGGCACATAACTGAAACATATTTTAATGATTTATCACAAAACTTCCTTCACACAAAAGACAACTAGTGACGCTGTTTTCTTTGATATTTAGGGATTTTGCCATTTTTATTTTCTCTGTTTCCATGGTTACGAGTCGGAATTTGGCTTCTTCTAGTGGTTGTTTCCATTATTGGATCATATCCCAAATTAAAATATACTGTATGTCAACAAACATTTCTACATACAGCAAGCAACTACTTAGGATTTGTTTCATCTTCTGGTTACAAGTAAATTTTTAGTTCATTCTGTGAGTGGTTTTGGTCTCATATGAGGGTCTCTGGGGAATAACAAAAGGTTTTGTGGAGAGAGTAAAATGTTCCCATTGAGGGATATTAATTCATGTTTCTTAGTTTTTTGTAATAATTTCTGCTCTTGTTTGAAGCCAAAAAACGCTATTTATTAGTGCTTAATAATTTACAGCACAAGATCTCCTTTAATATGAGAAGTAGATCCTCAACCCTCAGTGTGAGAGGAGAGCGACGGGAGAGCTCATGTTCCCACCTGCACCCAGGAACTGTTGACTCCTTACTTCATCACTCTTCTCTCTCACCATGTCAACAGTTTCCTATAGTTACAGACGCCAACAGGGATCCACAAAACACTGCATACATCTCTTCCACATTAACACACACTCTTCTGGTAAAAAAAAAATGTCCTCAAAAAAGAACATCCTTCTAAAAACTTGAGTCATGCTTTGCTCATCGTCCAACTGGGCATTTTTATTTTTTAACCAAGGACTTCTATGGCCTTTACAGGATTGAAAACTGATAGTCTATATGTAGTCTGAGTGTGTTTGCTGTCTCTTTTTGTCCACCGGCGGCCCTTGACCTTCCTCACTTTGACGTTGTGTCAGAAAAAGCAAGAGCAAGCACCCCCCAGCTGGAGAGAAAGGGACATCTGTAAATATGGTGAGACATGCTTTCATTCTACTCACTCTCTCCATCTCCTTCTTCTGTGTCCTGTGTACCTGTGCTCCCTGAAGAGCTGGTTGAATATTCAAATGCATGTACATGAGTTTGCATTTTTTTATGTCTGTATTAAGACAGTTTATTTGCGACAACAGGGAACCCTTCGTCATCCCAATCTGAACTCCATGAGCAAATCCGACACCAGGCTAGATGATATCAATCGCTTTCCCTGCAATGGAAATTGTAAGTGATGAGTGACATTTACCTTATATGATATACAACCTGAGCTGTTGCACTATTTCAGTCATGTCCTCACCTCTGATTTCTGTCTCCTCCTCCTCTTCATACTCATACGTCACGTGAAGCTGTTAGCAAGAGCCGTCCAGCCAGTATGGACCTCCTGCTCCTCCACAGTCAACGCTCCCAGACAGACTTGAGGCCCTCCCATGGGCGCCAGCTTCCTCAGATCCCCAGTCCCCAGAGTCCTGACCAGGGGGAAGGAGGAGAAGGGGGGGGAGCAGGAGGAGATGTGCGAGTAAGCGAAGGAGGGGAGACTAGAGACCACACCTACACTGAAGTGGGCCTACGGAACAACCAGACCCCCACCCACTGCCTGGATGACGGCCTGTATGAAACTGTAGGTGTGCGGCAAGGAGATGTGGTCCCGAAGGGAGCCTCTGCCTCACCGTTCTCATCAGCCAACACTCCAGATACAGTTAGAGCTGCCCAGACCTCCCCAACGCAGGCCAACGGAGCTCGCAGCGGGAACGGTCAAGGGAATGTAAGTTCATGCACACATATCCAAAACAGACACCGATTAAGGTTCAACTTGTTTAAGGATTTGTCCTTATGCGTAGCTTGTATCTCTGGTAATGGTGAAGGGGTTACCTCTGTAGCAAAAAGTTTTATGGTTCAAATGTGAGAAATTTGCACATTCTCCGACCATGTCTGCGTGTGTTCCAATGGGATACTCCGACCTCCTCCACAATCAACAAACATGCAAAATGGTTGAATTGGCAGCTCTGACTTTTGCATTGGAGGAAATGTGAGTGTGAGCGTGAGTGTGTGTCTGCCCTGTGAGCTATCCAGGGTTTCCTATCCCCTTGCCAAATGTCAGCTGGGATAAACTCCAGCTCTCTGTATCCCTATAAAGGATAGTGATGGAAGGATTCTCCAAACACTGTATCTCTTTTCCTCTAAGGGTGGTCGAGGGAATGGCAGAGGGAACGGCATCATTAACGGAACGATGGCTGCTAGAGGTAACGCTGTGAGTGGGGTTAACAGGTCCCCTCTATCTTCTGTCAACTCGCTGGCCACTCAAGATCCAACTGTAGCCGAATACGCTTCCATACGGAAGTTCAGAAAGGTAAAAAAAACACATTAGCATAAATACTTATACAAGTTTTAACTGCTGATGCACATTTTCAAATTTATCGGCATGGAAAGAAAAGAAGCTGATCGTCTATTCTTGGTACAGTAAGATTAATAACGTAGATTGTTTTTATAGGAAATGTATTATTTCTATGCCTTGGCCACACTTGGAATAACTTGTAGATAATTTTAGAATGTATATTTGCATGTTGTAGGGTTGCGTAATGCAACATTACAGTGACATATTCACAAAGACGTCTGTATGCCTTCATTAAGAATTTGGTAGAAGTCGACATGTTACACAGGCCGAGAGGGTGTAGTTCAGGGATTTAATGTCCGCACTTGTAATCAAGGGTTGAAACCAGAGATCAGTTTATAAAGGCAAAGAATGTCCATGCAGAAGACGGCAGGAGCGGGCTGCAGAAAAACTGGCATAACATCTTTGGTACACTGGTGGATATTAATCTGCAACAGACAGTCCCAATCTGTGTTTGAGACAAAATCCAAGAACAGTCAAAGAAAGTTTACTATACTGTTGGCCATTAATCCAAAAGTTAGAATCCGAGTTAGACGGAAACAGCAGAATAGCTTTGTGCCAAATATACAAATAAACATAAGGAAAACGTGATAGAAACTGGAAATCACAGACTTGATGCACTGAGTAGAAGATAGCAAGACACACATGAGATCAGTCAAACACTCACAAGGGAGGGAGAGACACATGAAGCCTTAAAGGGGAGGACAGGTGAGGGACCATATCGAACAGGAAACGAGGAACAAGGAATGCACCACCACTGAAAGAGAGAGACTAAAGATGGAGCAGGTGAAAGAAATATCAGAAAGGCAGGTGGGGAAAGTAACAGAAGGAAATTCCAAGCGAAGTCATGTGACATTGTGAGACAAACTTTCAAAATAAAACAGGAAATGACAAACTTAAACAGCAAAGAAAAGAATCCACATCCATAACAATACAGGCAGGCTGTGACATAATATCATCTGGGCTTACAAAGGATAAAATATAACATCTCCTGACGCTTTTTGTCATTTCACATGTGCATGATTTGATGCATTGTGTCTGCTGCATGTGCTGATCTGACTTTGGCAGTATTCCAGAAAGGAGGTTTAGTTGAAACTCTGTTTTCTGGTATACCACTCATGTCCTCTGATGACATTTGTAACCCCTAAATTGGATTTTAATTCAGTGTTAATCAGGCAAATGTAAAAAAGCCTTTAGGTTATTAGGTTATTGTTATTTGTACATTTTCACATATTGGTGAATATGTTTGGAGAGGAACAGTTTAAGTTTTTGTACACTGTTAAAGAAAGTGAAATTTTAACTATAAGTGGAGCGGTTGAACATTTAAAGTGCTCAGAGGAACTTTATGGCTCTGAGAAATGTAGGAAAAATGGTCAAATTCAAAAATAGAGCACTTTATATTTGTTTTAGTTCGATATATTTGGGGCGGTAAAAAAGGGGGTTTGTTAATAACTTAAAATATCACATATAAATAAGTCTAAAACACTTATCTGACATGCATCATGATGAAGATTTTTTGCTGCGTTCAATGATTTCAAGTGTTGAATGTAACGATTTCGCTGGTGACTCAATGTTTCAAGGCTGACAAGACAAACAGGAAAGAAAACAACGGGGCCGACACTCAGTCTGACAGCCAGTCAAGTGTCAGCGATTCACCCTCTGCTGCTCCTCCTCCTCCTCTTCATCGCAGTCAGGAGTTTCCACGGAAACCGCTGGAGCCATTTCACATCCACGCTTTCCCAAAGGTACAGGAATCTTTGGATCAATCTACCTCAAACATTTTTAACCAACAACAAGCGTCCTCTGCAAACTGTAAGTGTGTGTTCCTGCCATTAGAGGGCGCTGTCCGCCAACAAACAGCTCTATACTTTATCTTCACCTTCGTGGATGGACTTTCTCTTCACCATACATTTATATCGTTATTGCACATGAGAGGAAGTTTGTAGACGAATCAACCTCATTAACCCATGTTTTCAGATTTTATCTTCTATGTGAATGTTTTCATCACAATACAGATTTATAAGTGTCAGCTGGGACTTGTCTAGAAACAGCCAAGGCCAACATTTGGGCCAGTTCTTAGAGGGAAATAGAGGGACAATGATCGGATGGTGATCAACCTTTCCTGTCGGTTTGCTGCTATTCAATTTCATTTTTCATACCTGTGTGTGTGTGTGTGTGTGTGTGCGTTTGTGTGTGTCTGTCGGAAGCAGCATAAGTCAGGTGATATTGTTTCTCATGTTAATGATTTAAGGTGACTGATAATTTTGAGTTGTTAATCCGTGCAATTTAACAGGTACTTGCTAAATACTTTTGTGGGGTTGTGTGTGTGCGTGTTTCTTCCTTCCCTTTGGCCCAATGCGCTGTGCAGAACTGTTTTACAGTGGCCAGAGCGAAGAGTTGAAGGATGGATTATGTAAGAATATGGCAGGCTGCCAAAGCTGCCTGTGTGCGTCCATGCAAGTGTGTGTGAGTGTGTGTATGCATCCTTGTGTTGGAGTGAGAGAGAGAGTGTGTATGTACTTTCCCATTGAATCTATCAGCAAGTCCATCTAGAAATGAGTAACAGGTAGCCGGCAGCCAGTGTGGGGATAAATAATGTTCACATATTGAAGCCATTTACCCTGCCCCAGCTTCCATTACTCACTCTCTCAGCACAGGAGGAGTGTATAAAAGCTTAATCATCTTCAGTCGCATGCACATACACTGCATTCTTTCTAATTGGTTTGTAGTTTTGATCTCTAGCAGTGATGAAGTATTAACAATAGTCGTTATTTTGTTTTCTTGTCCATTTCTGCAAAAGGTGGCCAGCTTACTTTGACTTTTATAAATGATGACATCTACTTAAGAGTTAAAAGGAAGTGGTCTTATTTGCATTTGTCTGTTCACCAGTGGTTCTTTATTTCTGTCATTTGGATATCTTTCACTGAATCAATTTGCAGAAAACCTTGTGGAAAAGTAAATCTCAAAGCAAGCGCAACTTGAATACCTCTTGCTTGAAACAACAGAGCAGGATTTATTTGACCAAAAAAATCTTTCTAGCTATTCCTTTGTTGTTTTAAGCACATTTGTTTTCCAAATTAAACAGATTCATGACACATTTCCAGGGTCCGCTCCTTTTGTGACGGTGCCACGTAATAAATAATTCTTTTTGGATCTTGGCATGACAGACAGAGAGTTAATGAATAAGTTAAAAATCTCAAGATATCTCTCATGAAAAAGTTACACAACTATCAGTCGTTCTGATTGCAACAGACCTAATTTGATAAAAAATCATTCCGTATTAATCCAACAGTGCGGTGTGTCATCTGTGTATCTGAACTCTATACCCCCCCCACACACTCACACACACACACATGCACACACAAGCACGCACACACACGCACACACATACAGACGCTCTATAACATGGTCAATGTTTACCCAATGAGCAAATACAACAAACAAAAGCTTCTGCAACTCGCAGATCTGTGGACACAGATGGCAAAAATAAAACAAAATAACATCAAGGCAAAACTTGTGGTTAAAAGCATTATAGGATTATTTATATATATATATATATATATATTAATAATGTGAAAATTCTCTACTACATGTTAAAAAAATTACATTAGAAAAAGTATTATCAGGTAAATTTACTGAAAATATCAGAGTAACTTTAGTGAAAATATCAGAGTAACCTTAGTACAGCAAAAATACTTCATCTGCTGCTGAAGAAAAACACATACAAATTGAGAAATCAGCTTCATCGCTTTGCCAACACATGCAGATCATTCAGCACATTTACCGCGAAAAGGAACCAAACGACCAAAAAAGCTAAGTTACTGTAAAAACACACAACACCGCACAATCCAGAAAACAGATGCAAATAAATAAAACCACAAGTTTTTCAGAGGACTAGAGCTGGATACAGATTGCACACACTTGTTTTGGCTATTGATTGTGACTGTGATGAAGTTATTAGTGCCAGCTCTGTCTATCATCCAGCAACAACCACATACTTCCAATAACTAGAGATCAGTCTCTAACATTGCTGTGGTGGAATTTTTTTGCCTTAGCAGCCACACTGGGGGGTTTGGGATCATGTAGGGCTTTACTCGTGTTCAGCCACAGCATTTCAATGGGGTTGGGACCTTTCAGTAGGCCACCCCAAAACCTTTAATTTTTCTTGCTTTTGAGCCCTCAGAGGTGGATTTGGCTTTGGACTGTTGTTATAAGCCAGTTATCCATCCCACCATTGAATACCTACTCACAGACTGATGAGCTGACGTACTCCTTCAGATTTTTATCATACTTGTTCCCCTCACTCATAACATGTTGCCCTGCCCTGAGGCAAAAAATACTATTTTACTTCCGAAAATATTTGTATATTTTCTTAATATTTGTAAATATGAAGATTTTAATATTTGTAAATATGAAGATGCTTTTAATTTATTTGGGTTTTCTTCCTTTTGCACGTGTTTCATTTTTTTCAGGTTGTCTGCTCTTTTTAGCTACCAAATGAGTCTTTGACTCATTGTCAATATTAAATGTAATATTATTTTATATATCCATTCATTAAAATAGATTTATTAATATTACTATTATGGTTATTATTATTATTACTTTTATTATTATTATTATTATTCAATAACCCTTTGACTTTTGTTTTGTGTTATAGCTTCTCCTGATGGAATCCTTGCTGTTGTTTCTCTAGTTTTTCAACATTGATACTTTTATCAACATCAATGTATCACACTATAGAAGCATTATACGGTATTTTTGTAGCCATGCACTAACTATCTCAGAAAATTCCCCTATGAGCTCTGAAAAACATCTCATCATTTATTTATTGAATATTTTTAAAGTATTTTATTGAGCTTATATAGAAATAACCTACTACATAACTTTCTATTCTTTGGTTTTTTATATAAATTAAATTAACCAGAAGTGGAGATGCATGATTTTCATTGAACAGGAGGGCTTTGAAAATTTATAATCTGAAAAGTAACCAGTTAATTAAGCTGTCCGGAAAATCAAGTGAAGGGAAATACTGATGAACAATAGTGTAAAAATACTAATAATACTAATAAGATCTAATAATAAATAAGTTATAATTTCAATTGATGTTGTTTATCAGGAGCCAGTGTTCATGGGTAACGGGGAACAGTACATCTGGAAGCCTCCAGAGGAAGATGACATCATCACCTTACACCCACCTCCAGTTCATGGAGAAAACGGACAGGGGCACCCATCACCCCCAACGGCAAAGGAGGTAGTATACGAATGTGTGAGTGTGAGTCTCAGTGTGTGTGTGTGTCAGAAGGGGAGTAGGGACAGCTCCATAGGGGACTGGAACTCACAGGCAACGACAGACGGACAGGTCTCTGATTTTTGACTGCTGTATTTACCCATCGGGAGGTCCGTCGATTTGGCACACCATCATAACACCGTTGCCCTGTGACCCACTTGTCATATGCGGTTTCTGCTTACAGCCAGGGCTTACATTACATAGAACCAGCCCCCCCCCTGAACTCTGACCCCAATTTCTTAGCCCCTACTCATCTGTCTGTGTCCAACACACAGCTAACCAGATGGATATGGACACCAATATCACCTGCTACCAAATAATTATCCATTCGTATCCATTTAGATGCGTGTTAACGGTTAGATATCACGCTCATGCCTCATCAGCCTGTGCAGACAGAATGTGTGCCTCCACACTTAGCAGCTCCACCCCCACATCTCCACTCTCAAGCTCTTCGCCAAAGAGTTTGGAGGCTGTATGTGAAGATTAAGGGGTTTTAAGTCTCTGCTTTTCGGCTCATGAGCTCCTTCAGCAAATCAGACTGGAACACAGAGCAGCTGGACTTGTCTGTGTTCCCCATATCAATTCCTTTCAAAATGCTTTTTTCCTGGTCCAAACTGTCTTTCACTTAGTTGCTGTGTTTTTCCATTTGAGAGTTTGTTGTTGCCCTAACATGTCCATATAATTTGTGTCCTCTGGAGTTTGTCAGTTGCAGCCGTCAAAAGGAGTTAAGTTTCCACTCCCATCTAAGTCTCCTCCTCTCTTCTGGCACTCTCTCCTTCTGCTCCACTCCCTTCATGACTATTAGGAGGCGCTGCCTTCCCCAGCCAATCATGCTGCACAAAGCATGTCTCACCAGATGAATATTGACTGCTTAGAGATGTTTCTTAATTGTGTGCCATCTTTGCTATTCATAAAGTTTATCACAGAGAGAATGCATCAGTCCTGCATACTCTTGTGTTTCCGTGGATAACCAGGGAAAGCTCAAGAGCTGAGGCGGTATCAGAGGAGACATAATAGATAGGAGCGTGGGCAGAGGGGAGGAGAAAAGAAAACACACAATGCACTGGCTTCCTCAACAGCTGCAGCCCAGTTTTGAAATAACCAACATCTTGTGACTTCCTTCCTCTGCTTCAGAGAGCTACAGATGCTCAGTGCACAAATGCTCATGCACACATAGACTGAACATTGTGTGCACACACTTGTAGCATATGCCAGGGTCTTTGTTTATCCAAAAAGGTCACACTAGACACTTGTGGGGGCAGGGTTGTTTGAGGTCTTTCAGAGACAGAAAGAGAGAGAGGAAGAAAGAGTTACTCACAAATAAAGTCACTTTTGAGTGCAGTTACCTCATCTTAATTCGTGCTAAATTCGATCTTGAAAGACATATCATTTAAAAGCACCAGCAAAGTATAGACAAAGTGAGCGCACACCTTGCCCATTGTCTCTACACTCTCTGGTTTCAGCTTTTTGGGAACAGAACAGAACAAGGCTAATCTACGAGTGTGTGTGGTAGAGAGGGAGAGTTTGCATAGCCAGTGTTTCTCAGGGCCACTGGAGCTGAGCTGCTGGTTTGGGTGTGAACACAGAAAGTAAACATGACCATGTCCCACAGTCCTCTGCTCTTGTGCTTCCTTTGTGGAATTTCGACACAGAAATGCCAAAGGTCACAACACGGATTTATCCAAATTCTGCACAGTACCTCAAACATGCCTCACTTGTGATTACTAGATATCAAATTGTATCTGATACACTGTATGCATTTACTGTTAAATACAAAATCATGGACTAGAAAGCTTCTTTCAAAGCAAATGAGAGCAAAGTCTATTAATAAACACCTCTTAACATTTATTTTTTGTTTGTTTATTTGTTTTTGTTTTTTTAATTTAGCGAGTCAAATTAAGTCCAGATCATTCACACCGTGCCCCGCTGCTCAGTTGCCCAAGCAGTTATGGTGAACCAGTCCATCCACTCCTAAGCTAACTCTTTCTTTCTGCCAAGACCTCAACAGACTGATTACTCAGTTTACTGTATCTTATCCTAACCTGTAGAAATAGGTCAGGTTACAGCACAGAGTGAGCTCTGTCAACGCACGCGCAAACTACTGCGCTCACACCCACATCATTCAAACTCACACATTCATTTACATACAAATGAATATTTTCATTCTAATTTTAGTACCATTATATGTTCAATCTCATGTTCACAAGTTGTACCTGGGAACATGAGATTTCTGTCTGCACGTGCGGCACACACATATGCATTCAATCATAGCTACCTCAGAAACCTGAGACTAGAATGTGTGGAATACATGAGACAGTGACAGTTCGTTTCAGTCCCAGTGTAGCGCAGCATGCACAGCCTTTCACTTATAGAAACAAGGGTTTGAAAGGTGCAGCATGGAGGTCACCCTCTGGTTGTCATCCATAGGCTGAGCACAGAGTTGTACCGTAGCCCAGTGTTGTTAACTGACACCACACTCTCTCCTCCTGTGTCTGATCTCAGATTGCGGAAACCTACTCCATCGTGTGTAAAACCCAGAAGAAGAAACCTCCTATGGAGAACAACGGCTCAAAGACCCTCCCACGCTCTTTTGGTGGCGACAGAAACGCAGCTTCCCGCGGTCGAGGCCGAGGAGTCCATGGCCCAGCACGTTCCCAGGAGGAGCCATGCTACGAACCAGTAGGAGACAAGTCCTGGTCCACTTGTGCAATTGCCAAGCCTGATCCAGCCTATGCTACCGTCAATGTCCCCCGGAAACGTGATCAGGCGGAAACCAATAACAGCACAGCTGGGGGTAATGCCACTCTAAAGAGGAAGAAGCAGATGCCACAGCAGCAAACAGCACTAGCTGCACCTCAGGGCACAGGTCCCGCCGCCATGCCTTCAAGGGGCATGCCTGGTGGGGAAAACTTCTATGAGAACGTTAGTGATGTGAAACAAGGGGCCAACCGCTCCGGCACCACTACCATCTTCACCTTCAATGATGGGATGGAGATGTATGTCACAGGCCTGTAGATGGTTTAGGGCCAAGGACCTGTTGGCAAAGAATCAGGAAAGGGACCCTCTTATTAACCAGCTCACAGGACGCTGTACATAGAAACAAAGCCCCTTATGGACAAACAACACGAGGATCCATTTCACGATGACATCAGGTACAAACAGGGTCTCAATCCAGGTACAAACTTCCGTTGATGGGTCTGTACTTCAGAACCAGCCAAAGCGTAGTCCAGCCAAAATATGGACCAAATATGTTTTCAGAGAGAAAGGAAAGGAGAAGTGGATTATATATGTTCATACTATTGTGTCACTGATCATACCCACCTATTTGTGCATCATTTTCCATCATATTTTTATTTTTATACGAACATGGCACTCGTTAAGGAGTGGTGTAACTCACAATCTTTAAAATATACAAAACAATATCTGCAAATAAAATATCTGAAAATAAACAGTGGTCTCAAGGAAACAGGGCATACGACTAGTATCAGGCTTACTGTTACCTATTGTCACACATACATACACACACAAAAACACACACATGCACACGCCACATTTTTGGGGGACTTATGTAATACAGCAGATGTCTCAGAGATTTGTGGTACTGAGCTCACCCTAAAGAAACATTTGAACCAGGTACTCTGTGCGCATGGCATGAAAGACAGCCTTGTGGCACTCTGTTCAAACATAGGCCTAGAATATGAAGGCCTGCTTGAACATATTGAAAGCTACAGTCCTCATTTTGCAATTGGCCACCATTGTGTCATTAACATATTATCACTTTTCAATTTCAGCCTTCATGATAAATCTTTAAAGTGTTTTTTTTTAATTAATAACTCAATTCTCACAAAGGCCATTTAACAATTCACATTCAGCTTTGGCACACATCTGTTGCCAGAGGCATGAGGATAAGCAGCAAACGTCACCCCGCCCCCTCCCAGCACACACACACACATAGACACACACAAACACACACACATAGACACACACAAACACACACAGTCCTATGAGGTAACGGGATTGGGACATTGAGTGGGCTGTGCAAGAATTTCTAAAGATTTATATGGGCCAGATCTATATTGCAGTACTATTAATACTATGTATATATATATATATATATATATATATATATGCATACATACATACATACATACACTGTATATATATACCTACATACGTACATATGTGTGTATATATGTATGTACATATATATGTATTACATTACACACAGTATAAACACAGACTGATCAGTCATAACATTATAACCACCTATTGTGTAGATCCCTTTTTTTGCCACCAAAAAAGAACTCTGTGATGCCATGTACACAGCTCTGCTCTCCATGTGCATCAACCCAGTTTGGTTTGTACTAGCCACTTCAGAACAGGAACACCAAACAAGACCTGGAATTCTGGACCCTGTCATCTATCCATCAACATTGAAGAGAAAATCTTCATTTGCTGCCTAATATATTTCCCACCAACTGACAGGTGCCACTCTAGTGAGATAGTCAAAATTACTCACCTCACTTGTCATTGATTGTGTCCATTTAAAAGAAAATTATGTTACATGTAACATTGAGTAACACCAAAAAAACACCAGAAAAGAAAATATTAGAGGCTAAATAAATGGGAATAAAGAGGAGAGGTGAAGAAAGAATGGCCCACAGAATGAGAGTTTGAGGGATCCATTACTGTGAGACAACCATGCAAAGAGAAGACGGGTTTAAAAAAGTTAGTAACATAGATTTGTTACTTTGTCAAAAAGTGTGTAAAAACAAATGTTCTCTATATTTCAATGCACTACCTATGGAAAATACCATTGGTTGAATAGCTCATGCCACTGCCATAAAAACAATAAGTTTATGTTGTTGGTGCAACTTTTTCCTGCTTGATCAATAATTGCATGCTTTGATATATGAAGAGTGAAATTTGTGGTACTCAATTGATCTATTGTTTGTTATTTTTTTATGTTGTAATTTTACTCCATGTGATGCTAAGCAGCAGTCTTCTTTTCCAACATGAAAGTTTAAGAAGAGAGAGGAATAATGAGATTGGGAAAAAACGCCGGGAGTTTAAGCCAGATTGTTTATCCTCTTCTCTGAGGGAGAAAGAGTGATAGAGGCGAGTGGAGAGAGAGAGAACAGCTAGTATGAAATTGTTGATCGTTGAAAGGCTTTCTGATGTGTCTTTGTGCATGAGCTCTCACACTCAACAAGCATTACAGCATTGGGCTCTGTGCATTTGCGGGATGAAGCACAATTTTTTTCCACATGGTCAGCCCATGCACATCCTCCTCCCCCAGCTGTGTTCATCCACTAATAACTGACACAGACCTCTCTTCTCATCCCTGACTGTGCAGGAGAGGGGCCTTGGATGTCCATTTCTGAGGGACTCAGGGAGTGATAGGAGGATGTGTGGGGGTAGGGAGGGGCAAAGGCCCTGGGTCAGGCCAACCCAAGTCTGATATCAACAATGCACTAACGGCTCAACTCCTGCCTGACATGAGAAATGGCTAACAGCTGAGATGCTTAACAAGCAATGTTGAGGCTTCCCTTAGACAATATTGGCTCAAAATCACTATCACACTTTATCCTTTCTCTCTGGCTGTCACTTAAGTGTCACATTTTCTTTATCCTGAAAGGTAGCACTGATCTATTCTCTTGAACATTGTTATACACTAATCAAAAGAGATGTTCATTGCACAAAGAAATACAGTATGATGATGTAAATGTGTAAAGTACTCTGTTGCTGTTCTGATGTTGTTTCAGTGTAACATACAATATATGGTATATTTGTTAAAAAGAAAAAAAAAGATGGTTATCACAGACAAACTGTACTTTGTGGATGCAAAATGTTCCATGCTTTCCATGCAGATACAAATGCTGTTTGTTAAATGTCTAGAGATATAATTATGGGCCAATACTGCTGCTGTAGCCACAGTTGTATGTTCTTAAAGCACAGGGTTTAGTTTAAAATAATAAATATAATAAAATATAGTATAACAGTGCAGATATGCAAAAGATTGTAATGTTTTATATTAACCTTCATAAGATCTAAAAGTGAGTTTTTACTTTTCTAATAAAGTGGCACATTATAGCGTGTGTTTGTCTCTTGCTTGTAGTCTTATTACTCAGCACAGACTGAGCTACACTTGATTGTCAGCTGCTGCAGCTCTGTAAAACCCTCATAGAAATAACTGACTTATTATTACAAGTCGCCTGCAATACCAAGTCGGTGTAAAATCCTACAATAAACTGGAAATGTGCATACTCCTTATAGGATAGATAAAGGAGGATTAAAGTGTTTAATAAAGGGAAATTTGTATTTTAATAATAAAAGTTTGATCATGTTGATAAACTTAACTTCACACTTCAACCAAGCACCTCAACATTAAGTAGTCATATTTCTTGAAAACATATACAAACATAAACAATTATTTAAAATGAATATTTTCCTGAATAATGTCCCCCTTTTCAAAGTAGTGGACACATTAATAGCATAAAGTAACAATAAAATGGAGAGGTCTATATTACATATTAACATGATGTAATCAAGACGAAAATAAACATGACAACCAGCACACCAATTTGGGTTTCATGAAAGGGAAACTTGCTTCATAAGTATCTTTCTGCAGGTCTGCTTTGTATTGCATTATTTTGCATAGGGATTTTCATGTACATTTTACTTGACAACATACAAGGACCATGAGACTTTTCACAAATAAATGGGTTTATGGCTCTTGTGGGATTAAACAATCGGATCAAATATTTAAATTTCCTCGAAATGAACCCGCTTATAAAATCCAAACATAAAAAAGTAGGCTAATAACACCATTTTATTTGCAAAAACCATAATTGCGTAGTTTGCTGTTATGGCCTGCATGCCACTTCCTCCCGACTCTCTGGTTTACAGACCTCCTCGTCGTCGACAGACACCGGCCGGTGAAATTGCAGGACACACCCCTCCTCTCTTCCACACATATTACTTTGACGAGGGAAAAAAAAGATTGACACAGTTAAACTAGCCAATCAGAGGCCGCCTTGCCGTGGAAACGTGCCAGGGTAGAATGTTTATGTATGCATCGGACCAATAGGAGTGAAGTTGAGGGGGCGTGGCATTCTTTTGGAGGAAAGAGGCAAAACAATCTTTTATCCTCCTGACCGGGCGGCTTTTTAGATACCCTGGGTAGGGGTGGCGGCAGCGACGTTGGAAAACCTCATATGTAGAATAGAATACAAGTTTAGACTCAGACAACACATATAAACTCTCGACAATCCTAATAAATGTATCCAACTCCAGCAATTTGCACTAAAATCTATAGAAAGCTGGTTTTCTTTCTTTAGTCTGCACTCGTCCTGGCTGAACATGGATTCCAGATATATTTTGGACAACTCGCCGGTTGGGAACAGGGTCGGTGGAGTGGATTTTGACTGCCGGATGGGCCGCACCATGCTCCGCGACGCCCGGATCCTCAGCTTTGAGAAAAATAGCCCCATGCCGGTGTACACAAACGGGCCCGTCTTCTACAAAATTGTAATGGACGGAGGCAAGGCGGCGGAGGTTAAAGGCGAGAGAACGTCTTCAATTAAAGGGAACGGAACATCACCGGTGGGTCAAAAATTGCGCGACTATAAAAAAATAAGTGGTATTCATAAGGACTGTATTCACCAAAGTCGTCTGTAAGCAAGTTAGAGCACAGATAATTTAGAACCTGTTTAGACTTTAGCCGGACGTTAAGCTGTGAGATGACAGGTCTCACGCGCGACCGGGTCTAACGTTTCATCGTTGCCAGTATGTAGATGTGAATCTTTAACGAGGCAAGAACTAGTTTACGTCATGATTTTGAGTACGGCAGTCATCTTCCTTGTGCCACTTCTGTGGAATGACAGCGTGCTTCACCAAATGCTGTGCCCGCTTGTATTTAATAACGTATCAAAACCGCTTTTAAATGGCGGCTCATCTAGTGTGCAAAGTTTACAGAAAAGTGGGACTCCAAACTGTTACCCCTCCCCCACCGCCTGTGGGAGGAGCTACAGCCCGGGCTCCCAGCCGTACTGCACGTACCGGCTTCTCTGCGAGCTTACTAGCGGTAGTTGAGGAAATGTGATATGTTTTTCCCCACTACAACAGTGGTTTTTCCTTTTATCACTTTTTCTTTCTTCTAACGCACTGCAATAATGGATTAAGATTGCATTGCCCTATTGGTATTACCATGTCACGTCACTAATTCACCTCAACATATCAAATATGCATCAAAAGGAAAACGACCATTCCTATTTTTGAAAAAAAGATTAGATTAGAAAATTTCAAACAATTTAAATGGGATAATGTGTCTTTAAAAAAAAGTTTTAGTAGAGATGCAGTTATTAGTCGATACATTTGTAATGTCTTACATTTTTAATATATGTATATATAATATAAACTTCCTTGAGGGAGTCATCTGGATTCTCAAGGTATTATGAATTTATTGTTTTAATAATTTTTTCAAAAAATCTAAAACTAGTAAAGATTTTTTTAAATCTGCAATCAATTTTGGAAGTATTTGACACCAGATGTCTTGACCAAGGCATACATGTTAACCCTCTCAGAATTCTCATATTTCTAGAGCGTTTTCTGCATTTTTCTGTCTCTATGAAATTAAATGGATTTCCTTTTGGAAAATAGAAACATTTAATTAGTTTTTTAAATGTGGTAATGGTTTTATTTAATTGGCCTAGAGAATAGGGTGGTTAACAGAACCAACAGTAATCTCTTTTTTTTCTATTTTTTACAATTTAATTTATTTTTGCAACTTGTGTAAAAAAAAGAAGCCTATATATTAGATTACAATTAAAAAAGTTTTCTATTTTTTCTTTAATGATTTTTTAAAAACTTTAACTATTTTCGATACCAGTCTTACAGGTGACATCATTCAGTCATTCGGTCAAAATGGCATATTTTAAATATTACATTTAAAAGAAACTGGAGGTATGGTTTTTTCAAGATAATTATAAAAAGTACTGCCATGAAAATAGGAAGATTTCAAGTTCATTGCGATCAATGCAAATAGGAATCTGTGGTGTAAAGATAGCAAGAAATTAATGCAAAGTCATCTGTTTGACTAGTGGATGTGTTGAAGCTGTGAGAAAAACGCTGATAATCTTGACAAATTTATAACTGGATTCAAATTGATAAGAGTTTAATGTATTACTGTTCAATTTTGTAGACTGGCCCAGGGGACCAAAAGGAGAGCGGTTCCACTGGGAACCTGAAGAGGGCCAGTCCTACTCACTGCCCAGGCCTAAACAGGCAGTTGCCAGGCAGCTTCATGCACTTGGACATCAGGAAACAGGGAGAGGTGGCCAACAACTTCAGGCCAGCACAAGGGCGGAACTTACCACTGACAGAGAAACAGCCCCTCCCCTCCTCCCACATCCCTGTCCCCAGAAACAGGTAAAGGCTGATGACATACATAGTCATGAACCGCTGTTGTGTCTTAGTGTCTGGTTGTTTTCATAGTGTCACCTATAATGTGAATTGGACTCCTCCATTGAGCCACGCAATGATTTGCTGCAATTAAAACTTGCAGTTCAAATGTTTGCTGTATAATCAACCCCGCCTCGCCCCACCATAGAATTCTTAGAATAGAACCTGTTTTTCTGTTCAATTTATTCCAGAAGCTAATTTGATTCTAATTTTGTGGTGATTAAAAATAGTCAACAACGGTGTTTTCTGACAAAGACTTAACTATAAGTGGAATTCAGCCTCTGGCCACAACTACACAGTAATTTGTGCATGAGTGGTGTGGGGGCGTATTGGTCAACTGACCAAATTTTTCACAGTAGTTTCAAAATACGCCATGTGAGCGCCAGACCTTGAGATGAGGGCCTGATTTGGCCAAACACTTGACAGAGAGAATTTGGGAGAAAAATGTGTTTGATATTTAGATTATAATGGGTTTTTTTTCCTGATAAAGAAGTTAAATACATTTGGATTTTTTATTACAAATAAAAAATCCAATGTCTGAAAAATCTGAATGTCTTCCTTAAATGTGTTTGTTGTTCATTAGGGCAGTGCTGTCCCCTCCGCCCCACCTATAAAAGTCAGGCTAGTGGATGTGTCAGTGTGTGAGCTCTTTGTGTGAGCAGTGTTGTGAGTGTGATAGTGTGTTTCGTTCGATGATGTGTTATTAGTTAAGTGAGTCCTTGCTACCATTTTTGGCCACCATTTTCAAGACAAGTGCACTTTTTCCTCAGGACCCACTCAGTCAGTACTCAGGCAAACCTACATGCACATGCAAACTGTTCCTCACAGACGAAGCAGAAAATGCATCGAGGGACGAGTCTAGTGCACTGATAAGTGATTATGTAACAGTGAAGAGGACTGGGAGAGGCTGTAGGCGGTGCCGAAGCAGTCTTTCTTTTTCTTGTAGTGTTATTGGGCTTTTTCAAGACGTTGGGTGTCCGTCTGTCTGTTGGTGCTTTCACATTCATAAAATACACATTGACTCTACAGTTCAGTTTGAAAACATGACAGCTCTTAATAAAATCTGCATCCAAATATGATGCCTTTATATCCGAGCCACTTTATGAAAAATTAGTTAGGATTATTGAACACGCATGTATGACTTGAGGGGTTGTCTCTCAAATGCATACAAGACCGAACAAGCTTTTAAAATGAGTGATTTATTCGCTATGGTTTTATGCGCTTGTATTTGAGTATTTATACTCACTACAGTTGTGGTTTTGCCTCTGCATCCAGATCTTTTCCATATCATGTCAACAACTATATCAGCACACTGCGACTACAATAACAAACTTTGAGTTGACACTGCACATTTACAGAAAGAAGTTACATGACATTATATAACTGTAGTCACATTAGCCAAGCCTCTTGGATGTTCCTTTGGCCTTTCAGATGAATTATTTCTGTTTTTTTCATTCGGTGCTGGGTCTGTTCTCCTAAATCATCCTTATTTGGGTTGAACCATTATTGTTAATGCAATTTCTTCTCGTCCCTGATACCGATTCAGACACACGAACTTTAATTTCAGCTGAAACCAACGCCAAATTAATAGATTTAGAAATTATCTGCAGTAATTTGAAACTAAGTCTCTCCTCTGAAATTGTGTGACAAGTCATTCGTCAGGCAATTTTAACTGCCTGTACATGCTTTTGCAGTTATTGATGGTGCGTATGTCACTGACATTTGAGCTTTGATACGATTGCTACAAGGTCTATGTGGCACATTAACTTGTGGATTCTCGGTCTAAATACTCTTTTGAAAGTATTTATTTAATCGTTGTAATGTTAGTACAGAATTGTTACAGTAAGTAGCCTGCCCAGACTTTAGCTTTGCTTATTGTTAAGTGTTGAACCCAAGCTCACCCTTATGAGAATCTTTTATCAAATCGCAAATATAATCAAAGTTCACGATTAAAATATTGAATCATGCTTCTGTGACCAATGAATGCGCTGACTCAAGTTATCCTTCTTTAGCAGAAGAAACAGTCAAATAAATAAAATGATTGATGAAGTTGTTGCATTAATCAGCCTAGTTAGCAGTGAAGAAAAGCAAAACAGAAGACGCTATTGTGAATGAGGAAATGGTTGTAACCTGTGGTCAGCATGGACTCTCTATCTATCGACAATAAGTGGTGAGATTTTAACGGCTTGAAATCTGTCAACATTACTATGTTAGCTAACATTAGCCTAAAAGCCTAAAATATTTACTGTCGCTAGGAAACACCATCAACTGCTCCGGGTGTGTCTTTCACTGGCAATAGTTATCTTGCTCGGAAGGTACTGATGTTTGGAAATTAAACACTTTTGAAAATAATCTGGAAGCCTCCGTATGTGATCTATAAACTCCTCACTCTACCACATTATTTTAGCTGAACATCAGAACAAAACTATATTCCTGACCAGCTGTCTTCTCTGATAGTCAGGACCAGGCTGAAATCATTCTGTTTGCCCTGTAGTCTGAACCAAGGCATCCTTCTTTATAGAACAGGATAAAGTAATGGGTAGTATATAATTGTCAACATGTCAGTAAATATATGTTATAGATGATAACTTGCCAGTTAATAAATCTCAACACCAAGAAAAGTCTTGGCAGTCGTTGCTTAACTGATTGGAATGTGCAGTGAGCGCTGTAAGCTAAGGAGAAAAGGTTACCATATACAATACCCTTATATCCATCAAGTGGCCTCCTATGGACATTTAAGCATTGTCTTTTGAGATTTGGTTACATAGACCTATAATGATGGGTCTGACACTAAATGTCTTCTGAGGTTATTTGAACACTGGCATGAAGTTTTCGACTGCATTGGTTATTATGTTTTCTCCTTGTAATGGTCGAAGTAGTAAATTTGTGCCGAGCTTTACATTAAGAAATGTCCATTTTTATTTGCTTCCAACCACTGTAAGTAATACAGAAATTGTGTAAGACAATTAAATATGTTAAAGTTGATCTGAGCTATGAAGCTTTCTCTGACCTCTGTGTGTTGTTGTTATAACAGTAACATATTGTTTCCCATCTACCGTGTAGCACTTTCTCACTTTGCCTTGTAACTTAGAAAATTCTGCATAGAACTTAAGATCTCCTCAGACATGCTAGGGCAAAGCTCTTGCAGGAACAAAGAAGAGGAACCAATATATTCACTGGCTCACATGTAGATGTTTATCACACTCAAACATTCATGATACATTAATCACTCCCGCATGTGTTGTCAGCCATGACTCTGAGCGTGTTGCTCTCCTCTACTTGTTCTGCCTCTGATGAATCAACTCAAACCAGAAAGGAGAGGTTGCCCTACCTGTCAATACTCATCTGTCAATACCTCACTGATAACAAAACACAGACCAGTTTGAATGAATGAGAATGAGAGCTCTGACAAAATGAAAAATGGAAGGGGTGCTTGATGCAAGACACTTTTCTTTTGTATGCGTCCTCGGTCATTTAAACTATCTCCAACAGAAAGACAACTTATATAGAAAATACTGACCCTGCATAAAGAAAATACCAGATTGATCAACTGCAGTAATGGGGGTGTCGGTGGTGGAGGGAAAAAATGGCTCTGTATTTGAAAGAATTAGTCCCCGTTTTGGACTTTGTCTGCCAAGAGTCAATGGGAGGATCAGAAAAGACAGAGTCGCCGGGTCTCCATCCTTCTCTGATTACCTCGGCAAAAACCTTCCTCTCCGAAAGGAGACGTTACTGCCGGTTGCTGAAGGTCAGAGTCAAAGGAACAGCTACCCACCCCCAATCTAGTCTGGGTTGTCTAATCTAGATGGCTGACATGGCAACCTAAGTCTCACAGCTTGCTGCTTCACAGGTAGTTGTTTTCCTATTTATTTACATAGAAATAAATGCCTAGACTGCCTAGACTGTGTGTTTAGAGTGTCAGTCATATATATTTAGTCAAAAATGTCCCTTATTTAATGAAACATTAGCTTTTTCACTCCCTTCCAGACCACAAGAGGTTAACTCTCTTTAACCGACACAGGCAGGGGTGAAAGGTCATCTTCAATGAATGGAGTCATGCAAGTGGGGAGGGTCAGATCAGTACGTGAGCAGGAATCTGGCACGTCACTTAGGTCATCCAGCTTATGTGCTGTGTAGACAATTTACAACCACAGAAGGCTGTAGCAGACAACTGATCATCTAACTCTGCAGTTTTTACCATGTCCTGACTTTTATTTAAAAGGAGGACTGCGTTCAAGTATCAAAGAAACAGTGTTATTTTTTTAAGGTTAATCTGCACTTCCAGGCTGCAGCACTGCAGCTGGGTCTGGATCATTCTTTAACTCTAATTAGTGCCTCTGGAAGACACTCAGAGTAATGGTTGAAATATGTGCTCCGTGTGTGCACGTATGTGCAAAATGCCCTAATGAGACATTAATGACGTGTTGTTATTCATTTAAGAAGAGAGGATTAAGCACTGTAATGAGTAGAGTAGGAGGCATGAAGCAATGTTTTCTGAAGTCAGCTCTGCTGCAAAAGTAATGCTAACTGGACAAAGTTAAGAAAAGGTGACTTCCCCCCTTTGTCTACCAATCTATTCCAGATAGAAGATCTTCCATGCAGCTACTATCACTACACTGATATACTTCTTAATCCGTCTTAGACTCAGTGACATGGCCATAAAAGTGTCGAAAAGCTCCATTACATTGAGGTCAGAATTTATTTTTCTGGTTTTGTTTATATTGATGTCTCAGTAATGACATACTCGATAGCTTAGATATATTTTTGCCATAAACATTTTTTACCAGTATACTTTATCAGCCACCCTCAGCCAGCTTCAAGGCAGTGACGGAAAATAGAATTTGTTTTTAAATCAATATAATTATGTAGGAAACATCTGCGCAGCAGTAACAGTCTAGTGAGGAAATAAGACCCTGAATACATCAAATTTGTATTTATAATGGCAGACAGTGTTGCTAAGCTGAAAACACAGTGTTATGAATGTGCTAAAATGTCACAGGCAGTGTACTCTGTAGTTATTTTTTCCTCATTTTTAGTGAGGTGGTTCTGAATTTGTATTTTAAAAGTAACAAAATGGACCTCCAGTTAAAAAGGTTGAGAGCCTTTCCAATATTAACTACAAAATGGTTACAAGGTTTTGCTTGAGATGTTACTGCTGTCTTTTATATGTATTATTTTTTCTGCTCTATAAATCCTTTCTTCTTGGCCTTTTGCCCTCTACTGCTTTGTTTGAAGAATGGCTAGCTAAATCCTTCTCAAATCCTGGGGATATGAAGCCCTCTGAACAATTCAAAGTCTCTCTCAGCCAGCAAAGATTATTCAATACTCCTAAAGAAAATAATGTCATGTTTTAAGCTGTCTGTCATGTGTGTCGTTCCCTTTTCTCTCCTCTTTAAACACCTAAACACACACCACCGACTTGTATGAGGTATTGTTTAATTTTCCGCTATTTATAAGTGACTGTATCCATTTATAATGTAGGAGAAAGTTAACAGCGTACTCATTTCTGGTATTTTCACAAAGTTTCTATTGGAATTGGAATTGAAATTGTAGATCCACACACATTACATGTTCAAGCCAAGTGCTGATCTTAGTGCAGCCTTTGAAAGTTCTCCCAATGTTTACATGGGCTCTCTCTCCAGGTACTTCATCTTCCTTCCACAATCCAAAAATTTGCAGTATAAGTGAATTGGTGACTCCAAATAGTCTGTAGGTGTGAATTTGGATGTGAGTGGTTGACTGTCCCTGTGTTGACCTGATGTCTTGACAGGGCTATACATTATCTGAACCAATGTCAGCTTAGGAAGGCTCCAGCAGGATATGTGGTTACAGGAAATGGATGGATGGAAGTCTAGAGCGTCATTATTATTAGAATAATATAGACTGATATAATACAATAATTATGCATTCAAATCGAAGATATAAGGCTTTCCAGAATATCATTTCGAGAGCTTGTACGCACACACACACACATGCACACGCACGCACAACATTCTGTGTTCATTCTGTTAAGAAAAGATGCCTTATTTGCTGTGATAATAGTTATGAGGACAGGAGGGATGACTTCAGCCATTGTTCTTGCCTCGGCCGGCCCTTTATGGATTGGATTTTGCTTGTGATGCAGAATTACTCGCAGATTCTAATTCATATGCTTTAACCATGTGGTCTTGGTTTAAATGTGTATGGTTTAAGAGACTAATTTAATGACATAAAGGAACTCAGTTTCTCTCGCTCTTTATCAGTTTTATGCCTTCTTTCGGCGCAGCTTACACACTGAACATTGGGATGCTAATAACAATGGCAAAGCTCAGAGCTTCGGCGTATTCGGGCCCGCCATACGCAGATTTTTAATGATTAAACTAATCTTGACGGTCAACACAACTTTCTTGTAATGTACTGTATAATGTTCCAGCAAAAGAACTCCAAACTACTGTAGATCCTTGGTGGCGGAGATTAAGCCCTTTTAAAGTCTGATGTAACTTTTCAAAATGTTCTGTAAGCCCATAATTTCATGGGGTTTGCAATCTCCTGCTCGCAATCACTTATAAATGTCCTTGCATTCAAGCACTCATACACTCTCTCTCACACACACAGACGCAGGCTCAACCGCACACACACTCGTTAACGCAGTGTTGCGCAATTCATAAGTCAACCCAGTCGGCTGAGGACATACAATGAAATTCAGCCCAGACTGCAAACAGAGAGAAGCCTGAGACATGCCCAACACTTTGAATGGCCGACATCTGCTGCTATCATGCTTCTGCCTTTTCATTAGTGATCCCCACATAGCTGAACATGCTCTCTCTTCTCTTTCTCTGGTAAGAAACCTATTTAACTTTCTTTCAGAAAAAATACTTTTCCTATTGTCGACTATTTTTCTAACAAATGTATATATATATATATATATATATATATATATATTTTTTTTTTTTAAATTCTTTTGGTATGTTATATGTTTACAATTTTCTAATATAACTAAAGCATAAGCCGCCGTTTCTCTTAAACCATCTCCTCTTTTCTCCTTCATGATTCATCAGACTTACTTGATTATTACAGCCAAAATAATTCTACCCCTAGCACATTTTCTATAGGGTATAATACTATCTTTTTTCACCTCACTACGATAATCCGAAGAAGATGGGAAATACAGCGCTGCCTGACATGTCTGAGTACATCTCGAGGAACATTAGACATTCTTGATCTCACCTGGGATCACAGGACTATCCATAGCCTTATCTTTTGCTCTGATTGTAGAAAGGACTGCAACGCTGACCTTTACAATCGATTTTCTTTCTACGAACTGATTGGATCAATCAAAAGTATTGATAGCAATGCATAGATTAGATGGCCTGCCAGCTAACAACTTACATCAAATATATTTCAAAGAATACACAGTTAAGAAAGCATGCTTCACACTCAGACCACAGGAACCAGTTTGCTCAGTTTTTCAAAAAACCCTAGAAACCCCTATTCTCTCTGTGTTTTGACAAGGAGTGTTGTATACCACAGACAATAACCATGGCACACACAAACAAATCAAACATTTACAAAAAGTGTGAACAACATATTGCAATACCCCCATTAATACTACTGCACACTTTATTTTTGAGGTTTTTCAATTCTTCCATTTGTATTTTCATTATTAAAAAACTTAATTGTTCTGTATTTAACCCTTTTTGTTCAAGTTTGATAAAAAAAAAGGTACATGTGAGATGATGCATGGTTTCCATATATGCAGTGCCTGGTCTTTAATTCAAAGTATTAAAAAAGAAAAGCAAACTTTTTTCTCAAGTAGAATAGAACAGACTTTATTAATCCTCACGGGGAAATTCAAGCGCTCCAGCAGCTCCAACATTTATAAAGTTACAGAAAACTAACATAATCAGAAGAAACATTACATGCTTGTCATTAAACAATTCATTTTCTTTAAAATGTGTGTTCCACAATTATTGGTACGTTTTGGTACGAGCAGAATTGTGTCTTTAACAATTTTTATTTAATCCTACTTTTTCTTTTCTTCTCATTCACACTGGACACAACGTGAGGTTTCATTTAACACAGATGAAATCCACAATTCTACACCATGCATTCAAGTACTTGCTGTGTCAGTCAGAAGTGTTAACACATCTCAACACATCCGCACCTACATCCATGAACTGATTCCCTACATACAGGACAATAGCTGAAGTGCGTGCTTCAATGTTAGTTTTTTTCACCCTCTAACCTGGGATTATTAATCAACTCTGTGGTTATACAGAGAAAAATAAAAATTATTCATGAATGTTGCTTTTTAATTTGTGTATGGTATTAACAGGTCTTTTAAAAAGACTGAGAGGTACACATTTAGAGGTCTATAATTGAAGTGAAAAAGTATTAAAAGATGTTTTTGGCCAGAGAATATTTTTAAGCCCAGTTGTTTCTTCATACAGAAGCAATCAAACACGCCTGGACTCCTTCGACTGCCAGGGTAATGTGGAGAATTCCGGCCTCGGTGGAGGTAGAAACCATCCCTGTGTAATCGTAGTGGTGGCAGTTTTCAGGACCCACATACCACTGCATAAAGAACTGAGCGTGAGACAGGCCAGTTAGGTGTAGAGCAGAGTGCCAATCCTTGCCCACATAACCTCAGAAACTCATTTGGCTGTTCATACTTTGGTGATTCTCACTCTTCTCTGATGGGCTGCATTTCCAGCCACATTTGTTTTTCAAGACAGCGATTAGCACTTTGGGCATTATTATATACAAGAGAAATTGGTCCGGTCCTTTAAGCCTGGATTATTTCATCTTGGTGTAATGTAAACACAAGGTAAGGCTGTTATTCTCCAGCATTTTCTTTGCTCCTGTCAATCTGTCCAAATGTGGAATAATCAATATATAAATTTAAACATTACTTTAAATGCATTTAGATTTTTTTTATTGTGTTGTCCATCCTTGTGTCACCCGCCCGTAAACGTAAACCGTTACCTGTTCACCAGTTGTCCTTCCTTAGACCACATTAAGAGGTTCTAACTATAATAGCCTGACTATAAAACCTGCGGTTTGGACATGCTGCAGGTTTGTCCTGCATCATCAAGCCATAATTTGGCCCTTGTCAAAGCCGCTCATATAACTATGTGCCCCCAATTTTCCAAACCTTAAACCAAATTGTTTTTATAAGGAAGAGATGCACACCCCTAATAAATCCATGAATTACGATGCATAAATACATCATTTATATCCCCAACTTTAAAGGGATATATTGGGACTGTCATTCCTTCTGTAGATCATTCACTTTAGCACGATATCTAAAAAAATATTTCATGGATCGTTTTTATATTTCATAACCCCATGGAGCATCATAAGAGATTTTATTTTGTGAAAGGTCAGTTATATATTTCCACCACCAGGGGAAGCTTTATCTCCAAAAGTCTTCCGGCCATAATTCTTCAACCGTTTGTCCAATATTGTCCAAATTTGGTGCTTATGAATGAACTCAAGAAGTCGATTCGTAAATCATATTTTGCTCTAGTAGTTCATGATCGGCTCAATCGGAGGAACTTTTTTACGAAAAACACACATAACGCAAGTAACGTCCTAACCTTTTTTATAAAAGCAATAACACAGTACTTCCCAAACATATGTCCAATTGTCCAAAATGTACTCATATATATCTACAAAAGGAGATCTGCCTTGTACATATATTATTTCATTTTACTTATTAGAGGGAGCTTTTTTCTGTAAAACAGTTTCTCGTCCACAACTAAAAGTCCATTAATGTTCAAATTGGCTAGTATTAATTGCCGCAAGGGAATCTTCTTCTTTCTTTTTAATCAGTGAGCTCAGAAAAAAAATAGGTAACTGCATTTATCGTCGTTATTGAGTCACCATGGGATCTTATCTCAGAGCATATTGCTGATTTAATAGAAATAGATAGGTTGTGTCAATACGGACTGTTTGAGATTACTAATGAGTCACATTCAATTTGAGGAGTTCTATCAGGGGGATTACTAGTAACACGCTGGAGATTGGGGGCTCTGCATAGGCCTAGTTTACAGTGTATATATATAATATTTAATAACATTATCCAAAAACAGGTAATATCTTCATATATTTTCAATGCTTTAAATGCTTCCTACTTTCAGACATATGAAATCCACATATGAAGAAATCTATCAAACATGCTGTAAAGAGATTTCTCATCGGAGTGATCTTATTTACACCTTTTATTGATATTTAAAAAAAAATCTTTTACCTTATTTAGTAACCGTTTTAATACATATTAACATGGTATGAATTGTAGAATGTACCAAAATGTGTTGGTAACAGAAAATTTCGTGTAAGTAAGTGACAATAATATTTAGTTTCATTCTAAAACTGTCAGGTTAAGACGGAGCAAAAAGGAGAAGTGAAACAGGGCAATTCAGACCTGCTGTATAACAATGTATTGGGACCGGGGAGTTGTATTCATTTTACAGGGATGCTGAGCAGCTGTTTTTGTCTCTGGTTTCACTTCAGCTCTTGGTAATGGTTTCTGGGATCTTCTACATTTTACCAGATTTACTAAGAATGTTGATGCACCAAAGTGGGCTGCATGTCTTGTGTGTGAATCATTTGGAAGAGGCATGTTGGCATTTCTGGAGCTGGATCTGCTCTAAGCATCTGAAGCCTCAATTGCTTAACTCAAAGCTCCTGTCCCCTGTCTTACCATAGCTGTCCTACTTATCTAGCTAATATTCTTTTATGCTTAAGATGAATAAAGATCAAGACATCGGTGTTAAGATTGACTCTTTGCAACTGAGTATGGTAATTCTTTTGCAACATGTGTTACAGAAGTAGACAGAACAGTCTCAAGTTAAGGTCATTTTACTCACATTTTTTCTTCACAAAGCTGGTGTGGACAAGCAGATGTTCAGACCTTGAGTATACAAGAGAAGTCAAGGTTTAACATTAATACATGAATGCTTTTAAAATTTATATAAAATTCATCACTTATGAGGTAGTTATTTTTATAACAGTGGAACCCTTTCCTTAGTTTGATCTGACTGTTCCAACAATAAAACACTTCATTTTTCTGGCAAACTCTCTCATCTGTCTCCTCTGTGTGTTCAGGATCCCTAATCTGGCCATTGCCCTGGGTTGCATTTCTTATAACGTATACAAGTCTCACAGGAAGATCCACCAGTTTTATGCAACCGGCTGTCATCGTTTCTTTGTGAATCTCAGCAACTCAACATGTTTGCAATCCGTAAAGCTAGCAGACAGGTCAAATGTCAGGGATTGATATCACCGTAGATGTGTCTCAGAGGACCAGTATTCATCATATTAACTACCCTCCTGCTGACAATATAGGATGATTAAAGGACCATTCTCATTTCCTTTTCCCATTATGTCACATTCTTCTCCTATATGATGTTGAGAAACCGATATTTTGAAGGGAGGTGAAGGAGTTTGTTGACATCATGTCAGGATACAATGTGGGACTTACTTTCCCCTATTTTTTGATTACATGTGTTTTAACACAATTCACAAACAGACCGATTTTGAGGAAACTTACTTCAAGGGTTGGGTAGACGCCATGACATTTAGGACTGGACACTCATACGGGGAATGGTCAAGGAATGTTTTCTGCTTTTTTGAACATTGAATAGGGAATCACTCCATGGGTTCCACCCAGTGCTGTTGTGACAGTGGTCAGCCACTTATAATTCCGATAGCTGTATCCGGCTCTTGTTAGCTTAATTATGCGATTTTTGAGATCGGTTTAATTTTACGGTTTGATTTTTTTTATTGAGCCTCTGTGGAGGTAAGTGCTCTTCTGAGCATCATTCTTGCTAAAGATGGTGGTATGTGGCATTTTTTCCACATTAGTCAGATAGCAGACAGGCAGAATCTGAAGGGGGGGACTCCCAGTGGGAGTCAGTAGATGGACTCATGTGTTATAGGCTATCCAGGTGTTATAGGCTATCCAGGTGTTATAGGCTATCCAGGTATTCAATTACTTTTCATGATATTGGGTAATCAGAAAGTGATCGATTGTGGATTCTTAAAGGTTAATGTAATAATGATAATGCAGGAGTAGAAAACAGTACAAGGCATTAACTGACCAATATCACAATCTCCTACAACACCGGCCGCTGTGCAAAACAAGCCTGAATGGGTCAGAAAAATCTTTGACTTTCTTGCATTCTGAATATCTCTTGAGCTTAATCTATAACTCAAATAAATCAACTAGTCAATCTGGAACTGATCAAACTAACTGGAAAACAATCTAGATGGGAAAGCTATTGATTTCCTTCAAATCCGGTAATCCCAGACTGTAAAAAACATTATTTGGCATAGTAAAAATACTGTGGCAAAGTAGACAATACAGCAAGACATTACAGCAGTCCTTTTGGAAATAGTAAATTTGACGGTTGAGTTTTTTTTATTAGTTTACATTAAAATACTATAAAAAACTCATATTGTAAACCACTTCATAGTTATTTGCTTTGCCTAGCAACTACCTCCAACAATTGACTTTGTAGCACCTTGAGATTTGATCCAAATGTAAAGTGAGTTATAAATTAAATGTATTATTATTATTATTATTATTATTACTTTCTTGGTATGTTGGTTCTTTCAAGGTGTGTTGAAAGGTGAAAGGCCTTATACTGAAAAATCAAATGGGCATAGTACCAAAAAATGTTATTTAAAGTGAAAAGTATTCTAACTTCAGAGTAATTACTAGCATATGGCATTATCGTATCTTCTCATTATTTTTACCAAAACTTTATATTTGAACAATAAAGTGTTTTCTCCATATTATAAGTATAGAAATTAAAGGTTTGTACTGTATCTTGATTCAAGGATATTCATTGTATCTATTTTGAATTTTATGGTCTTCAACAGTGGCTGTTTGATTGTTCTTTTTCTTCTCATTCTTATTTATTTCTTCTTATTTACATTTTTACTTTGCAGTTTCAAGGTTGACTGACGAAGGCTTTACAGCCACTGACCACTACCAGAGCCAAATTCTACTGATAAAAAAATTCTAATAATTGTCAGATCAGTATTTGTAGGTTTACCTCTGTTTAAGCAAGAGATAAACCTTCATTTGTTTCATTCATTGTCATTTTCAAAATTAAATTTTGGAAGTTATTCATAATAATAATAACAGTTAGAATTGTCGGGGGTCAGAACAGAGAAAAGTTTCTTGAACAAATTTCAAACCTCCTAAATAGACTCCAAACATGGGATATATATTTTATCATCCTAAAGAAAGTAAAATTTGAAAGTGGCTTGAATATTTACTTCACTCAACAACCTATTGAACAGCTCCGATAGTTTAGGCTTTTGGACTACTTTCCCCCCCCCCTTTTAAAAAAAATCAAACTATTGTTAAATGTCTTTTGCGAATTATATCTTATTTCATTACAATGCATTGCAAAAACAACTAAGCTTGGTTTTGCCAGAGTGTACTCGAAATTGGACATATAAGCCTGAATGCAAAGTGTGTGGATGGCAGGTGATATTACTATCATAAGTAATACAGTCAAAGCACTCATAGACATTAGCTCATAACGTTTTACTTTATTCTTTATTAATTACTGAATTGTTGTATGTTATGTTTTATGAATATGTATATAATGCATGGATACATTAAGCAAAGCTTAATTTGCACACAGTATTGCAGGATCCCTTTGTAAATAGTCCGCAGCCATTCTTCTACTAGCCTCTTTCTTTTTCTTAATGTTTAGCACTTTCTCCTTGTGATATCTCCCCGCCCCCCCTTATTTTCTCTGTCTAGAAAAGTTACTCATAATTGAATTTTATTTAAGTGGCTGAATTTTCTTTTTGTTTGATGATCTTATAAAAACAAAAAAAAAGGAAACCAGGCACAGGCCTGCTCTGGCTTGTGATGGCAAAAGGGCAAAACTCAAGTGCAGACGAAAGGGAGTGGGAAGTAAAGAATGAGGAACAAAATACAAGTGTGAGTGCTGTGGAAAAAGAGCTGACCGCTCTGCTCTGGGCTGTGAAGCATTTTAATCTGTGTTCCAAGTTTCTGGACATGTTCCTGTTTACTTGGGTCTGATCAGACTTTCCCTGCACATTTTACTTCTGACTTGAATATCTAAGTGTGCAGAGGGACTGGGTCCCCAGCTTAAAGCAAAGAGACTTTCTTGTTAACTTTTGGATGGAACATTTCTTGCTTGATTTGATGTGGTTTCCATTAATATCCAACAACAGTATGCAGCTCAGTGATTCATGGTTCAAATGGATGTAATATTTTGTAGAATTAGAAATGCAGTGCAGACCAGAGTGATTTTGATAATTAGATTAATTACAATGTGATTTGAATAGATGTCAGACAGGAATGAAAGTCTTTATTTACAAGCATGAAAAAAATCTTACAACCCGGCGGACTTTTGGGCTACTAAATGAACTCCAGTTTGCAGAATGAGCTATCTTGTTTGTGTCTCTCAGTAGTAGGAGGGGAAAAGGCACTACTCTGGAGAGATTGGCTAGTGTCCCCCTAGCAACAACATCATTATTGGAGGGGACTGACAGGAGTTTTAAAGGAAGTTGCTATAGCTACAAGTTAATCTTGTCGAGTAGAGTGCAGTGGCAGCCCGGTAATAAAGTAAGACACTGCAAATACTTAGGCAATTCGCTCAAATTTAGAATGTTACAGATGATATGCATTAGCATTATCAGGATGTGCATCGAAATCTATGTACACATTGTATTAATGTTTTTTCATTAACATTCCACCTGCAGCTATATGTGAAGATTCATTTCTCCATGTAGTCTTTGATGTGGTGTCCAGACTGCGGATGTCAGACACTACATAGGGAAACATGCCTTCTTCGCACTGTCTAGCCTCTTTTTTTTTTTGTGAGAATAAAGCTGTCTTTTGTTTGTGCGTGACTTTAAAGCCACAGATTGCATTGAAGGATCAAAAGACAGAGAGGGCTTTTTATCCTGGGACTGAATAGCCATTACATTCATAGCCCACGTAAAAGGCACTCGTCTCCTGTCAACAGCCTCTTCTTCTTCAAGGGGTTCAGAGCATTTGCACTTAAAATAAAGGGATGGACTTCATATGCTGTGGATGAGTATTTTTTCTTTCTCATGGCTCGATCCGTTGAGTATTGCTTGGCACTGTTACGACACAGCAAGACGGTTCTGTGATGAAAGTCACCTGGATACCTAGCACCTTACTGTGTTGAGTTTGCATGTTACCTCCGTGTTTCCGTGGGTTCTCTCCAGCTACTTTGCCTTCCTCTCTCCAAAAGCATGTAATATCGGTGAATCGGCGATTGTAATTTGACTGTACAAAGGAATATGATTGTTAATAGTTGTTTGTATGATTTGTCCAAAGCCTCTGGCCAATGATCAGCATTTACAGAAAAATGGAGGAATGGTACTCCCTGTAATAAATTTACAGAAATTCAAACACAGATTAAGAAATCATGACAAAGACAAAGGATCACAGCTGTAAACATTAGGAGTACAGACTTGCCATGGGGTAGACCGTTACGGCCAATCACAACAGTCTGCCTGCAGAGCGAGGCAGGCTGAGCACAGAAATACAGCGACAAAGGACATTATGTAATATAGTGTAGTGGAGGCAGGATGATGGAAGAGGGCTGGCCTGCAGAATGGAAAGCTGTAGATGTTCTATTTATAGTCTTATAGTGGGTATGGATAGAGCAGCTATCAGGCCGCACAGCGGGCAGATGATAATCAACACCACTTTGGTAAAAACGAATAGCCTCAGTTGTCTCATTACCTCATTATATACGATATAACAGTCCAAATACATCCAACAATTCCCTGCACCATTTTTTTTAACCTAAGATGTTTTCAAAGATTTGTCAAAAGCCTCCATAAACAACTTTATTGTTTCTTTTGCTTTAGGATAATACACTCTGGCTCATCTATATAAACAGTGCACAATCCAAATTCCCTTTAGTGCCAGTTTGACATTATCTTTGACATTTAACATGCCAAAAAGAATAAGGAGAGTGTGATTCATATTAGAGAATGTTGTGACAAAAAAATGGTTTACAATGCATTTGTGGGTCCATCACATTACCCATGACAAATCTTTTGGAGGTGAAAAAGTTAAATGCTCAACCTTAAGAAAAGATAAGATAAACCTTTATTAGTCCCACAACGGGGAAATTGCAGAATTGCAGAGTAGGCAAAGTTTCTGAAAACATTACTCCTGTTTCGGTTCGTGGTTTCAGTCCATGTGAATTTCCTTTTGTTTCGTGAAAAGCTGTTTGAAAACCTGCTGATTGTGCGGTTAAAGTGTGTTCTATTAGAACTGTAACAGAGTGGTCTATAAAAGTTGGGACTGTTGTCATGTGTTTGTTTGATAGTCGATTTTTACTCTAAAACTCTGAAGGTCATATCTGCCAGTCTGAGGCATGTGCAGCTGCTTTGGACATGGAGAAGCTGGCACAAACACATTCAGTACAGTACATACCCAGACGTACAAAAACACCTTATGTCAGTTTTTGGGAATCATGTTGATCACCAAAACACAGTGGTTGGATCTATTTTTTTTAATACTTTATTGTGCCTTGAAGTTATACTTATACAAAACATAATGATTGGCCATTTTGACACAATTTGTTAACATTTTTTCGCTTACCAGACTACATTCCACCCATACAAGGACATAGTGCACATAAGGAGAGTAAAATAATAATAACCACAAGAATATTAATACAAACTAAGCACATATACATACACACATACATACACATAGACCTATACATGTGTGTATACATATATATACTAGGGCTACAGTAATCGATTATTTTATTAATCAAGTATACTATCGATTATTCTAATACTTGTTTGTTCCAAGCTGCCTCAATGGCACTTATTATTTATTTTCCTTTTGAACAACAAAGGCCTTTAGTTTGTTGCCTAGTTCTCAGAGTTTTTATCGGAGTGATACCTATACCAGTATTGGTTCGCTACAAAAATGTGTTAGGCTGACTTGATGAATTGTATTAAGAGCATACACTACTTATTTAAATTGGGCAAACTTGAACAGATCCAAACTGAACTTTATACTTGTAACATGCACACAGTGTAATCTTCACCAATCATTATTCATGATATTTATCTCCTTATCCGATGGGAGTTATATAGTAATATAGAGTAGAGTATGCAGTAGAGTAATATACAGTGGGCACGTACTGACATCTTTTTCCCACTGGATCAAGCCCCACAGTCAGACTGAGTGGAAAGTGTCCTACGACATGGTTAGTAGGGTTAACTATGAAAAAGGAATTTATTAAATTAAAATCAAACTAAATCATGCTTCATTCCATTTGCCAAAGAACCAGACATTAAAGCCTCAATGCTTCGACTTACTTCAAGGTGGGATTTATTGGTAAAGTGACAAGGACAATTAATAGATATTCTGGTTGTACATAGAGAGTTTGTAAAAATATGGTTTCATGTTATTTTATTTCCTTACCTCTTGCAGGACATTTTTCATGGAGCACCCTTTAGGAATTTTTATCCCGTGGCATCCAAGCAGTATCATAACATTGACAGTCAGCAGGAACTATCTGCCTCCTCTACCTATTATGATGTAAAATCACGTGCAAACCCTTTATTAGCACTGAGGTTCAGGCAAACAGAGATAACCACAGAGGTAAAGTTTCACAGTTTCACTTGAAAATTGGCAGTGGGTTTGCCATAATCAAGCTGTTTTTAAGTTTGTACACTGGACTGGAAGGGCAAGTGTGATAACATCTCCACAGTTACGAATGTTTCGTGACAGTTGGCCTCGACCTTTAGTGGGCCTGCACTGAGTGGAATATGTGAGATAAACCAGGCAAATCCTGAGGATTTCTGGTAACCGGAGTAGAGTTGCTGTGTTAAATATAGAGGAAAGACCCAGCTGTTTCCCTGACAACAGCAGAGAACCCACTGTAATACTGGAGAGGCGTGGTAGATAGTCGTTACCAAAAAGCAACACAGCAGCATCATATCAAAATTTGCAATATAAAAGTCAAAGTGTCTCTCAAGAACTCATATAGAACTGTACTGTGTTCTGAGGAATAAAAACCTAATTAAAAATTAACTGATAAAAAAATTATGGTTTCATAATTCTATATAATCCATTATCGTGTGAGATTCGCTCATTTATAAACCCACAATCCATAGATGCAGACAGATATATCTGCAACTCACTCAACTACTTTCTTCAGACAGAGCATGTTGTTGCCTCCACTAAGGAAGTCATGTTTGTTTGTCCATTTGTCTAATTGTCTGTAGGGTTACGTAAAAAAAAATGTTTGTTCAGTTTTTATGGTATTTTGCGGGGTATAGTAGCATGGGCCAAGGAATAACCCATGCTACTATATATAATATATATGCTACTATATATAATAACCCATAATAAGGAATGTGAGTGTTGATATTTGCCTCCTCTCCCTGGTTCGAGATAGCACTAAAGCAGGAAAGTTAGTGAATGTAAAGAGGTAGTGGTGTTAATGACGACAAAGTCATACATCAGACATATGAAATGTTATTTAATGATTGTTCTAATAAAGTAATGTTCACAAACATGCTGGAAGGTCCTGCATTGGTTCTTTGTGAAGTCCGGTAAAGGCAGGGGCGCGCACACATATACACACACACACCATCACCTTATTATACACTAATGTCATGGGCACCTTTTTACATGGAGATATGGCACAAGCGCTGAAATTGAGTCAATAAATTAATATTTTTATTATGACTTATTAAATACACAATATTAACATAGAGGACATGCAACCATCTCCCCCCCAATTTTAAAAGGTTTCGATGGATTTTCTTCTTTTTTTTAGTTAGCTGCTACCTGCTGCTAGCTGCATTAAGTCTTACAGTTGTGTGCTGAAACCCTCACACATGGTCAAATCATTACACCCTTAATCTGCTTAACTTCCTTGCATTTATACACATGCCCATCCCACCTTGAACAGGTTATGTAACATAACATGGTTGTTGGGTGGCCTCGTGACCATCAAACAAATTACTTTTCAATTCTCACTCCGAAGCACTTCATTATTTTACCTTTGTTGACACCTGGTGGTATTAACCTCACAATATTATTACTTTTATTGGTAGTGGTTGAACACAGACTGTAGGTGCTTTAATACCATCAGATGTTAGTAGAACAAAGAACAATATTACTACCAAAACAAAACAATAGTTTTTCATAATATTTTTTTTTTCTTTAAATTATAATTTAATAACTATTCAAATATTTGAAATTATCCCTACCTGGTTGCTGGGCCTTTCGCCTATGTTTGACCAAGCATCATGCATACTGCAGGACGCTTCCATTTGAATGTTTTCCAGGCAAGTCCAACTGGGAGCCAGAACTTCCTGTATTGGCCATATATCTCATCTAGCCTGGGAATACCTCTGGATCAACTGGGATGAGCTGGAGGGTGTTGCTGGGGAGAAGTACATCTGGAATGTCTAGGCTGCTCCTGACACTGGATAAGCGGAAGAAGAATAGAATGGAAGCCTGCACTGTGTTATTGACTGGGATTTGCAAGCCTGCTATCCAAAAACTGATGCCCCCCCCCAACACACTAAAGTAATGATAGTAATAATAAAAAGAGGAAAGTACGGGGACAGACACACTGTCTTTGCAAATACCGCCACAAACTTCTAGTTGCTCATACAATAGAAGATGGACTGTTGTCCTTGGAGGATACAAGCTCCCAGAGAGTCCTCATAGTTGCTACCTGTGTCTTCGCTCAAAGCAGCTCACTCTCTCTTTCTCTTTTTCTCTCTCTCTTTTTCTCCATTTCTGTCTCTGTGTTTGGGCCTGGCTTGTTGACTTAAGCTGGCCCATGTTTTGTGCTGCTGCCAGAAGGGACGGTTCTTGGCACAGCTAAGGCCAATCACAGTTGAGGGAGGAAAGAGGGCTAGCGTGTGTGTGTTTGTTGTGAATGTGTGTGTCTATGTGTGTAAGGGTGTGAAAGATTGAGTGTATGGTTCTGCATGTTCTTAACTGTGCCAAATGCTCTAACCGGAGGCATCCACAAATGCGTGTACTGTGTACAGACACATACACACACACTCACACACAAATCCAGGTACTGTAAATGGGTTGAAGCCTTTAATGGATAGTACTTGTCTCATCATTGAATCACCTGAATTTACTCCATGTACACACACACAACCAAATGTGGTCATTAACTCTGCTCTCCAATAAACTTTTTCTGGCCAATTAAGAAAAGCATAAAACTTCTTAAATTTATGCAGGAAATAAAATCTCTCCTCAGAGCATGTAGACAGATCAGAACTACTGTTAAGCATAACCTACCTCATTAGGCAGATGAGAAACTACAGCTGGGAATTGTAGTGAATTTCAATGCATTCACTCCAAACTAGAAAATGACTTATGACAAGGCCCTCTTGCACTGCTAGACCCTTCGTCATACCTCATTTTTGCCTCAACATCTCATCTCAATGCTTTATTAAGAATTGCTAAATGGAGGGGACATTATAATTATTTTATCTCAAGTACAGCACCTACTTAATGATTGCTTCTTGTACCAAGCTCCATTATTTAGAAATAGCATTTTCAGCGTATGAACTAGTTTAGTCATTATTAGCTTTCATTTTATTTTGCATCTCTTGCATTTCAACCTTTCTGTGTCACAATTTTCTTACTGCCACCAATGACATGTCTCTCCCCAGTACATATCACTATCGTTCATGCCCAGGACTATGAGAAGTTAACATGAATGTAGCAGACTGTGCCATTTTGAGCATCTGCAGGCACTTACGTGTTCATCAGAGTAAGTGTTGAACAGGATTGGCGGGGCTGTTATCTGTATGAGTTAGTTTTATGATCGCAGAATGTGCCAGCCATCTGCTACCAACTTGGTGTAAACATTGGTATTAAGGTCAGTTTGATAGCAGCGATAGAATAGAATCAAATGGCAGTTGGCCCTCTGAGAAAGTCTGTCCAAAATATGCCATTTGAGTTGTTTATTAGTTAACACATGCATGCACAGGAACACAAACTCTGACACACCAGTTGCAATCAAAATGCGGTGGAGGCTCGAGATTCTGCCGGGAAGCAGAAGAAGGAAAATTTCAATGTCAGGAAATCGGAGTGGGTTTGGGCGGTTGGGTGGAATAAATGGAACCTGGTGAGTGTTGGCATTCCTCCTGTGTTTATGAGAGAGAGAGAAATATAAGTTTAAGTTTGAATAACCTCTGGATAGGCTGGCCTCTAAGTTTGTTTTTTAAAGTTAATCACAAACACACACAAACTAATATGTGCGACTGTTAGCAGTATGCGATTAGTAAACCACTTTTCCTCCAAATAGGACCAACTTTACTGGTTTGAAAGCACCATATCCGTATCTGTCACAGTCAAGCGGACAACAGTTTGTTCATATTGGCAACAGAATGATTAAAAAACAGTACAGAAATGCTATTAAACAAGAGACAGATGCTCATAAATCAAAAGCTTGTCCCTGGCTGCCCCTCTTTAGTGCTAAAAACAAGACTAATGACTGAAACAGGACACAGCTAATCTTGTTATCTCTTTATCTCTGGACAAGACTGTGTGTGCGCAGTCTCATGCATGTGTATATGCATGTGTTACCCGCCTTTCCTCTAGCTGTATCCTCTGATTGAGGTGAAGTGTGGGTATTATTCTTTTGATACTACAATTATATATTAATGAACTATATGATGCGTTTCTCATAAGTGCTTGGATTGCATTCAAACAAACATTGACGCACACACAGAGGACCAATATTTATAAGTAAAACCAGCCTTTTTTGTGTGGATCTGGTTGTGTAATGTTCAGTCTCTGAGAGATTCCTTCGCATCTCGTACATTCCCCTGTGATCCATTTGCTCCCCTTCCAGCACATTCTCATCAGTGTGGGAGCTGAGACACTTTCCAAAATGTTTTTGTCCATAGAACGTTTTCCTTTTTTTGTTGTTGTCTTGTTACCACTTTTAAGTATTTGTGTGAACTTGTGTACATATTCTTGTTGATTCACAGCATATTCTTGTAGGAGTTAGTTGTCTCAAGTTAAGGTTTTTGCGCTCGGTATACGTGTGTGCACGGAGAATTGGGGTGGATCTCTGCCAGGACTCAGGGCTTGGCTGAGAGAACACCTCAAACCAGTTTACTCTGGTTGTGTAGTTGAGAAGTCTGTGGGTGGGACAAGGCCCTCTTAAAGCTGCAGGCCATGTCTATATCTGCCTGTCAGTCTTTGTGTATGTGTGTGTTGTTTTTTTTGTACTTGCGCATCGGTGTTACTCTGTGCAACCCAGATTGTATTGATAAAAAGAGTAAGTTTGCACGAGGAGGAGGAGTTTATGCATCATTGCAGAATTACAAAAATCTCTTTTGCGCCGGCTCGCATTTTTGGGCTGGTGAACTTCTATTCTGTGTATGTGTTTGCCGCTAGTTCAAGTGAGCAGTCTAAATAATATTTTAGCTGTGTATTGCCTGCTCAGCATGGGGTGCCCAGTGCAGGAAGAGAGTAACAAGCGTCTCTCTCCCCCTCTCTCTTAGCACGGCTGCATAAATCATGCTGAAACACACCACAAAACCCCTTCACTCAAGAGGCTCGCTATTTGCAGAATTTTCTCTTGCGCGTGCACACGCATGTCACATATTATTCACACGCACACAAACAGAAAGTTCTCTAAGGTTTACTTTACCCTCATTGATTGATCTCTCTGTACCCTTGACACCAGGGTTTTGGATTTTCATCCAAAGTTATTCTACTGTCATGGCTGATATTTTTTGGAGCTACAGAGGTTTATAGTTTTCTGCTCTTGCTCTGGTGAACCGGATTGTTCAAAAATAATTTTTCAATTGCTCAACACAAATAACAATCTTTTTCTGGTGAATGTTTTATTTGTTAAGATTTATTCTTGGATCCGAGGGAAGTTTAAGCACTAACAATAATATACGCCTCTCCTATGTGGTCAATCTATATTTGTGTTTTGCAGGAAGCCCTCAGGTCATGCTGATAAGGAGGTGATGGCTGCCACCGTCCTGACCTCACTGTCCACATCCCCTTTGGTGCTCTACCCTTCCTCTGCACACACAGGTAACACTGCTGCCTCTGTGTCAGCAGAATTTTACCTTGAACACACCATCCTTGTTCAAATAATGACTCATCCACTGTTTTAAACAAATCAAGGTCACTCACTTAGAATCACGCTGAGGGTTGCTCGATCTCTCAGTCTGGTGAAGCAGGAGAGAGGGAACAAAAAGTTATACCTCACCTGATAATTAGTTCACCCTGAAACAGACTGATCTTTTGACTGTATGTGTTAATATGCTCTCATTTAATAGATGGCACCCTTGCTGTATTATAGGCCCTGCACGCTTATCTATATAAATGTCCTTACCTAAGCCCAACCCTTACTATTCAGACTCGACTCTGTAACCACCGCTCGCTTTGCTGTCTCTAGTGTGGGTGAGGTAGCCATCACCATGCCAACCCTGCCAGATGGTCAAAGTCCTGTTGGCTTGCTTTTAAGCTCAGCATTAAACCAAGGTTACAGTATTGCTCCCAGTAAGGAAATTAAGCTGTGCATTATGATGCAGCTGTGGCTCAGGAGGTAGATCAGGTCATGTAATAATCAGAGCGTTGGTGGTTTAGTCTCTGAACCCTGTATTAAATCGGTCTTAGGCAATACTCAAATTGGCTGTGCAAGTTATTGTAAATGTGGGTGTTTGGATAGAAGATCTTGTGTTCACTCATGATAAACAGGTTAAGACCTTGCATGGGATCTCTGTCATCAATATATGGGTGACTGCATACAATTCCTGGAGTAGCCAAGGAACCTTGAAAATGCTATATACAGGGTTCCTACAATGTCTTTAAAGTAAAAAAAAAAAATTGATCATCCGAATTTGGGGACCTAAAATATAAAATGTAATTGAGGCATTCTTTATTTACCTTCATTTCATGCTTTTTAGACAATGATTACTTAAATGCTTCTGATATTGTTCGAAATTATGTTTTTGGATGGCGTACATACAAAAACAATAGTATTCACAGACTCAGGTCTGTGAATAAATTAATACCAGGATCTCAGTAAAGTAGTGCATAGTCCTTATACGCAAATTGAACTTTTCTATGTATTCATATGATCTGGGATTCTGACCCTTACATTTCTATAGGAAATTTTATAAATGAACCCCCAAAATACATGATCTTAAACTTTGTTCTATGTTGAGGCTTCATTTTCGATTGAAAGATTTTACATTTTCATTTCCATTTCAGAGTTTTTATTTGCATCAACATTATTATGCATACCATCCCAACATGTTGTTTTATACCTTTTAAAGTCATGCATGCTTACATTCTTGCTCACATTTGCCTATATTCAAACATGAAACTGAGGTTAACTGTGTATTCTGTAAACCACAGTCCCAGAGCCAGCCAGCAGGACTTGGAAAGAGGCTCTGTCAGCCAGCTACAGCAGCTCCACCAGTGGCAACTGGAGCTGGGATGCCAGTGACCAATCAGTACCATCCACACCGTCCCCACCTCTTTCCAATGGCATCACCAAGAACTTCCTGCTCTCCTCGCAGGGAGATGAAGTCAGTGAGGATGTCACAGAGAGCACGCACTTCATGTTTGAGGATCCCATACCTCGTAAGCGAAAGGTAAAGATGGATTCTCATGTCCTTTTGCAAGGAGCAGTTTGTGAAGCATTTGATGTCATATCCCATTACTTAGTCGTATTCTCATTTATTGGACAATGTCCGCTTTCTTTGCAATTTTGTCCCCAGTCAGCATTTCTAATTTATTCTATTTTCAATAGACTATGAATCCAACCAAAATAATTTTATACTCTTCACTGATGATCAAAAAGTAGCAAAATAGCTTTTATTTTGCTATTTATTTTAAATAAATTATAGGTAAGCATTAGCAGTGTTTGAGTTGAAAAGTTAATCTTTTATCTTTATCTTTGAATTTATATGCTGGAATAGCTGAACACTCAATGCTGTAAAGTAACATGTTCATGCAATTTGTTTTTACATTCTATTTGATTTAATTGACCTTTTTAGATTTAGCCTTTACAAAATGAATCGATCTGAATCGATATGTGACGCATTTAATTTAAATGCAGTCATGCAAAGGAAAAAAGATCTCCACAAGGCTTTTAAAGGGAAATATTTTATAGAAGGGATGTGTTAATGGTTCAATGACACCACAGAGAACAGAAACTCATCTCCTGATTACTCTGATTATATGTAGCAGATCTAAGTGGCCCATTTGTCATGATTGATTGAGATGGCAACATTAAAAAATAATTGGATAGCACAGTCAGTACAATCTTTTGACTCTGTCAGTTGCTTGACAGAACTGTTATTTTGTGGTTATTACAGCAGCTCCAGATGCTGTCTCCTTCACTTTTAGCATAAACCAAAAGATGGCGCATGCTGAGTAATACTTCGTGGCCACAGTTGTAAAGAAACAGCTCTGCTGTGCATTTGTTATTTTATCAAGTTAGAACTTAGTGAGTACTCTTAGAATCAGCTGGAATCCATCGGGTAACTTTAAGCATCATACAGTTTAAATGCCGCCGACATAAACCCGGCCGCATTAAGCGTTTGTGAATGATGTACATTGTTGTGATCTTTATTTTACTTTTTTCTCTCTTAATCTTTCCTCCAGAAGCAGTCTAAAATGTCAGAGTGTTTTATTTGTAAACAAGCTATAGTTCCCATTTCAGTTTTCAGGGGGGGGGGGGGGGGGGGGGGGGGGGGGGGTAGAGGGAGTGGGTACGAATGAAAATGAGAAACCACAGATTCAAGGGATGCATATGTATGAGAGCAGTTAAAGTCAGAGGGTGTCCAGTATAAGAAGAGGAATTAATTTCAGTTTCCTATAACCATCATGTGACAGGAAACCCCATACACAGTGCAATATGTGGGACTTTGCAATCCAACAACGCTGTAGTGGAGCAGCAGTGAAGACTACTGGGCTAAAGAATATATAAATCCATAAAAACTCAGCGGACAACTCTGCCAGAGACCTAGGCCATACCACAGCTAAGCAGACAGGAAATTAAGTAGGATGATGCTGGGAGGAATTTAAACACAAAAGCTACGTGGAAGAGCGCTAAAATATGAGCCAACCTGCCGGCTGGCTTTGTGGTGCAATAAAGCTGACGCCAAACCCAGAGCTATCATCGCTTGAGGAGTTTAATGACTTGTTGGTGTTAAATGGAGAGAAATGGGTTCAGATTCAATGAGGTATATTTCAGAGGAATAGTAGAGTAGAGTAGCAGAGACTTACCACCATTGATAAGAGTCTGTTCCTCTCACTTCTTTTGCTCAGTTTTTCTCTTTTTGCCCCCCCCCCCCCCTTCCCTCATTTATTTTATTGCCCTTATTTCTTCAGGAGCTGTTGAAAGGCAACAAGAGTACAAACTCGCTGTCTTTCATTTTCAGTTAGGCAGGCCCATACCTGCTCATGGGAGAGCTGCCAGGCCCTGGTATTTGAAAGAGCTATGAATTGAAATAAACACACCCACTCCATCTATCTATCTCTTCCTGTCTAGCTTAGTAGAGTTACTTTGGGTCCAGTGTGAAATCAGATTTGCGGGTCAGATTTGATAAGCATTTATGAATGCTTCTCTTGACGATCAGAGTTCAGAAAGAGGTCAGCGTGGTTATATGCGCTCGTCTATGGGGGGGATAATGTATTTGTATTTATATTTAGTTGTAAAGCAAATGTCGAGAGGCCATAAATGTTTTGTTAAGCATCGAGGCCATATCAAGGCCGCAATTTAACACCAATTTATTTATGGTAGATCTTCAACTGAGCCGACAACATGCACAGACAGCAGGCAGTGGTCAAATATTTGATTTATTCAGCTCATTAATCTGACATTGAACACCAACGTACTGAGACAGACAGAAAAAAGCTACCAGTTCACTCTCCCCTTTCTACCTCTGTGTAGCTCGTTGTCTGTTTTCTCAGTGAATGAAGCTGAACATGTTGCATATCATGCTTCTATTTTTATTGACCTCTTGCTCTAATAGCTATCTAATGAGGTGTAGTGTTTGGCCCCTTGTAGGGTGGCACTCCTTTACCCGCTAAGGCCTCACTATTTAGACCACAGCAACAGGGCTGTAAATAATTATAGCTAACTAATAATATTGTTGTGTCTATCGTGGATTACAATTATTATTTCTATTATTAATAATAGTATTAAAATAACTTTAGATATAGGATTAAATAAATAAACCAATAATACATATGAAAGGTCATATCATCCCATCAGGCTGTGTCTGAGACACAATGTGTAGTGGCATTGGCCAAATCAGCTGTTTTCTGACCCACTCTTGTGGTTACTCTCCTCTAGAACTCCATGAAGGTGATGTTCAAATGCTTGTGGAAGAACTGTGAAAAGGTCCTCAGCACCTCATCAGGGATCCAGCGACACATCCGAACCATCCACCTGGGGTGAGCAGTAACACGTCACAGAAAACAACTTAGCAAACGCAGGCGACAGTGATCAGTCCCTAGGCTGCCGCGTTTAACAAGTTTAACAAGAATTTACGTTATTTTCCACATCTTTAATAGATGGCAGTAAAATGTGTAAGGAAAAAAAATAGCTGTCTTCTTTCACCCTTTTTTTCAAGAATGGTTTTGTTTATGAATAAAAAAACACTGAAAGAATATTTTCATACTGATAAATGCAATAAGTAAGACGCAGGTAGAGACAATGAGTCCATAGGTTAAAGGCAGCACTTTTTTGGAGGAGATCAGCATCCTCGAAAAGAGTTTTACATTTATGTCTTTTCATCACCAGCCTACAGGACTGAGGATGTCACTGGTTTTTGATGCCCTCTGCTGGACAGTGTAAGCACTACCAGCACTCTCTTTGGTCGACTGGGTTTATGTTTATGGATACCAGTAGTATTATGGTTAAAGGAAATATGGCAAGTCTCGTCACCTTTCGTGTCCACCTAGATCCGAAGTCGGTTTTTCAAAAGGTATTAATGTCATTATTTTTTTTGTATGTTTATCATTAAAAGTCTTAATGCATTGTGAAATGGGAGTTTTTTTATTTGCTTGTGCAGAGTTGGTGGAAGAAAAGAATACTTAAAATTAAACAATTCTGACTGCATCGCTTAACCTAAAATCGTTGTCAAATAGAAGTATATGTTACTATTGAAATTCTGAACTATGATGTAAACATTCTTCTTAATTATGTATCATTCGATTTCTGGTGCATAATGTTCTAGGTGTTAATGCAAATATGTTATAAATCTACTCAATCTCACGCTCCTAAGAAGAGTTTTACTTCACGTTCAAATACATTTACACATACATTACACTCCGAACACACGTGTGCTGCTGGCACACAATGATTTGGTGAACAGATAAATGTCCATAATGCTCCACTAAGTTTAGACTCTGTAGATCCAGAAGTGTTTTTAAGTCGCTGTTCTTCCTGTCCTGTAGCCGCAACAGCGACTCGGACTACAGCGATGGAGAGGAAGACTTTTACTACTCAGAGATTGAGGTCAACATGGACAGCTTAACAGAGGGCTTGTCCAGCCTCACGCCCACCTCCCCCACCACGGCCGGTCCGCCACCCGTCTTCCCTCCGCCACTCACCGATGTCCCTCACTCTGAACACATCAATATGACCGGTCCGCAGAACCACATCCCGACACTGCTCAGCCAGTCGGCTCCCTCTACGCTCTGCCACATCCGCACTGACCACGCCTATCAGGTAATCTACAACCGCCGCAACACAAACTGTGGGCACACGTATGCACACACACAAAATTTGGATTTTATATCAGAAAAATGTACTCTACTGCAATCACACTACAGTAAACTAAACCTTTAGCTGTCGGTGGGTTTCCAAGCAACAGTGGTTTTGTCAAAGTTAAAGTTTTTGAGAACTGTGTGAAAATAACAACCTGAGGTAAGTTTGATTTTTTCACCTCCTACATCAGTGTGTGGATAAACAATTGGGAGAAAGGGCAAAAAAATTCATATTCATACGAGGATTGAGTGTGAATATTTTTAAATTGAAAAATGTCAGCCATGGCATTTAATCATGCTTAGACTCCTGCTTGCAACGCTTCATTTAGTCTCTTTTGTAGCAACTTTAGCTGTCCACCGCTCCTCTTCCTCTGATCCTTCTTCTCATTCTTTTTCTTTCTCTAACTCTTCAAACTTCATACGCACTCTTCACTCGTTTGCCCTTGGAGCTAAAACATAAAGTGGTTTTAGATGGAAGACAAGATGTTGTTGAAGTTCCGTCCTTTGAACTGGTTCAGTGCTGAGTTGAACTTTCAGTTGCAACTATAACACAAAGTGCACATTAAACTAGACACTAAATCTTCAATAACCCCGTCTAATGTTTGATTTTCTCTGTATTGTACTTCGCTCTTACTCTACCATTCTGTATTGCTAACCTAATGTTCCCTCATGTAGTCTTCATGTTTGCTCTCTCAGAAACAAGTTGGGCGCCAATTTTGTTTAACTGTAATCATAAAAGTCATATTTTGTGTTCATGTGTAAAAATAGTGTCTATTGTAAATGGATTCAAGATTCAAGAGGTTTATTGAAATGTGCATGGTAAAAAAACACAGCTGGTTACACAATGCAAATTAAATGCCCACTTTGCCCCTCTCCCTTCACAAAGACCATAATCAAGATAGAAACAAAGGTAAAAATACAAGATATAAGTAGAGGTAACAATACAGGGAAGGAAATAAGTTCAAACCTGAGTTTAGAAGGAACCTGAGTAAAAACAAAAGAAACGTAAAGTACTTGTTAAGAATATTAATATAATAATAACGGTCCTGAGCGAGCTTGTCAAACAAATAGATGTCCAATAAATGTATAATGATCAGAGTCGACACGCCGGCCCATTTCATATTAGGAATGTTGTATTTGATGAGGATCAATCTCAAAGGTGACCACGATCTACTTACTGAGATCAATGTATTTATTGTCCTTCTCTGCTCCTAAAGCGTCTCTATGTGAGCATGACTATTGTGTTTCCTCCACATGGCTCTCCCTTGGGTGACCTACAGCAAATGTTGCACTAGTTAGTGGCACAACAGACACACAGCTTTAGTAGAATATTGTGTTTAATAATGCAAATGGACATATTTTATTGGATATCTCATGTCCTAGTATATTCTGTAAGATATTTCGAATTTGAAAAAAAGAATGTAGTTTGATTGTGATTGCAATTAAACATATAATACATTTTCCTGAGATAGTCCACTCCTATTAAGCTATTTAATATGTAAAAGTAGGGAAATACTTTTAATTACTCTTCATATGACTTTTTTTTCTCTTTTCTTCTATATTTTTCTATCTACGTTCTCCTCGTCTCTGTCATGTCTCTTGGCTATGATGGGGTTATTGTCCATATTCCAGGCCACTGCACCAGTGAGTATCCCAGTGGATCCTGAGCTGGCTGGGTTAGGCAGTGGTAATGGAACTGGGCCTGAAATGGGGACTGAGAATGGCATCAGTGTGTCGTGGCAGACTCCTCCTGTCATTTTCAAAGGTGTACCGGTGAGTTAGGCTTTGTCTCACACCTTTTTAACCTAATCTTATCTCATTTCCTTGCTCAGTACTTACCGCCGTCATTGATTTTCTAGCTTATTTTCACCTGTTTTTGTTTTCATAATAATCCTCTCTAAGCTCTTTTGTAACACACCTCATCCAAAGATGCTTTTCAGACTGCCTTCTGGTAACCACTACAACCTAAGACACAAATTCTCATCCACAATGTGTCCTTTCCTAATTCTAGATATACAAATTAAGTTTAAATTAAATTGATTGTAGGGCTTTAGTTGATTAAAGGCAACAAATAATTTCCCGACTAAAAGAATAACATATTCAGCATTCAAAGGTTTTACTGAGACTTAAAAGAAAGAGAAATTGCAAATCAATCTCTAAGCAGTTCACAACTGTTATTAAGGCTGCTTCTGAGCTGCTAACCTGCCAGGCCCGGTTTCAATAACAAATGATGTGTTACGTCTGAGGCCGAGAGTGTGACTGTGCTGGTTTCTCATATTTATTTTTCTCTGTATTTGTGCAGAGAGCACATGCACTCAGTGGACATGCAGTAGAGTACACTGTAGTTCAAAGTTCAGAGTTCAGATGGCTGCTGGGATTTAAGGATCTTATCCTCTAAGAACCAAGACCCATCTTTCACCCATTTTTCATTAATATAATTAAATATTGTAACTTTGCTGATTTACTTGAAAAAACAACAGTTTGTTGTTCTAACCTGTTTCTTATTATATTAGTTGAAAAGATGTATGTATTAAATGTAATACAGGACACTTTGACTGGATGGGATTGAAACTAACCCTAAGTAACAAAAAAAAAAAAGAAAGAACATTTTAAGAAAATAATTCTAAATTTGCACAGGGGACTTCATAAGTTGTACATCAAGAATAAAGAAGAAACTTTTCCATAACATTGAAATGGTTTGTGACAAGCGTTCTGCACGTGAAACTGCTGTAGACAATGGAGTTACTAAAATTCACCGCCTTTATAAGTCAAAAGTGACACTCCTATTAATTAAAAGTAAAATTCATACGGGAGCATCAAAGTCAGTTAAATACCGTCCCAGATGATCATTTTATTTTCTGACCCTGGTGAGCTTGAAGTTTTGATGGTCATTTTTGTTTTTTGAGTTTTATTTATCTTCAGATCCCGGTCTTTCAACTTTTTCTATTAAATATGGTTATTGCATATGTTTATATTTTAAATCATAAAACTTGCAAGCGCCATTATTAATCTTTTGATCTTGCATTTTCCAACTTTTTTGGGGGACAAATTCATATGAGGGAGGATCTCAAAAACTACTGAGAAATACAATTCGTAAAAAATTAAAAATACTGATTGATAGAAAAAGATTGCATAAAAATTTAGAAATATTGTCATTGTATCCTAATTTGACCTCATCTAAAGTGTGAAAAATGCTTGAATAAAATGTTTTATTGACCTTCTGTGTTTACTTTTTAGGCGTTTATTCTCAGTTGAATGTCTAAGAGACATTTGGCCCCAACATACTCCAGTCCACTTTTTGCTGCGTGCTGTGAATCAATCCGCTTCCACCATGGTACACTGGACGAAATACCACACAAACAGCCAAATGACATCATCATTCGAGAAAAATGCTACTGATGAGAGCACTCCTTGTGCTCTTAAAACCCAACCGCCACATAATTGGAGACCCTTGTGATCCTGTCAGTTAGAACCATAATGACTGCAATGAGAAATCATTATTCTCCACAAGGATTGGAGGAGGGTTCTAGAGCTAGGGCACAATGTTTAGGGGTTGAAACTGGGGCAAAATGAAGGTTGTGTCTCTGTATTCGTCTTTGCTATTTAGAATATAGTATGAGTTGAGCTATACTGCATCAACATAATATTCAAAATGCTCCTTCTACTTTTTTAGGGTCCTGTAACTCACATCGGAACAGTTAGCATTGGTGAGAAGCGGCAGCCGGCAGCCAGCACACACACCACTTTTATCAAGAACCACGCTTTAACAACGCCAGCATCTAAATCTACACCAGGAACCAGGTATGCAGCAGAATACAGGTGTTTGTGTGCTTGTAATTAGACATTTATAGGGATTTTGCTTGTTTTGCCTCTGTAAACTGTATTTATTGAGAATAATGGTTTAATGGTTTAATATAAAAAACATTCCATCTTTGTTCATCAGTCTCTTTTTTTCTCCTTTTTGTTATTTTTTCTTTTCTTTCAAAAACTTTTGTCCTTCATATCAGGGTTGCTTAAAAGCAGATGATTTTCTTTTGTCACCATAGTAACAAATTTATTTGAGTGCAAATGCATGTAAAATTTTTTTACTTCAATCAATTATAAAATGTCTACCGCTTTAAGAGTTGCTAAATTTAAGTCAAGTTCAACACAAATACCTTTTAATAGGGTAGATACGACATGATATTATCTTCATTTTGGACTATTGATTGGACGAATGAATTATTTGTAAAATATATACAATTATTTACTATTTACTATTATTTACTATTTACTATTATTTATTATTACTAGACTTCAGTTTGGGCTCGGGGGAAGTATTAAGGGGCATTTTCACAACCATTACTCTACAATCAGTAATGGAGTGAATTTGTAATGGCATCCCCACATTGAACATGTGGTCAAACTTGCTGAGGTTGCAGTTTTGTGCTGGCTTTAGTTTCACATTATGAGTTTCTTACATTATAACACCACATTTCAGCTAGTTTGAGGCATTTTACTTGTAGATGATCCCAGAATTATATTTTTAAATAGTAATAGTCAACCTTACCTACACACACATCTAGCAGTGAGTTATAGTTAATAGTTTATTGTTGATTGGAGATAAAATCATGACATTTATGTCATCGTGCTCATCATAATGATTCTGAAATTAAATGGACTTGAAGGAGCGAGCAACATTGAGTCCACGGCACACAGCCACAACCTTTAATGCTCTTCATATCTCATAGAAATAGGAAACACATTGACTTCTTCCAAGATCGCTGTTCTGTTTTTAGTTGCAAATGTCTGTATGAGTGTGTCCCACTCCTCCACATGTAAATGTTTATTTGCCTTTAAGCGCATCACACATATGTGGGATTTTTGTAATGCCCATGTGATCGTCTGGAGGTCTGTGTGAATGCCCTTATGCTGTCACATCTGCTGTTTCCAAGGAAACCCCGTGGGGAAGCAAAGAAGTGCCGAAAGGTGTACGGCATGGAGAAGAGAGACATGTGGTGCACAGCCTGTCGCTGGAAAAAAGCCTGCCAGAGATTCACCGACTAATCCGGTCCCCTCTCCGTGCCTGAGAGATGAGCCCTTCCTCTCCTCAGAGTAACAGCTAAGTGGATCCTTCCACTAAGGAGAAAGGGAGGGCAAATTTCTTCATGGTTGAGCTCTTTTTTTGCTTTCTCCTGCTCGCCCGTCTCTCTGTTGTTTCCAAATACAAACAGAAAAATTAAACTGTTCGGTAAAAAAAAAATCATCAAGGAAAAACAAACTTAATGCAGGTTTGGAACCTCTTTTTTTTTTTTTTAAGACTGAAACATTTTCACTCAGATGAACGAGGAAAAACAAAACCTATCAATTGGATTTTAATCTTCCTTTTTTTTAGCTGCATCAACTCAATGCAACATTTAAAGACGACGGATAAGCTTTTTGTTATACTCTGTTGTTCATTATAGGATCATCATGTCATCTACTGATAATGAGGTAGAACATGGGTTAACACCAGGTTTGCTTGGCAAGACCTTTGAAGCAAACCTGTTTCTCGGTGTCACTGGGGCTTCAAACCTACCAAAGGCAGAAAAGTGTTTTCATGATCCTGAATCTAGCATTACTGTCTTCGCAGCCATACTCAATTTTTCAACTGAAACTGCATGTTTAAGTACATATAATTTAGGATCTGCTGCCTGTTCATTAAGCAAGGCCAGCAACGCCTGCTATGCTTCTTGTAATTTGAAAAGATGCACAAAACCTTCTCACAAAGTGGTACAAAAAGTTCCCCCCAACTTTTCCAAATAATTTTGAGGAGATTTAGACAATATATGAAATATCGCTCCAACGCTTGGTCTCTATGGTTGTACCCTAGAGATTTGCACCTTGAAGAAATGAGTCATCTTTTAGAGTATCACTGTAACCACAGCATATGTCTGAGAGAGTGGATATCTATTTCTTTATAAAGTTTATTTTCAGCAACGACTTGCTGAAGCAACTAGCAGTTGCATCGTGCAATCAGCAGAAATTTTGCCTTGTGGTTGTCATTATCATTAAAGTGAATTGAGGCAGAGAGGCTCAGTTTTTCCTTTGACAGTCGACTTTCTCAGAGAGATGGTTTACCACAATGAATGATAACTGCCCTTTGAAACGTAAACCTACTCTCTGCCTGACGTTAGCGTATGTAGGTGAATAACAGAGATATTAATCCAACAATCGCTTCTTTATAATAGGTCAGGTGCTATGATTCGCATTCATTTTAAATGTAGAGGTTACGCATTATTTCGTCTTCAGATAGTGTTTACCAGCATTGCATCTTCCGTCTGTAGCTACCAGACCTAACTTCACAGAACCAAGCACTTTTTCCTACACCTCTTTGGATCTTAGTACAGTTTGTGTGTAATATTTTTATAATGACACTCTTACACTCTGGTGTAACAAAATGAAGTCAGAATCAAAAATCAAATCGGTGCAGAATTTTCTGAACAGGATTGTAATACTAAGAATGGCCGAGTTTTTATCCTTAAATAACAAACCCCATAGGGTTGAGGGGTTTATTTAATTGGCTTCATGAGACGGGTGCATTACTTAGTGATGTTGTGTCATTGGTGAAAACAAAAAGTAGAAGACAAAACTTAACATTAGTAGATTTATCCTTTTTAACATTCAGGTGTTCCCCAGAAGTGTTGGTTTTCCCTTCATTGGTAATGTACAGTCATTGTTACCCTGCTCTCCTTTAACTGTGTTCAAGTCAGTTTATTTATTTTCATTGCCAAAACTACTAATTTGCTATATAGGACTTTAAAATCTGTGCCACATGTGTAACCCTCGACCTTGATTGGGATTTAAAAACAACAACAACAACAACATTTTTCTCATCCGCTGCTCACAGAGTTGGAGTGAGGACAGTAGATGTATGTCCACTTCAGATGATGCTTTTTGTGAGCAGCTTTTGAATATAAATGCTGCTGTTTGTCGTCTGCTCTCCTGACACCATATCAGTGTATACACACACACACACACACACACACACACACACACACACACACACACACACACACACACACACACACACACACACACACACACACACACACACACAGTGCCTTCTTTTTCCTGCACAAGTAAGCTGTCAAGCATTCCAGCAGACTCCTGGTACAACACCACTTCAGCACTCTGTGCCATAGAAACGTCTGTGCTTGTTTGCTTCCGGAAGAAACCATGTTTGAGATGACCAGTTATCACTTGTCAAAGGAGACGCTTCACTGTTGATCAATTGTTGGCTTTAAGTCAGCGGGCAAAAACCTATTAAGCACAAAATTTTGTCTGTTATAGTAGATTATTGCATCTCCTTTGGTTCCCGTTACAAACCAACCTTTTGTTTTAGGAAATGACAAATCCTGCCTGTGAGATGTTTATTCCAGTAGCATTCCCAGATAAGCTAGAACTCAGCCTCCCGCCACGTATGGGAGCAGCCTGCAGGCTTCTTCAAGTCAAACTTCACAAAGTGCCATTGAGAAGAAAAATAACAAAGAAATAATGGTATACTGACAAATGAAATTGCACTACACATTAGCATTACTCAAAGACATGTTTTTTCACATGGACATTTTATATTCTCACATTTTGAAGTGAAAGAACTTTTTTTCAAGGGTTGGGAAAGGGGATGTCATTACTGTCTGATGAATTAAGTTGCCAGGTAGCCCCCCTCCTTTTTTTTTTACCGCAATGGGATCAGACATAACATTATAACCACTGACATGTGAAGTCAGAACCACACTGGCTATCTCATTACAGTTGACCTGTCAGTGGATTGGATAATTTAGGCTGCAGGTGAACTCTGTGCCCTCAAGGTTGATGTGTAGGAAACAGGAAAAATGTAAGGATGTAAGGATCTGAGAAACTATAACAAGGGCCAAATTGTGATGGCTGGATGACTGGGTCGGAGCATCTTCAGAACAGCAGGACTTATTGGGTGTTCCCAGTCTGCAGTCGTTACCTACCTACCCAGTACCTACCCAAGAGGTTGAAAGACAAGTTTTGAAACAGCAACAGGGTGCATTGGCACCCAAAGCTTAATGATGTGCATGAGGGCGAAGGCTAGCCAATGTTGTCCAATCGCACTGAAGAGTTACTGTTGCACACATTTCTGAAAAGGCTAATTCTGTTTCTGATTGCAAAAAATTAGCCCACACAATATTAGGCCTGTGGTTTTAATGTTATGGCTGGTTTCTGTATGATCGCGACATGTAATGTCTTGCTCTCTGTGCCAGATTCTTGTAGTAAACAACTGGTCGTTTTATAAGTGTGGTACGGGAAAGCACTTAGGAGTCACTTCGCTTCTCCTTGGAGGAGAGCCATGAGCTGAAAGCAGCGCCCGCCTCGTTTCCGTGTTGGGAAAACATTGGTCTCAGCCTACATATTAACTTTTTTGATCATCGAATTCCCCGGAATGTTTTTTCACAATTTTCACACAATTAGCCCATAAAGCACTTTGTGCTTCCTGTTCTTAGATAAAAGATCAGCTCAAGCTTACGTACATTTTACTGGACTGTGTAAGTAGCTGTGCAGATACTGTTACTAGTGCTGGATACCACTTTCAGTTTGGTTGTAGTTGGATTGACAAACCCATCAGGTCTCCCCAACCTCAGTGAATGCACTGTCCACCAGCAGGGTTAGAGGCTGATGCTTTGGCTGGCAGTGAATGGGACTGTTGGCATATGTTAAGCTAACAGGTGCCTGCGTTCACTGGCTGCTATTCCATCTTTTCTTTTTTTTCTTGAGTTGCACTAAATTGGCTCAGGACGATCGAGGCCCGGGTTGTATCAGTAGGAACTCGGCTCAGTGTACTGGGTCAGAAGTGTGGGTACAGAGTTGCTTTAGTGCACAAATGTTTGACAACGGGACGTCATTGCTGAAACTGAATTTTTTCAATAAGGTTCAACAATTAGAACGTTCACCTTGGAAAGTAGGAGTTGATGGAAACTTTTCAAGGGTGTGTGGGGAAAATTGTGTAGTGTCCCAGTCGGTGCGAAGCAGACAAACAGTGACGATATAGATGGACTTGCCGTTTTATGGCTTTCTTTTACATATGCAACATAAAGAGAAGCAGGAGGCTCTTTTCACATGTTGTTGTTTTCTTTGTTGTTGAATCATGTTATGTGAAAAGCTTTTCTTCTTTTTTTTACCGTGTAGTTGCTAAAATATTGCTTTCTTTTAAAAAAATATCGATTTAGAGGCTATAGTGAACATAACCCATTAAGATTCAAAATATGTTTAGTTTAGAGGCAAGGGGGAGAAGTGAACATGTTGAATGTAAGAGATATAAAAGTCTCTGTTGTTATATTAGCTGGTTAGTTTGTATCACGTCCTGATTCAGATATCCAGACATTTTAACATCCACACACAGCTGTCGCCCCACTGCTCATAAGTCATATCAGATAACGCAACCATGCAGTATTGCTTTACTATCCTACTTTGTGCAATGAGATGCTTCATAATGGAACAAGAACTAACTTGAGTTTTTGGTGGCATCTGCTCTACTTGCTCACACTGTTGCTGTTCTGTCCTTCTCCCTGCCAAATAGTAGATGTCCGAATATGTGAGCTTATCGTTGATGTGGTTTGTGGTTGTACGTTACGTTTTTAGTTAGGCGGGATGACTTATTGTCACAATGAAAATTTTAACCTTGTGGGAATATTCTCCTGCCTGCACATTCCAACAGACAGCATGCTTCTAGTGTCTTCCACTTGCTTCTTATTAGACACGTTTTCTTCTTTCCCTTCCTCAATAGTAATTCTTCTCTCATCTCAACCCGTCCCTTTTCATCTCCTCTTCCTCTGCGGTCCAGCTTTACTGTGGTCCCACCAATGCCTTTACCCAGAATATTAAGCTAAACTAAACCCTTGAAATGTGCATCAAAAGCCTTTTTTTTTTTTTTTTCCTCATGTCAAAATGTGTGTGCTATTTGCTTCAATGTCAGTTTTCATGTGTGTGTAAATGAGCAACAGCAAAGCCAATAGATCTTCTTACAAATCAAATGTAATGCATCGCAAGGCAGCTCCACTCAGGCTTTTGCTTCTTCTACTGTGCTCTTATTGTTTGTCCCGGCTTTTACCCTCCGCCTCTCGGATTTTTGCATTTTATGACCTTTTTTTTCTCTCGTGTTTTTACTGAGCCGTAGACTGGCTGGTGTGAAAACGGACTTTTATTTGATTGATTGATTGTTTGATTGTCTGGTTGAGTTTGTGGTTGTTTTGCATGTCTACCATCGCTCTTTTTTCCTGTTGTCTTTGTTTCTTTTTGTGAGGAGATACAACACTGAAGGGTTTTATATGTTAGATTTTCCCTTTCAGTGACTGATAACCCAAGGCTGATGGAGCTTTTTTTCCTCAAAAGTAAAAAAAAAAAAAAAAAAAAGCTTACTGTAGCCTTTCTCTCTCTCACACACACACACACACCGCTAAAAGAGGAAAACATGACATCAGCCTTGGGTCTTCGCTGGAGGGCAAGATTTCTCTTGTGTGTGGGCTCGGCCTCTGGTCTTGATCAGCAGTCCCACTCACACGGAGGAAGCACTTTCGGAGGAGTGGTGCACTCAAGGAGTATTTGTGTGAATGTCACGCCTATGATTCGTGCTTGAAAATATGGATGACCATGTATGATGCTGAAAATGTGATCCATGTGATGTAATGTGATGGAAAGAAAATAAACCTGAATGGAAGAAGTCTGCCGTCACAGTCTTTATTTTTAATGTGCAGGAGAATAAGACTCCCAGTGGATATTTGGCTGCAGGAAATGATTCTAATGGAAAAGCTACAGAAGAAGGAAGTGGTGTCATAAGACCAGAGGACAAGATTCATTCCTTTGAGTGTACTTTCTCTGACTTGGCTATTGCGCCCTCTTGTGGAGAGCAGACGGTTATGGCAACACTGAAAACAAAACACACAGCACACGTGGATAACTTCTTTACAGCAGCAATTTTAAAATTTATTGAGATTGATTGATTTTTGCAAATAATAGTCAAGCTAATCTTCCACTAAACATGAAGTTAGAAAGAGGCTCGAGTGGCTGGCAGAACAGCCCCAACACCAAAACTGGAGGCTCGTCGTTGGCTGTAAAAATGTTGTCTGATAAGTACTGTCAACCGAAAAATATCTGCACAAGAGCACTTAAATCTGCCCAAAACAAAACAGTTTTTTTTTAATTATTTAACACTTTTTGTTACAAACACAGGTTTATGATAAATATCAATATAAAGTCAGTATCATATTGAACAATATTCCCAATTAAAATAAACACACCTCAAGATTCAAGTGCGACCTTTCACAAATTAAAGGCCCTCTTAAACTTGAGAGAAAATAAATAATATAGAATAATAATATAAATTCATATATATGAAGGTTTACACACGTCACTCTTAGTAGAAGAACAAAATCAAACAAAAGTAAAAAGCGCCAACCTTGAAATATAATATAATATACATATACGCATATCTATGGCTTCATGATTTGCACGTGTGACTCAAGCTATACAGGCTAAATGAGGATTGCAATTTGTACACGTTAAAGAATACCCATATTCATCTGCAGTAGAGCAAACCGTTCCAGTTTTGCATCATGTGGAATGAGACAGTTGTGTGCAGATGCCGAAGACGTAGCTTTGGTATGACGAAATGAGCACAGTCATGCAAGTAAGACCACAGAATGGGATCACAAAGGGTTATCAACACACGGTAGGAAGGAAAATTGAGTCGCCCATCATGATTTGTCTCAAAAAAAGTTTGCAATTCAAATGTAACCAGTTGCAACTTAGTGATCACTTTCTGTCGACACAAACTTGTATTCGTCTCTCAGACGCAAACATGCTCACAAGCACACTGGTGAAATGTCATTGAGGCACATATTGAGGGGTTGATGGCAGACATTTTCCTGAAGTACAACCTGGTATGAGGAAGAAGACATACAGCACAGGTCGTGAGAAGAGCGCAGGGCCGGGGGAGGGGGGTCACACTTACATCCAGATGTCTTCTAGTGACCACATCAGCACCACAGGACAGAGAGATTTGTCACCAATTACGGGCTATTTCCACACCCACCATTGACATTCATAAAAATCCTAACTCCACTGTTTTTTATTTTTCACCCCAAAGAATAAAAAAAAAACACTATCTGATGAATGAATCAAAGAAAAACACAATAAATAATAAAGACTAGACATCAATCCCATTGCTTCTGGGTGTGGGTTAAACGGAAACCATGGCACCTGTAGAAGAAAGGCCTGTTGTTTGCAACCTGCACTGGAAACCAAATGTTTCCCAGAATGCAACAGTGCTCACTTTCCCTTTATGCAAATGAACTAGAGTCAAGCTAGTAAGACACTGGCAGAAATGCAGCATGACCACTCAACACTCCCAAGGTATGAGATGAGCGTTTTGTTAGCATGCAGCATTTCCTCTTGATTGTGTGTCATGGGAGGCGTGAGACAGCAGGAACTAGAAAAAAAAAAAAGATACGAAAAATCCAGGAACAAGTCCTCTAAATCTATAGCCGGTCCTTTCTCACAGCCCTTCATATTCACAATAATACCATAACATGTGCACTTTTTCAAACTGTGACAAATAGTGACAGGTTCAAAAAATAAAAACAACCCAACAACGAAACTGTTAACCACAACAATAGATCCAAAAGCACCTGCACACACAGACTGTGAAAGAAAAGCACTTAATTTATACAAGGTACTAGATTGTTTTTGGTTCGATATTCATCAATTAGTGTACATTAGTGATGCAAAAGCGTGTGCTCAATATATTTCTCGATCAATATCTAACAGAGAAGTTCGACAGTGAAGTTGTTTTACCCCTTGGTAGAAAAGCAAATACGACAGAAAAAGCGTTAACTGGCACAATAAAAGGTCGATAAAAGCCCCATGGCTTGCTGTCCACAACAAGGCAAAGTATAAAAGCTTTTTCTTATACAAGATATAAAATATCAAAAGAATACACGATAAAGCTTAGAATCCAGCACTTAATAATAATAGTAACATCAACAACAGTAATCATAGTTCTGATAATCATCATAATAAGACATCTGCCTCACTCGAATGGTCAATAACAGGGAAATAATCTGAAGAAATCAATATAGACTTTTTTTTTGGACACCAGACACTCAAACATTCTTGCATACAAAAACCCATCCTGTTCTACCCAACAGAGAGAGAGAGAGAGAGAGACAGAGAGAAAGAGAGAGAGATAGAGAGAGGAGGGAATGACTTCTCAAATATCCGTAATCCATAAAAAGGTCCTCCAATAAATAGCTATTAATTAACCGAAACAAATTATTATTACATTTTTTATGAAATTCTGAATTTCAAGAACAATTTCTACCTTCAACCTAACATGGCAAAAAAAAAAAAAAATGACCGAAAAGAAAAGTTCCCTAAAATTGGAATTGGGCGATTAACCAAACAAAAATCAGAAAGTAGAACTAATTCTAAAGAAAAACAGTTCCTCCTCAGATGTGAGAGATGTTGCTCCTAGGTCCGGTTATCACATCCTCTGGAGACGGCGAGAGAAACGGAGAGAGATAATGGTGTAGGACGTGTGGATCCCTTTGTGTGCTTGTGTTGATTCCACAGACAGGGAAGCAGAGGGCGAAGTCCAATTTGTCTATGCATTTCAATTCTCTTTCAATCTCTCTTCACCCAAAAATTGTATGTACATTAGTCAAATCTCCAGAATTTGTTGGAATGGACTGATTGAAATCGTAAACTTAAAGAGAAGAAAAGAAAAGACTACAGACCCCACTGAAAGGCAAAGGCTATTATCAACAGCAATCTGCGCAAATATTCAGTGATTTCTAAATCGCAGTAACAGTCAAAGAGGACATAAGGAATATCCTTAAAGGTAGGTGCGGTCACCGAGTTGTTTAGGTAAGTAAAGATCAGATCAAAAATGTAAACGTCGGGTTCAGGGCTTTGATACGAGTCAGTTGTCGTTAAAGTGCAAGTCTGTGGCAGTAGGACTCTGCATCAACTATGTGCCACTGGGCTGCCTGCTCTGTGACACAGGCATCTTTGCAATAGATTTAGACTCTCTCTTCACTGGAGAGACACTTTCCCGAGAAACATCACGGCCTAGGTGGGACCAAGACCCCCTCCCCTCGGCTATTTCCCTACACTGTCAGCGGTTCTTGGTTTCCATGGTGATTGTGATGGCAAACGCACAAAGGGGCAGTCTAGCATTGGCCGCGTCCTTGGCAGCATTCTTGTCGATTCCTGTTGTGACAGAGAAGAGAACTACTGAACTCTGGCCTGAACCCTCAAGAAAAAGAAACGCAAAGACACTGCATCTGAAGTAAAGGAGGTAAGCAGAAGAAGTCTTGCACTTGAACCATGTCTTGATCACTCCTCTTCTCCTCCTGTGGCAGTCAAGGTTGAGAATAGACTAAGTGTGTGTAAGTGTGTGTGTGTGTGTGTGTGTGCATTCGAATGTGTTTACTTTTAATGGTTTTAGATCATTCTAGCACATCACCCCACAGTATTTCCTTTCAAAGGAAGGCCTGCCCACAGTTGGACACGTGGGTAAAGAAAGCAGAGGACTTTGCTGGAGAGATTGCAAAAGATCTTGAGAGATAGGTCTACAGGAGCCTGACAGATTCTAGGAGATCCAGGCAAAGTCCCTCTCATTCCCGTTCTGCTGCTCCCCCTCCTGCGCCGAGGAGTCGCTCTCCTCCTTCTCATTGTCCAGTGCTCCATGTGCCTCAGTAGTCATCCTCGAGTCCTTCCACTTGCCCCCCTCCTCCTCCCCTTCTCCCATCATCTCCCCGTCTCCTTCCACCATCATCTCCTCCTCGCCCTCTCCATCGCCATCACACTCTGCCTGATCATCGTTAAAACGATCACCGGGGTAAAGCTCCTCCTCTGGAGAGATGTCTCCTCCCACTTCCCCATTGTGGTCCAGCAGTGCAGCCATGCCCCGCCCCGAGCAGTCGGCGCAGACGCCATGACGCCGTGAGCCGTGTTTGATTCCAACGCTGGCTGCTGACATGAAGACTCGACTGCACACTTTGCAAACGTATTTCTTGTCTTTGCTGTGGACCTGTTGGATGGAACGGCACAATTTCAACATTAATGTGAGTTAAGGTGTGATTTAGCGCCTCCTATTGGTTGTCGTGAAGCTGCGCTCACCAGCGTGTGCCTCTTCATGTGCTCCCTCCTGGTGAACTTCTTGCCACATATTTCACAGGGGTAGGGCCTCTCGCCGGTGTGGGAGCGCATGTGCCTCTTCAGGATGCACTGGTGCATAGCAGAGAAACTGCAGTAGGGGCACTTGAACTTTTTACGGATCACTGTGAAGTCATTTACTGCAGAAACAGGAAGAGGAGGGAACGAGGGGTGGTGAAGAGAAGAAAAAAAAGGAGAGGGGAAAAAGATTAGTGTTGAATGAAGCTTGTTTAAATACACAGAGATGTCATTTCTCAGTTATTACATTTAATTAGCGGCATGGTCTAGAAATGTAACACCAACTCCCATGGCCATCCCAATACCAGTCAAAGCTACAGTTGCCCTGGCAACAGCTCTTCCACCGTACTAAAGCAATAAAGGCAAAGAGATTCTATAAACACGACACAACACTGTGTCTGCCTTAGTTGGTCCAGAAGGTCTCAGCAATGCACAGCAAAAACTCAGAAAGACAAAAACAGACAATGACAAGAAGGCAGAAGAAGGGGAACACAAACACAAAGGGAGGCTTCAGCAAAAAAAAAAAGAAAATGTCAATCCCATGACCCAATCTTGCGTAGAGGTTTGCTAATCCAGTTATCTCAAGGTCTAGACTTAAATGGTATTTAAACCAGGTGAAGGGCATCCAAGTGAACACGATGTGTTTATCTCGGGGCGTGTGAGAGGAACTTTGCAGGGAAGATCAGGTTTGGATTTTGGATTCACGAGTAGACAAGCAAAAGACACACTAGTGAACACATCTACTGCTGAATAGGGGGAGGGTCAAACACGAAGTTGAGAGCTAGAAGCTTTACAATATATTTACCTTCATCTGCAATCAACCTCTGCTCTGATTAAAACAGAGAAACAAGTATGCACAAGTCAACCGCTCAACAGGTCGGAGCTTCTGTTCCGACAGCAGCAGGTAGGAAGGCAAAGGCAAAACTACGCTGTGATTGTGTGAGTGTGTGAGTGTGTGAGTGTTTGAACGACACAAAGATAAAACAAACGCCGCTCAAGTTCTCACATTTTAATCAGTTTAATTAGAGCATCAAAACTACAAGCAAGGTATCACTCTAGGTAGAAAAGTACATATCTGTGTACAGTCCATGGGTTCATGTTCAATATAAACGTTTTTTCAATATTTAAATATATTCAAATTCCAAAAAGTCCGACAGGAGCAATATGGAATTTGGTATTTCTCTTCAGTGGCTGCTGCTGCAGTTTATTAGTTCCTGAATTCTCGGAGCCTGCTGGTCTCTTTAAGCTGCCGACCAGGACAGAGTGAGCTACCTGAGAAATGGGATTTGGAATTAGAGGGGATTTGGCATTTGGGATTTCCCTGCGTTTATATATATATATATATATATATATATATATATATATAACAGCAGGGGTATATATATCCCTAACAAAAAGCATTTCTTCTTTTACTGAGAACAGGGACATGGAAATCACATCCATTTGGGTCTGGTGTTCACAGCATGGGTGCAGGCAATAAACCTTTATTACTGTGCTGTATCAAGAAAATGTCTGGCTTTCTAGTTGCAGGTTTTTGGCAGAAATTGGTGTGAATTTACACCGGCTATGATTTTTAAGATTCCAATATTCTGCAGCTTTGCTCTGACTCTACAACACCTCACGCCTAACTCAACCACCTTATTCCTTTCATCCCTATTCCCACTTGCCTACGCCATTATGAGTCTGCAGCAGTGTCATCACTATCTGGTCTAAAGGGCATCTGCCCGTTGCTCCCTACTTCCTCTTCAGAAGAAAGGTCAGAGTTTAAAGAGGGACAGAGCTGTAGAGGACCAATTACAATCCAGATCCAGCTCCACTCGGCCTCAAGAAGACTTACAGATTACGGACAGCGAGAGAAAATGACACCACCCAACCCCCATCTGAGCGGCGATTGGCCTTTTGTTTTAGCTGTCTTTGTCTCATTAGGCACAACCCTTCCATCTGCACTGATCTGACAGCACCGACTGAAGGTAATCATGTCAGACTGATGATTGAGGACAAGCTTCTACATGATTTGTATAGATGAATTGGTCTTTTTTTGTATTAGTTTGGGTTTTCCAACTTATATTAACTTAGGTGCATTCCAACAAGTGACACAAATAATCTGATTTGTCTTATTTCTGATCTCATCCTTTTCTGAGCTGCAATTTTCCAAAGTTCCTGCAGGTGGTGTGCTTGTGTGTACAGTAAGGTCTGAGAATCCTTCATGCCCATAATGCATTGGTGGACACAAAGATTAAGATCTTTCTGCCTAAAAAAGGAAAGTAGAGTTCAGTCAGACTGGTGACTGCTGACAGGGAGCCAGGCAAGGACGATGCCCCCGTGTCCCTCTTAGCAAAGACTAATTTACCTGTCCATGGGTCCAATCATTTGACATCATCTCAAAAGATTTGGACAATTTCTAGTTGCTTCTTTGAACAAAACCGCTTTGCATAGCCATTAAATGTATCAGATGATCAGCTCTTTAAAAAATAACCAAATGACACAAAAGTTCTTAGGTATTTACATTCATGTCAACAGATCTTTGATTTAAAGAGGAACTCCTCCCCTCTTTGTGCAATATTTCCACACATTTTTGACATGAGGAAATGCTGGTAATCGATGGATTCGAGGGTGTGTGTGAGCGAGCCTGCAGCCTTCGGATCAATTTTCCACATTGATACTGACATTGTGACTTTCAACTTTCATCTCCTGTGAAAACCTCCACAGGGAATCTATGACCCCACCCTGAGAGATTTCCATGCCAGTGCTGTCTCTCAGAGTAGGTCCTTGCACTGACCCCACCTGGCAGCACACTTTAACATGTGTGGCCAGGTTCTTCTGGGTGCTAAAAGCCTTGGCGCAGGCTGGACAGGAGTGCCCTCTCTCTTTGGAGTGCACAGAGGACAGGTGCCTGTGCAGATCTGTGCGGTCTCTGAAGTGCTTCAGGCAGTACACACACTGCATCAGCTTCTTCTTGAAGTGAATAGTCTTCTCATGTCGGTCTGCGTTGGATTTGAGGGTGAAGCTGGCGGGGCACTGGGAGCAGAGGTAGCGCATGGGTGCGGGCTCAGCCACCGCAGGGCGGTAGAGAGACTGGTGGAGGTGAAGAGGCTGGGATTTTGGGTGGTGATGGGGTTGGGTACGCCGGTGCTGTGGACCCTGCACCCTTGACCAATCTAAGGACAAGGCCATCAGAGACAGGGTGTGGCGGTACTCGTGTTCCCTGAGATGCTCCAGGCTGCTAAATACCTGTTTACACAGGGAGCAGGCGAACCCCTGTGGCGGCCAGGTGCCGGCCTCTAGCAAAAATATTTCCCCTGACTTGACCTCTTCGCCCAATATTCTCAGCCCTTTAGCCCCTCTGCCAGTCACAGACTTAGACGCAGGCACAGTCAAGCTACCGGCACAGTTCTCTCCTTCGATGTGATTCCTCTCTGCAGGAGAATGGCCCCCGTCCAAGGCTGAGAAAGTGAGAGAAACACATGAAGTACAAACAGTACTCTCATTTAAGATCTCCAGACATGACAACTTTCAGGAAGCCTAAACCATACCTGTATTGTATTCTTCCCCTTCATCCGTGTCTTTTTTGACTTCCTGTAAGCACAAAACATCCCATTATATCTCACAAACATTTATATGGTTTGTATGGAATATTGTCTTGGCATGCAGGAGGCAGGCAGGTGAGACAAGCTGTGGAGACGGTCTTTTTTCCCCCACACATGTCAGAAGAACAGAGGACAAGCACGTGAAAACAGTCAAAGAAAAAATAAGAGCAAAAACCAGAATGATATAAAGAAGAAGATAAATCGTTAAAGATAAGCAAGAAGGCACAGAAAACATCTTGTAAATATTTGACAGTTCCTAGATGCTGCGGTCTGTCCTACAAGACACAGAATAAGCAGTTAGGTTGATCTACAGATTTCATAATATCCCATGCCTGGTACTCCTGCGCTCAACCCTCCCCTTGGGTGTCAGCAAGGCGCACCTGAACCCTCTCTTCTCGCTTATCTACATCCCATCTAAACTCTTTGCTCCATCTACTCTCCATCATGCTCCTGCCATTTCGTCACCCCCACCTATTTCCTCAGGCCTCCGCCTCCTCCTCCTCCTCCTCCTCTCTAGGAACAGAACACCATGCACCGGGCAAACAGATGGCTTGTCCATAGAGATAGGGAGGATTGTTGGGAGGCGGGTCCAATGAAATAAAATGCTGTGCCTAAATGCTCACCAGTACAAAAACACACTCAGACTGGCACGGAACTCACATCCACACATGCTCATACTGTTATGCTCACACACACACACACACACACACACACACACACACACACACACACACACACACACACACACACACCAACACACACACACACACACACAAACACACCGAACAGAACAAACAATTTCCTGGGCTGCGAGCACAAACCTCTCATTGTCTACTTGTATTGATTCTACTCAGTCTCATCTCACTGCCTTGGCTGTTATCTGCCATCTCTAAGCACATGCTGCCATTGTGACTAGATCTGTCATCTCTAATGTAACCACTACAAACTACATTACCACTACCGCTGAGTAAAGACTCTAGGCTCGAATGTGAATTTGGGTCTAGCTATATTAAAATAGATTATATGAAAGGAGAGACAAGAGTGAGGAACTGGAAATTTGAAAGGAAGAGAAAGCAAACAAAGCACATGACAAAGAAAGACAAACATGGGAGAAAACAATGTTTCTGCTCTGGCATAAAAGGAAATATGACAGACTCCTCAAAGAGAGACGGATACAGAGAGGGGTTGAGAGATGAGAATACCCCATTAACCTCCGAGTCTACCCATAAAAACCCTTGAACCCCACATTCCCAACCGGTCTTCTCCATCACCTCAACCCCCCTCAGTGTGTTTGCAGGAACAGGTTGAAGCTGTCCCCTGGATGCTCATCTCCACTCACTCAAACTTTCACCTGACTGGAGGAGTGGCACCCAGAGAACAGCCTCTGCCCTGGAGAGGAGCCAGGCTCTGTGCACTTACCTCAGGCAGGATGGAGGCCTCTGGGCTCTCAGGGGCCTCTTCTACTTCCATGTCCAACTCTTCTGAGTGCAGTGGGGTTGCCCCAGCCCGCAGACCGGGAGATTCCGGGGGCCGAGGCTCAGAAGGGTGCAGTGGCGTGGGTGGAGTGGGTGAGCAGTATGCTGATGTTGATGATGGCGGTATTGGTGGTGGTGGTAGTGATGGTGGAAGATGAAGAGGAGGAGGAGGAGGAGAGGAGCCAGCCCCCTGTTTGTTTTGAATATTGGCCCCAGTGGCCCCTGGCCGGAGCGTGCTGCAGAAGTTGTTGGAGCGGAGCCCTGAGGAGCACAGGAAACGAGTCTCACCCACCCACTCACGTACAACTGCAACTCTGCTAGCAGCTGGCCACCAGAACACAACGGGAGAGAGTGGGCAGGGGGGCACACAGAGGCTGCCAGTGCTACACTATCAAACACCATGGAGAGGGGGAGGAAGAAAAACTATGAAGTTTCACTTTCCACCAGCCGAGGGGAAAGGGTTAAGACTTCTCTTCTCTCTTTCTCTCTCTTTCTCTTTCACTCCTCTGCTCTCCTTCTCCTTCCACCCACTTGCGTGCGCAAAGGATGGCAGCGTGTGTTTTGTGAGCGAGTGTGCATGTGCTGTGTGAGCGAGTAAAATGCATACAAGGAGAAGGCTTGAGGATCCTCTGTAGCGTGGAGGGAGATTGTTTTGGAGACGAGCCATCTTGCAACTCAAGCGAAGACTTTTTGTACATGCAGGGTAAAGGACGACTACATTGGCCGTCATTTTTGCCAAGTTAAGGCACGCTGGATAAAGACTTTCAAATTTCTTACAGAGCCTCACATTCTTTCTTAGTATTCTTTTCTGCTACAATAACGTGACCATTTGCGTGCACTGAGAGTCAAACTCTTTTTATTATAATGCATTTGAAACAGAGTATAATGTGAAAGGTAATTCTCGTTAAGTGTGTGTATGTGTGTGCACAAGTATGTGAAAGTGTGGGCAGTGAATTGGGAAATGTCTCCAGAGTTATGCAGTTGGTTAGCCATTCATTGCCCTCCTCTGCACAACCGGCAGAATCACACAACCATGAGGCTCGACCGTGGACGGATTCCTGGAATGTTATACTACCGCGCCCAACTGTCCCCACTCCCACTTACTGAGAACACACACAAATGCCTAAATCCCCATCTCCGCTTCCCCATCCATGGCAGTGACGGAAGGAACCATCCTAACAGGGAAAAGGAGACACAGTGGGGAGATGGGGCACAGGTGAGCGGGAGCAGCTCATTAACAAATGGTGTTCTGGCAGCCGACACTTGCTAGGAAAAGACTGTCATTGAATCACTATGTCGACCAGGTTGAACAGTCTCGGTTCACTTCACTTGAAGAATTCCAACAAACCAGTGTAATTTATTTGCAATCTCTTCTCTCTGAGTTGAATACTGCAGTCTTGTCTGGCAGGCTTTTAAGAATGCAAATAACAGCCGGCTAGCTCGCTGCACAGCAACGAGAGTAGAAGAAATAGAACTAAGGAGAATGTATGAGGGTAAAGCAACTGAATTACTCAAACACAGTGGCTGTGGAGGAAGTAAAATTCATCCTGAGTCCTCACCTCACCTGCTGTCAGAGTGGAATCAAGGCCAGTATTCACATCATTACCTGAAGTAGACGGGGTTGGATGACTCTATCAAAACTTTGTCATTGAGCACAAATACAACTATATTAATAGAAAAATTTATCTAAATTGGCAGAAGTCAAAGTGAGCTGCATTATATTTAGTAGCTGGAGAAAGAGGCAAATTTTACCTAGATGGGTGGATGTAACTCAAGCGACGTCTCCTAATCAGAAGTTAGCCGGTTCAAGCACCAGCAAGTCTACATGTTGTAGGGTCCTTGAGCAAGACCCTGGCAAAGGATGCGTTTAATTTCATAAAATTGTGTGAAGCTGTTTTTTCACGAGATGTTGATAGACGGTAACCTATAATTTGCTGAGTAAAGCTTAATTTATCCTCCATCTAGGCACAAAACAGAATAGTGAGATACAATTGTTGAAAGATGAATCGTACTTAGATTATTCGAATCTGAAAAACAAGACAGGTTTCCTTTCCAAGACCTAAGAGGGCTGAGTGAAATTTCAAAAGCTGTACTTCCTGGTTTTGTCCGCACTTCTTTCTAAGATATTTACTCTTAATATGAATTACGTCAGCAAACCTGACATTCAGGTTCTAACCGCTGACACACACAGCCACAACATTAACACCAGTTAGTGGTTCTAATGTTGTGGTTGAAAGTTGTATATTCTACACAGCTGGAAAGTGATAGAATTCTCCAAATGTGCACCCATGTCCCATAATAACCAATCGATTTTGCTACAGTTCGTCATATCGAACTGATGATTAATGTTTTTGTGCATCAGCAGACTGACAGCAGCTACCGACACACCCACTGCATGATCCATGTTGGAGATGATAAGACACCAGTGGTTAAGGTGGTTTATGGTTATAATAAATATCCCAGGTGGAGTGGACTCCAGATTGCAGCTGTTAATTCTTATGCTGACGTATGGTTGCAGTATGGTGACATGGATAATCGTTAAATAGGATGTTGTGACCGGTCCAGCAATATGAAGGACATCTTTGACTGTTTAGACCGGAAAACAATCCTTTAAGGCTTCATTGTGTTTCAGGGTGAGTCAGTGACTGGTTGCAATGTTGTGGCTGATCGGTGTATGTATTAGCGGGTATAATCAAGATTAATCTGATTTCAGAGCTGCTAAATTATTTCCTATTTCCAGGAGCACCGCCCTTGTTGAGGCGAAACGAAAAAAGGAAATGAAAATAAAACCACTTTTCAAAATTTCCCACATTCCTTCCTCTCTGATCTTGGAAAAGAAAAACGCCTCGAAAACTTTTCAATTTTTCATTTTTCAAAATTTGTTCCTGAAACGAAAAATGAAATACCCAAACACACACGGACCTTCCACACATCGTTTACACTGACGTTGACACATCAATGAGATGGCGGTTAAGAGTTTTGGTAACATGATGGTGGCAGCAGAGGGTCGTTGGTCTATTACCATTAAATACATCAGAACATGTGGAAACCGTTTTTCACACCTTTCAACTTTATATTTGTCTTCCCTTCCTTAAATGACCGCTACACTGCCCCTTATGGTTTCCAGTGGTACTGCACTCCGAAAAAAGTGCACAAATACAGATGAAATTATAGACGATAAACATCATAAACATCCATATCAATATTGAATATAAGTGACCCTTAAACCTGTATGACCCCTTTGGCAACAACAGAAAATTAAATCTCAATGTTGAGTTTACAACTATGGAAAGATTGCAGAAAGAAATTACCAGGGAAAGTTGACTAATCTCAATTACACAAATTTATTTTGGCTTGGTCAAACCGAAATGCTCAAGATAGGGCCGACTGGTCTTCCTCAGAGCATCAGAGCACAGTGCTTAATGCTAACTTGTCATATTTGAAAACTCAACTGTGAGATTATATGTTTTAATTGTATGTTATATGTTTTGAGCACAACAAACAAATAAACCTAATAATCTTCAATACATAATATGTTTTAAACTGATTGTATATTTTTTTTATGTAAAAAGTTTGTAACAAAAGTTATCATATAAATGCTTTTGAGTAAAAAGTACAATATTTGCCGCTGAAATGGAGCAGAGGTATAAAGTAGTTTAACATGAAATACTCAAGCTTACAAGTACCTAAAAAAAAATCATACTTCAGTACTCTGCCTTGGCCAAAACCTATTATGTCTGCTCAGGGTTTAGGGAAGCAATTACTGTAAGGTGATTGAGCAGCTGCCAATACTAATCCACTTGAAACATGGTAGAATGTTAGGCTGAAACAGTCAGGTAGGATGGCCTTCTCTACACCTCCATGGTGACGAGGTCCTGTTAGCGATAACCTCCCTTTTCCAATGTAAAACTATGACTGAGGGAGAAAAGAGATGTTTGGAGAAGTGCCAGGAATTCCAAAAAAGTTTGTATGAAAACTGTATCAGGTGACCTTTATGGAAAATCCCACTGGTAAACTGGAAGTTATGAACATTACTGCTATGAGAAAAGCGGCCAATATTCTGTAATGCAACAAATATGAATGGAAAATCATGTGTCACAATCGGAGGCGCTATCCTGCAGGACGAGTTGATTTTATAAAGTAGATGTGAAGTGATGAGAACAGGCAGTGAAGAGAAAAGTTCAATAATGCCAGTAGGATCCTATAGTTAATTGGATGTTCTTTATGGAAGGTATGCGGTGGCAGTGTGGACAGGTGTGCAAGGATGGTCCACAGCAAAATCCATTGTCTGGCATTGATTGTGTGATTCACAGGGGTTTTGGAGCCAAATCCCAATGATACAAATTGGATTCAGGAGACTGATTGACATATAGACTGGTTTGACTGTGTTCCTGCATTCCGCGTGTGATGAGGGTGTAGACCGTGACCCGTGCAATGAAAGGAAGTAGAAGAGCATTAGAATCGCACACGCTGTCAATAAGGTTGGGGTCTGATCAGTTTGGAGTAGTAAATATGCAGAGAGAGAGGGATATAGTCTTAAAACAATATCATAGGTTCTGAGTTTGTGCTGATTTTGGATGTGGGAGTGATTAGCAGAAATATGTTTTACTATGAGAGAATGAGGGGAAGGGAGAGGAAGAGACGGGGAGGGTGGGAGAGGAAACAGAAGCTCCAAGTCAAGGCCTTTTGCTGATACTAAGTGGTCTTCTCTGATTTGGGTCAGGTGACCTTGCTCTTACTCCTCCGTGCCTAGATCAATACTTCTCCGGGATTTTAAACGGACACAACTTATTGCTCCCCAGCTAAAGTAAAATAAGGGGGACGAGCGAGGAGTGAGACAAATGCGGAGGAGCCGCAGGAGTCGGCCAGAAGGGGAGGGAGTAAGGGAGAGTGTGAGGGATGAGTGTTAAGGAGGGGTGAAGGAGAAATAAAGGGAGGGAAGGAGGGAGGGATGGATAGTGTGAGGAGTACAGGAGGGCAGAAAGGACAGGAAGGATGTTAAGCAGGGGTGAAGGAGAAGCAGGCAGGAGAAGAGGAGGAGGGGGAAGAGGGCTGAATGGAGGGAGGCAGGGAGCAGCAATCTGTCAAACCATGCAGACTTATCCTCCGCCCAGTAATCTGAGGTACAGTGTTTATTTTCTGTCCTCGTTTAGACACAGATACAGACCCTGGGAGGGAGAGGAGGCTGCTGTCCACCTCGAAAAGATCATTTCCCTACCCCTAATGTGTGGGGAATTCAAAATAGAGTGTTCTTTACCTGAGGTGACACGTAAAATACAACAGCAAAACTCTTTCAACATGCTTTTTCTAAGCAGGGAAAATGGAATTATTGAAAAATCTTTCTATCTAAAAATCTAAATTTCCTTTTGATATAGTCAAGGCTGGTTGTACTTGTTACGTGTGCGAGTTTTTCAAAAAGCCTCCTCGGCTGTCTGTCTGTGCAGTGACAGCATCAGATTCTCCAACAGAAACATCTAAATCCCACACACTTAACACTTGCACAAAAGGGTTGATGTGACGTGACGTGCATTCAGGCTCAGGCAGGTCTTTTATTTTGAAGGTGAGCGTGGCTAAACTCAAAAGGCACAACTATGCTCAGAGTTGTACCCTTCCTTTGCCTTTCTTCCACTCACAAATACTGGCAGAGCTCGGGACAAAAGATCCAATTACTAGTCATTGAAAGCAAAGAAACACAAATACACAAATCTCAGACATGCACCAATGTGCCCACGCGGACATGGACACACACGCACACACAGAGAAACACCGACAGTTTAACACCCTCACTGGAGGCAAAAAAAAATGACTGCACAGAGAAAGATAAATCTTGGTTACACGGACATATTAGGCACAAATGAGATATTTAATATTAGTATGATTAGAAAAAGATTTATTGCAAATGAAGTAAGTAAAGAAGGTGGTTGATAAGAGTTACTTATTAATTATGAAGGGAAATATTCAGACACTAAGAGGTGTTGTTGAAAACTTAATGCACATGAACATAAAACTATTATTATACATGTAGGTTGCAGACATGAATAAATAAAGCTCATATATCTACGGTTTGTCATTGGTTATCTATTTTATCTAATGTGATTTCATGTTTCTCAATCAAAATCTGTATAACTTGTTATGTAAAAACAAGTTCAAAGTTGCTTTTAAAAGGAGTTTTCATTTTCATAACCGTGAGTAACATCCGAACAGCTACGGTGGTTGTTATTTTGCTGTTGTGAAATACAGCCGTGGACCTATTGATACAAAGACATTGTCACAATCGCCCAAACAATTCTCTCACAACAGCGAGAGAGATCCCAGCAAAATGTTCTCGCACTGAGTCACAGTTGAATAGTCATCAGCGGCGCACTCAACCCTCGACGCACCCAAGTGACACCACACACATGTATGTTATCCACATGCAGAGTCAGATGAGGGACAGGACTCTACAGAGGATGGGATCACCAATACCAAAAGCAGTCAAGTTTATATGTTTATGTGTCACAGCTGATCGCCTGAGCAGGCTCTCAAAGATACACCAGTAGAGGTGAGGCGGACTGTGTGCACCTGAGCTGGAGGTCATAATGAAATGCGCCTGTGTGACAATCAGTGTGAACACAGTGTTAGTAAATATGACTTACAAGACAGGGAGTGTCCTCCTTTAGGCAGGTACTCATACAGCAGGGGGTTATCATCTCCCATCATCTCTGCCCGCAGTGACAGCAGGCTGTTCTTACTCATCAGTGCCGCCTTCAGATTGGCTACTGATGAGATTGTCCTGTCGCCGGCTCCTCCCCCAGCATCCTCTGATTCGTTGGTACCCAGGTACCCGGGCTCTGAGGTGAGGACCTCTTCATGTTTGAGGAAGAAGTCGAGGCGTTCACCGCGGCTGTCTGAGCTGTTGGGTTCGGTCACGTCTGCCCCTGAATGGAGACGAGTAAGAGAGGATGGGTTAGGCTCTCCTGTCCTTCTTCAGCCGTCCCTGATTGGCAAGAAAATGTTTGTCATAAAACAAAAGTGGGGAAATCTAAGACGCTGGTTAGGAACAATGCCTCCAAACTGTTCACTCAGCACTGCTTAAACTTAATTATATGCTTCACTATAGGATATTATGAAAACCTTTTGAGGGATGTTAAACTACAAAAAAACAATAACTTAACATTGTACTGGAACAGTCTAATACTTTAAGGCAAGCGTGGCGGTGTGGTGGTTATCCTGGTTGCCTCACAGCAAGGAGGTTCTGGGGTCAAATCCCCCTTTGGAGCTAGATGTTGGTGCATACTAACCCCCCAGGGTTAGTTTAGTTTCCCTTTGGGTGCTGTGTCTTCCTCCCACGTTCCAAAAAACATGGAATAAAGATGAATTGGTGGATCTGAAGTACCTGAATGTGAGCGTGCATGTATGCTAAGAAAATCAGTTAGGTTGATGTGTTGCAATTTTAGGTAGAACAATGAATTGAATGTCCGAAAGGATTAGGAAACTATGACATTCTGTTGTGTTTCACAGTATTACCCAACCTTTATGGAATTCGGATGCACATTTCAGGAAGAACTTTATTAATTTAAAGATTCAATCAAAATTAGGATCTATCAAAGTTCAGTTAGGAAGACCATCACCGGTTCATACCACTTTATTATTCTAACCTTTCACTCATGCTCAGTCTAAATGACCCACTTCACTGTCTTGGGCATCAATTGGTATCAGTTGAGCTCATTCATCCAGTCGCATTTATCCAATCACAGGGAGACGACTTCTTGCTTTGTCTCAGCTGCTGTCTTTCTAAAGAGGATTCTCTCCATTTATCTATTTCATGCTGCTGGTTCACATGTCTTCCACCTCCCCATCTCCACCAAGCCTTGCAGATCCATCAGTTTCATCATTCATCAGTCTCAGCAGAGTCATCAACCACCACCACCAGTATCCAGACTCCAAAAGGGGGAATATTCCATGCATCGATATCACAATCTCCCCGAAGAGTCAGAACACCACAGACTTTCTAATGGACTAATTATCACACATCATCTCTTGGTATAAATCATTCATCTTCTCTTCATTCTCTGTCTCTCCTGATAGAAATATTATTGGATGTAGAAAGAAGGTTCCCTGTTTGAATTCACCTGGGGACCAGAGGGCTTTCTGTCTAGAGTTTGCATGTTCTCACTGTATTTGTCCAGGTAGTCCAGCCTCCTCCCATATACAAAAAAAAATGCAACATACAGTATGAGACAAAAGTTTTGCAATAGTTTAGAGAGGTGTGTCCAAACTTTTGACTGGTACTGTCAGTGAATGGGTTCATCTAAATCACCCAGGTGTAAATGAGAGAGTGAATGGTTGTCTCCACGTGGATACTTGTCCATGGTGCATCCTGTTTCTCGCCAAATGTCGGCAGTATATGGATGGAGAGCTGTACTTCTGTCAATTAAAGGTGCTTACCTGACAGTGATGGTAGATTCACTGGTAATAAGAAACATCAACTCCTCTCCCTCTGCTGAGTCATCGCTAACACCCCGAACGCAAAGTGTGTTTTCAGTCCCGCTACCGACACGTCACCACCCTCTAAACTACCTGACATACCTCATCATCACCAGTCAACAAAAAACAGGGAGACCACAAGCAGACAGTGGGAGAAAGGCAGACGCACTGATGTGTGTGTCTGGCCATGAGTGTCGCTGAAAAGCAGAGCGTGTAGAGATGCTGTCAGCAGCTGACATGCCGCTGGAGGTTCCTCTGTAGATCTACCAGACTGTCAGACCACATTGCTGATGACAGCTCTGCTCAACGCACAGATGCAAACACACACCAAACATTGACACTAAAACACACTTTCATTGCCTCCTAATTGACATTTAACTGATGACAGGTTGCTTTCTCCAACAAAGACTTGGCTAAAAATACACATCACAGGCATAGAAAATTTGAAAAATGTCTTGTCTACACCTAAAGCAAATACAGGCAGACTTGAGAGTTGCTTTGAAGGGGTGTGTCTGCATAATTATGTGTGATTGTCCTGGACAGAAACCTTCTGACATTCTTAATATACAAGTTTAACGTCCCATAAAAGGACAAGCAATGACAGGTGGAATCACACTTTACGAATAAGTAAGATGAGGACCAGAACCAGGGGCTGTGCAGAGGGGTAAACGTAATAAGGAGGTGAAAGCACAATGGAAGCAAGAGAACAAAATAGCCTTGTGGTCCATTTTAACGACAGTCAGGTAGTGTTAAGTGTTTCCTGTGCAGCCGAGTGCTCATCTGCTACAGGAGGGAGTCAAGGTGACAGAGACAGTAGTTTGCCTCCATGTCTGGAATACCGATGGGTATGGGGGGGTGCTCCCAGCCTACTGGGTCAATGTTGACCACTCTGGCTCCCTCTCTCTCCGACTCTCTCTCGCTCTCTCTCTCTCTCGCTCTCTCTCTCTCGCTCTCTCTCTCTCGCACTCACTCTCGCACACACACACTGCCAGTCATTTTTCATGCTCAGTATAGATAAATGATCATGGACCAGACGGATGGATACATGCTCTGTGCCCATGCATATACATGGATCTTAAAGGTGGAGAATACGAGCGAGATCTCGAAGACGCCTGGAACAAGACGGGGCGCGACAAATTAAGAGTGACATACATGCAAAGTAATCAGCTGCCATCAAATTGGAAGCAGACGCAGAGAGAGATGCAAGGAGAGGAGATAATGTAAGAGGAATGAAGAAAGAGGAGAGGATTCGTGGATGGAGAGAAAAAAGGGCAGGGGAGTGTGGAGCTATAGAGAAAGATACATTCCAATCACACACATGCATGCACGTATACTCCTGCCCCGCCTGCACACACTCACACACACAAAGTTAATTAAGGAGCGGGTGTAGGGGTTTGCGCAAGGGGCATGAGGTGCAGGAATTCATTAGAGTGCTGCCCCCTCCTTCAGTGGGCAGCCCAGCAGCCACAGGAGTCAATCAATAACATAGATCTGCTGTGGTCCAACAACAAACACACACGCATGCACAAAGACACACACACGTATGTACACACATTTGGAAAAAGGAAAGGCAGACAAATGGAAGAAGAGGAAGTAAAGGGGAAAGAGAGAAAACATGGTCACCTCTGACCCCCATCTCCCTCCACTCATCTGTTCATTGGACGAGGGAATGACCCCTGGCCACTTTTCCTAGCATCCACTGGACACGTGCATCTGCAGATGGAACATGTTTGCCCTCCTCACAGTCATACAGTAACGATACTTCAGTCACTCGCTGCAGACTGAATGGTGGAGTTATAGAAAAGTTTCCGCCTCATGATCTCTTCACACGTAACACTCACAGTTATGAGAATGTGTGAAATTAATATCTGTGTTTTACACATTAGCGGAGGACTCACTCGGTCCTGCTGACACTTCCTGCCAAGCAGAATTTAGTCTTCTGTTCCCCGTGGATTTTAAAACACGTTTTAAATGTGCGAAATATTAGGAATTAGTATTCAGCTGACCACAAACAGGCTTCGGCGCGTTATAATCAGAATATACTTCATAATCCTCCTTCACTTATGTAAGCTTTATCTGGCTCCACGTAGCTCCTGTGTTACTTAAATCTCATCCTGTTCCGACAGATAAAATCATTTACCACACCATAAACAGTCGCACCTAATCCCATGTATGCAGCTTATGGATTTCATCATACGTGCGATGGGTTTTGCTGAGGATTTTGTAGACACACATATTGTGGTCTATTTCAAAGGCAATAGGTTTATCGTGAGTTTTAGAGGCACTGTGGTTACATCATTCCTTTTAGAATAAAGCTGAGTGTTAATGCACTGGTTGTCATGAGACAACCTATGAATTTCAATGGCATGGGATAAGGTTTTGAACTGCTTGGTCAAATACAGAAAAAACAATAGAGTTTTCTTCGTCTTTTTCCCCCATATCTATTGCCTTTGCAAAGCAGTGGTCTCCGTACAGTGAAGGGAATTTTCATTTTACCCTCCATAAAAGAGTCCGAATAATTTAGATTTCTGCTTTCTGAAGAGATCCTCCGTTTAATTTGGTTGCCATGGTAGCCGGGCACCCTTGGCTTCAACATTTATGCTAAATAAAACCCTCTTTTAAAAAGAAAGACAAATATGTAGAAATGGTGGTTCTCTTTGTTCACGTGTGTGTGTGTGTGTGTGTGTGTGTGTGTGTGAGGTTGGACAAGAGAGTGATGCTGCAAGCAATGTGGGGGCTTGAGTGGGAAAAAAACAAAGATGGAATAAGTCTTGCCGTGGAACAAAAGATGTGTGTGTGTTGAACTATACTTCAAATGTGTTGTGAGGGATACTGCATTTATCATCCATTGACTGAGGCACAGCTAATGGATAGACGATAGTGTGTTGTGGTTGAAGGCTCCACTGTATAGTTGAGAAAATAGTTTGTGTGTGTGTGTGTGTGTGTTTGTGTTTGTGTGACTGTGTGTGTGTACACAAGAAGAGTGTTTTGACGCACTTAAACGCAGTAAAGAGGAGGACAGAGTAGACCTGAAAAGGGAGGGAAGGGTCATCTGACCCAGTTTGACCTCTGGTCATCTGTTTTGATTGTGTTCACTGAGTGTGTTGGTTTGTATGTGTATCTCCTTCCTATCGAAATGAAGGCAAACACTGTTATGTGAGCATGTTTTATTTAATTAATAAATAGATGAAAGATCATAAATTGAAATGAGGAGACATGCTACTTGCATGCATACACATGCAAGATAGATTTTGTCTGTATTTTTTTCTGAAAAGTCACGGAAGTCAACAACACAGGTGAAATATAGTAGTAACACATGAAATTGCTGGGGATAGTATGTCTCACGATTCAAGATACGACAAATGTACAAATACTTTTTTAATGCTTTTTGAGTTTTAAGGTATCTGTTTATGGGAGTATTTATTTAAAGTATTTAGCATTTCAACTTTTTACTTTTGACACTGGTTTCAAGCTAAATCGATCTACAGAATGGTTTTGCATGTTTTATACATTCTTCTGCATGTAATGGAAGTTGAAATAGAGTTCCTAATCCCATAAATGAACACTATATTCATATCGTTGTATATCAGGTCCAAAGTTTTAACCCCCAATTTATTTCTACATAGATAATCACAGCCTCATTTATCGCTGCCATTTGACTCTTCGCTGCCACCTTGTGGATGTATGGACACCAGCTTAAAGGGCCGATGGAAGAGTTGATAGTGTTGTGGAACGCATCATTTGAAACAGACATTTTTTTCTTGTATGGATGGAGTATAAATGAACATTAACACTTCTAGTCTCTCTCTCATAAACACACAAACACGCCATGCCTTCAAATCAGCAGAAACGGTAGCACAAACACAATGGAGAGAAAAAGTCCAGGATGGTTAAGCAACGAGTTACTGAGGCTTGTCAACCACAAGAGAGCTGTCAGAGAAGAAAGTAGGGCCTGTGTGCATTTTTTGAGTATGGGAGTGTAAACAAAAGAGAAAGACTCTCACACTGTGTCTATTTGAGTGTTTGTGTCTGTGTGTGTGAGACAGAGAATGAAGTCTTGCCCCAAGTCAGCTTGGTTAATGGCTCGACCAGCCTAAGTTGAAAAGAACAAGGATTATAAATGAACCATCTCGACCGTTGGAGCGACGCTGGAGCGACATCTTCCCAAACTAGAAAAGTCCCACATTCATCTTTTTTCACAAGCAGTTCCACACACCGCACATGTGATTAGTGTGTGTTTGTCCTCAAGTGAACAAAGAGGGGAGGGAAGGTGGAACTTGCCTCCTCAGCATGCCAGACTTTGAGAGGGTAAAAAAGTAATTTCAGCCAAGAAGGGGGAGTGAGGTACTAAAACAGCTCAAGAATTCAGAGGCAATTTAAAAAGCAGTGTGGGAGAGGAGAATGAAAAAAATGCTGGGTTAAAAAGGAGGGAGGATGGAAAGTAAGAGACTGTGTTCTCTGTTATTGTCTCTCTCTCTTACTCTGTCTTCCTCTCTCACTTACTCTCGATCTTCTGTTGTTTTTAGGGACTAGCCGGGCCACAACCTCCACGAGAGAGGGAAGGGTGGGTGGTGATGGTGGGGTGTGTGGATAGGGAGGGCAAGCATAAATCAAGCAAAGCCTGAAGGCTTTAGAGGAGGGAGGGACAGAGGGAACACAGTGGTATAAGGAAGGGAGGAGAGAGAGAGAGAAAAAGAGAGAGAGATGATGGTGCTGGTGGTGATGGTGGTACTGCTGGGGGCTTGGAGAAAAAGAGAGTGTGGGTGGAGGGGAGGAGAGGAGAGGAGCAGAACGATTGCAGGAGTGGTGGGGTGAGAGGTGGATGGTGGGGTGATGGAGTGTGGGTGGCTGGGTGAGTGAAGGGGGAGTGAAGAGAGGTGAGGGGGAGGTTATGGAGGCTGTGGGAGGAAGGGAGGGTGGTGCGTTTTGGGGGAGAGCAAATGAGTGTGCGAGAGTGCGATTACAGTAGGCCAGTTAAATTTGAAATTCTATTTGTTTCTTCAGGTACTGGTCCTTTATGTCATTCTCAGCGGTGTGATTACCAAAGGCCAGGTTTCTTTACATGGAAGTCCACCTTTTACAAACATATCATAGCGATCTGATTTGGCCCTACTACCTTTTAAAAGTCTTATCACTCCAGACAGTAGGTGGCTTTTCATGGACAGCCTAATTCTGATTAGACTCTGAAAAGAGGTCTAATGGGAAAGAAAATGCTGCATGTGAACACACCTTTCCGAATGGAAACACCTTTCCGAATGGAAACACCTTTCTAAATGGAAACACCTTTCCGAATTAGATTTCATTCCTTTGCAAGGAGATAGTCAAAATCCTTTCGGACAGCCTCTGTCTGAGTTGTACCTGCGCATGCCCAGCGTTGTGACGTTATTCTCCGTTAAATCTTTTCAGCGCCACGACGCATTGTAGATACTGCAACTTCAAACCAGTACCGATCTGCATGGTTGATTTATTCATTGCAAATTTGAAATATTTTAACATTTTTGGACGGTTAGATGGGCGAAAAGTCACTTCCACGTACACCCGCTTTGTCAAATTCTTCTTCTGGGCGTTTGTATGCGGTCGGCACTGAGCTCACCGAAGCATCATAGCCACCTCATGAACAGGAATGTGGATCGTCTGCGCATGTGTGAAAGCGTTTCTGATTAGGTGAGTCGATGAGGTCGGAGAGATTACAAGTCATGTAAACAAGCGACCAACATTGCAATTTGGAAAGGTTTAATTCGGAAAGGAGAAAAGTGTCCCACGTAAACCCACCTAGTGTCTCACACAGTCTGGAGCTAAATGCTAACATGCCAGCTAATCTGGTACCCATTAATCACATGCTGTTCCTCAAATCACCTACCGTCATACTGGACTTCACTAGTTTGAGTGTAGAAGTGAGATCGAACTGACAGGTATGTCAAAAAAGAAGCGCTATGAGTATGTGGTCCGAACGGCCCAAAAGCTGTGTGTGGAAGGCTGGACAAGTCTCAGCCTCCGTGACCCCTGATCCATTCATCAGTGTAAAAACAGCTGGAACAAACAGAAGAGCCCTTTTCATCCCGATCCCTTGTCACTTTCTAACATTCGAGGCTTGAGTGGGGACCATTAATGAAATAATCTGGTAACGTTTATTCTGCTGTGAGTGGGGAATCAAATTAGCCTTTATTAGTATGTCGGATTGTTTATCTCTCAAGGCGCTCAACTTTTCGATGATCATCTATTGACGTGAACATCATGAATCATTTAGTGGTGAAGCTGAACACCACAGCAACCCTGGGGGGCTTTCAGACTCCCAGTGTTAAGAGAAACATCATGTTTATATATAGACTACTATATATAAACATCAATCACCAATCATCTTCTCTGCATTATTGTATCATTCCACTGAAAATGCACCTATACTGCACTGTAAAAAAAAAAAAAAAGGATTGAAAATGATTTCAACTGGTAACATTGAATTAAATTAAGTATTTGTCCAACTTAAATTAATAAGTTGGACTATAACAGACTTTAATTTAGGTTACTAGTTGGAAGTAATTTCTTTACACATATTAAAAATTAACTTTTTAGAGGGCATGATTACACCCTAAAAGCATAAAAACTGCATTTCCAGCTTTGAATTCTTCCAATCTCTTTAATAAACTTTAAAAACAGTTTTACCCCCAAAAACACTAAAATACAAAACATTTAATAAATATTAGTGCATTAATCTGACAATTTTTTTTATTCCTGCATCATTTTCAGACAAATATTACGTATTGTAAAAAGAAGATTACTGATGACTTAAAAAAAAAAATACTTCCACTGGTCACACAATTAAATAAAATAAAAGTATTTTCAACTTAACATTTATACTCAATAATAGTGAATTTAATATGTGTTACCAGTGACTTTTTTCCTAAAGTGTATAATGGTGGTATAAAAGAGAAAAGGAGGATAATTTAATGGCTATATGCATTTCAATGAATCAGTTAGCTAAGATTTCATGATTTTGACAACTAATTTGGATATCAGTATTACCGATCATATAATACAACTCTCAGTGCATCTGGTTTAATAATTATAATAGTTGGTATTTTAGGATCTTTCTGACAACAAAACCTGAAAAATAATTAAAAAAAGAAAAATTAGCTATGAGTTCTGCTAAATTAAATGCATCCAGCAGGCCGATAGGTGAACAAGGAGGGTGGGAGGTGACAGTACGCGGGGTAAAAATGGCAGTGTTGTCCCTCGGTTTACCAGATGTTGGCAGTGATGCACAGTAAAACGACAGTAGAAAACAGATCCATCAAGTTTACAAATGTTCTGCTTCAGGGTCTATGTAGATTACTAAAGAAGTTCAAATCTGTTTTTTTCCAAAAACTTAAACATCAATTTCTAAATTAGACGCCATGGTGAAGACGTTGTCCGAGTGACTGAGCGAATAATGAAGAAGAGAGGAGAGGGAGCAGTAAGTGCATGGGGGATGGAGGATTGCTGGGCTCAAGGTAATCTGGGGAGTTAATACAGCTTAAAGGGACTGAGAAGATGGGGAGGGAGGTATAGAGAGAGAGAAAGGGGCAATGACAGAGGGAGAGAGAATATAGAAATAATAGGGTCAGCAGGGAAAGAGAGGGCAGAGGAATAAATGAAGATTTATAAGAAACAAAAGCCAAAGCAGCTGAGGGTGGAGAAAGAGAGGAAAATAAAGGACAGGCAGAGTAAAAGCTGGTGAGATAGGAGAGTGGAGAGGGAAGGGAGCGACCAGAGTGAGTGTGAGAGATAAAGAGTGGGCTAATGAAAGGTAGGGTGAGGCTGAGCGAGTTGGCGGGTAGGAGGGAAGTCGGCAATGAGAGAGAAAGAGAGAGAGAGAGAGAGAGAGAGAGAGAGAGAGAGAGAGAGCGGGGGAGAGGTTTGCATGGGGAAAGAATGCTGGGTGGGGAAGGAAGGCAGACACATGGGGCTTTGTGCTAAAAGCAAAGAGAGAAAGAGATGAAGAGAGGGAGAGAGAGGTTATATCTTGGCTTTATGCGGAGGGAAGAAACTGGTTAACGGGTACGTGCCCCAAAAGCCGTGCCCATCCCAGTCCAGGGTCACACTTGAAGGGTAAGGTGGGAGAGAGAGATTGGCTGAGAGGAGGGATAATGGAACGTGTAGGAGAAAAATAACAATGATTCAGGGTGGCGATGCTGTGAAGGGCTTGTGAGATATTGGTGTGTAGGTTAACACACTTGTCCACTCACACTGACAGGCTCAGACGCCTACAGTAAACTAACAGCCATAATTATTTCTTTACTGCTGCCTGTAAACGAACAGAAGATCAATTAAAGTTTAAAACTCAGATTATTCAGACTTTCTGGATTGAGGATCACAAAACTATAAATGAGAATAGGTAACTACAATAGAATGTTTACTGCATGGACTGTGTCTGTTTATTTTTGGATGGCTGAATAGTTTTGGTGAATTTGCTCTGATTCCTGTTGTTATATCTCCCTCTCTCTTCCCTTGTTTATTCCACTTCACTGTCTGCTGACATGATGACACAAATATCCCCGACGCCCAAAGTGATTATGGGATTCATTCCTGACCCAGAGAACCAAGAGCCTCACCTTCTGTTCACCTTAAAATCCATCTTTCCAGAGCCTTTTTTACACCTAGATGGTACAACAGCGCCAACATAAAGACGCCTCTCAATGACTTCCTTGTTTGTTTCCACTGAACAAAACAATGGTCGAGCAGCGCCACATCGTTTCGTCATTTTAAAGTGAGTGGGAGCTCCTGGAGAAAAAGAGGAGTGAAATGTAGCACTGGAGTTTTGGCTTCATGGGACACGTCAAACATATCCTTGAGAAATTCACTTACACGGAAAAAAACATACACCATTACATGGTAGTTGGTCTGGTTTGTGTTTGGAGGGAAAGGAGCTCGATTTGAATCCCCAATTTGAAGACATTTTTGGTAGCAGCTAACTGCTACTAGCTTCTTTTAAGACTTAAGATTGTGGACAACAAACCCCAGTCTAGCTTCCCCACCTTGTGTTTATTCAGATGTATGATACACCCTTGTTACCTCCCCTCACTGCCTGTCACAGAGCTGAAGCAGCCATATAGATGTGTCATCTTATGGTCAGGGATGATAAATAATGCCAAAAACCGCCCAACAAGAAAACTTGTGCCAAGAATCATCATCATCATCATCAAATTTAATAAATCAAGTAGGATTATTATAATATCATAACAAAAATGGCCCTGTTTGTGTGCCTTCCTCTTCATACTCATCATCTATGAAAAAAAGCATTGGATTTTTCCTGAATCTGGTTCGCTCATCTGGGATTCAGATCCATGAACAATAGGATAATGTTGATTGAAAATAGGTTGGGACTATCATACCAGGTTGGAATTAATGGGTTGGAACTATAATACGACTGCACCGGCAGATTCTTTCACCTTACTAAAGACTCTCTGCTTCTCTTTGCCTGTATCCTTGGCAACCTGCCTCCAACAATGGAGAGAGCTCTGGCCTCAGCATGGGAGGAGTATGGTGCCATGGAGAGGGAAAGCAAAGGCAAAGGAGATAGAAGGAGATGGAAAAGAGGCACACGGGTTGGACAGAAAGGGCAAGTGAAGGAAGGGGCTGCAGCGCTTGTTGTGCTCAGTCGCGTAGGTCAGGAAGAGGTAAGGGAGCAAAGGGTTAAAGGGTGGGAAGGAAGGCAGACAGAACTGCCAAACCTGTGCAAGCTGTGAGCTTAGTGTTAGTGGATCAGTGGAAATCTGTGTCAATCTTGAGCTTATAAAAGTTGGACAGAAGTCAAGATCAAGGCAGGATAGATCTGGATTTTGAAGCTCACACAAGTTAGTGAGCCTCTCAGCACTCCAAAGCCTGTGATGCCACCAAAGCAGAAGATATCCTCGTATGGTGCATCCATAATTCCATGATCATAGTTCTGGCACTGCACCCAGTGTGGAGCTGATGTTGTGACCTGATCATGTAAGTGCATCTTTCGTTTTCCCAGCCGCATGATTTAAAAGTGTTATAATCATCACTCAAAATTGACTTACATGTTTGAAGACACAAAATTGGTCCAGTGTGAAAAATTCAAGGGGTATTTAGGGGTATCTCTTTGAATAAATGGAATATAATATTCATAACTATGTTGTTTGTCAGTGCTTTCAGATGTTTTTATCTCCACCGAGCGGGTCCATATGGAGGTCGTGATGTTCGTACATACATTCTACGCCCCCAGTCTCTTTCCCAGCAGCCTCGTTCCAGACTGGTTCTAGATTGGCTTAGGAAAGTTTCAGGTAGAGCAGGAGAGGGAGAGATCTCACAGCACCTCCCCCCGTCCAAATTGTACACACCGGACCTCAGGCATTGAATTCTTTTTCAACTGAGGGGATGGGGATTTTGGATATATTTTTGTCAGTAAAACCAAAACTCTCCTGGGGAAACCTCACAGTTTTGCAGACAGATATCATGCAGGGGGAAAGAGAAACGTTTTTCCTCTGTAATAGATGTTTAAGAAATACAACCAGCAGGACTCAAAGTAGTTGGGTTTACATGGGCTGACCAGTTATAAAAACCCTATCGGAGATAAAATTGTCCATATACATAGTTCAGAATAGAAAGGTCAGATTGTAATATCGTTCTGCTGCAGAGGGCATATATAAACCTTGTCAAAAAGAGTAATTGTACCGAACGATAAATCATTTTCTAGCTGCTCTTCGCACGCCTCTGGTTTGGATGTAAATGCAGGACGGTGAGTTTAGAGAAGAACATGAACAAAACAGTGAGTTTTCTTTCAACACAAGTTGACAAAGATTTTAACATTGACGGATGTCTGGTCAGCACAGGGGTAGTGTAGTGGGTACTGTGGTCTGGCAGCAAGAAGGTTCTGGGTTCATATTCTGATCCAATGCGTTTCTGTATGGAGTTTGCAAGTTCTCAAAATGTTCCCTTTTTGTTGTCCAGCTTCATCTCACAGCCCGTGTGTGTTTGTCCTGTGATCAACTGGTGATTTGTCCAAAGTGCACCCCAATTCTCACCCAATGTCAGCTGGGATATGCTCCAGCCCCTCTGCGACCTTGTGCAGTTTAAGTGGTTGCAGAAAGTAGAATGGCTGGATGTATGGATGGTAGGACAGAAGTAATTATTAAGACCAAGAGGAAACTGAACTGAGCCTCAACGAGCTGAGCTGACTTTGAAGATGCCCATTATAAAGCTAAACCGAACCACAACAAAGGCTGCGGTGGGATCAAAACCCACCTTCTTGCCTTTGTAGTGAAGAAATTGATGAACTAATGGCAGCACACGTGGGATGGATGGTGTGATGGGTCGCCTTCTGCTTACGTTAATGTTACTTCAGATGAGTTGAAGCTAATGACATAACATGGCCTGGATAACTAACTTAATGTCAGGTGACATTAGCCAAACTAATACCAATCGGATAGATGAGACAAGGCTTCAACTGGAGGATCGTATGTTTTCAATCTTTCAAAGGTTCCAAACCAGATGTTATGGTTGTTTTTACAATAATGTTGTTCAGATGGTGAGGGCGGCAACTGGACTCCTCTCTCCGAGACGGAGAACCCGGTGAAGACAGCATTAACCAGCGCGTCAGAGATCAGCAGAGGCGAGAGTTTAGACCGCCGTGAAAACCAGAGCAGTGCTCGCATATAAAGGACTGTGCTCATATTTGCTTCCCCCAGTCAAGCTGAGCCATTGAGATTAATTGCTTATGATCAAATCAGCAGAAGCTTTGCAAATTAAAGAGCAGGCCCAGTGCCACCCTCCTCCTCCTCCCTCACCTCCACAACGTCTCCCACTCACCCAGGAGCCAGACCCCGTGGACGGTCCTTACACTTATTCAAGCCTACAAACGTGTCATTTCCTCATTCCCCAGAGAGAAACATGGCGCTCAGAAAAGGCCAGAAATGGAGTAAGAGGTCAGTCAAATAGTGCTGCGTGTGCACACACATACAGAACACACAACCTAACATGAACACACACACACACACACACACATACACACACACACACAGTAAAAAGTCAGCGCCCTAAGCAGAACTAAAATATCTCAACCAGCTTCTCCAAACCGCTCCTCTCCGTGCTTCTCTCCCCCTCTCTGACGCTCTCATTAAGAAGCCATTAGAGAGAAGGGCAGCATGATATCTTGTGACCCTTTCCTAACCCCTGTTACACACCCCTGGAAGGGAGGGAGAAAATGGTTGAGGGAGGGAAGGAGAGAAAGGGGTAAAATACATAAACAGAGTCGGATAGTGAACAGGGGAGGAAGAGAAAAGACAGATTTAAGGAGAGATGGGGTAAAGGGAAAAGTTTGAGCACCAGGAAAAACCTCTCAGGGACAGACGAGGCGAGAAACACATGGAATTATGTTTTTGAATTAAATTTTGATAACGTTGATTCCAATGTTTCCACAGGAGTTTCAGGTTTCTTTTCCGTAGTGAATGACACAGCTTCATGGTTTTCACATATGTGAATGCGCAAAGCCATGAGGTGACATTATGGGACAGCACTGACTTTACCAACAGAACCATCTGCCGCTCTCTCTGAGATGATGAGACATGCTGTTTGCAGAGTGCTGAGTGGAAGGACAGGATGAAAACATGGTAGAAAGACAAGGTATGTATGAGTCAGAACTGGAGAGGCATGTGATAAGTGTGCAGTGACTTTAGGAGAAGGGGATAATTTGGGAGTGGAGGGGAAGACGGCTCGGCTGCTTCCTTAGTCGGACAGAGGAATGTGGAGCGGGCGGATCCCAGTGCGTGTATTTGTTTCTCTGTGTATGTGTGTATTTGTGCCAGACAGGAATCCCTAACCCCCACAGACTCTGGCTCCACTTATCAAGGTCTGAACAGAGGGGGAGAGGGTGGAGAGGGCTCTCAGTGTCCTGCGCTATCAAATCTACCTCTAACCCCCATCTCTCCCTTCTCCTCTCTTGTACAACACGCACACATCTAGACACGGAGACACACACGAAACCTTGAGGCTGGATGTCTCGAGGCCAGAGGAACTATGGGAAGGCCAAACAGGCTAACCACGAAACGAAAAAAAAAAAATGCCAGGGTCACAGACTATATAAACACACAATACACAAACACAAACTGTCTATCACACACGCTCTCCCAGACTCACACTCAAGCCGTGAAACAATTTTTATTTTCTCCACAGATGTCTCCCCCCCAGCACCAAAGTACCCTCTCATTCACACGCAGAGCCTCAAACCTTTCTCAGCTGGGGAGCGGTGGGAGGCCTCACCTGAAACAAGCCCATAAACCAGTCTCCATGCAGAGACGCCAAAGTCAGAGGGAGAAGGTGCAGGAAGTGGAATGGAGATAAATGGATCAGATAAAGTTGGTTTTTGCCTGCTGCTGCGGGTGTGTGAGGGTGAATATAGCAGAGAGGTGGAGGAGGATAAGAACAATGAGCAGCTTGGGAAGGCAGGTGATCTGGGGCAAAGGGGTTGGGGGAGTAGCCTTTGGCCTCTTTTTTCACAACTAGCATGTCTAGCATGTATAAAAACAATGGACAGAGGATGTAGATGGTCCTGATGTAAGTTCCTGGTGCAGAGGGTGCTCTGTGAGTCACTGGAGAACGGTTTATCTGGAATAAGTAAGCTGAGTGAGGATCCACCGAAGCAGCTGCCACATAAAACATGATTTAACTTACACAATGATAAGAATTCAAAAACATTGTGTGCATATTGATGTCAATTTGAATAACAATAACTATTATTGTGTTTATAATATGACCCAGTGGTAGCATTTATATGCTTAAGAGTAAGGGGTCAAGTATCTAACTCTGGGGGCCATCACAGGTCAAAGGGGCCGGTAGATTTTTAAGTAAGTGAGGACTTACTGAACTGAGTTTTGTTACTTGATACAACCGGAAAAGTTTAAGTGGCTCTATATCTGTTGCCAATCACATCTTACCTGTTGCATTAAAAGCACAAAGGTAAATCAGCACACAAATATGGCAACATTCACCAGGAGTTATCAGGGTTAGTATGTCAGTGACTCTGAAGCTTGTTTTTTTTTTTTTTTGGGCCAAAATCTTGAATTAATTATGTTTGTAGACTGATTTACTGAGGCACTGTTCATCCTAGGAATTCTTACTCATCATAACATATACACACCCCTCAGGGGTATTTTGGGGAACTGCAGCGGGTAGGTGAATCATTGCTTCGCCATATGTTAGTTTAAAAAATATCAGTAAGGCATTATTTTAAAATCATTTTACTTTAATGATTTGAGCAGAAAAATACTAAATGAAGCCCAATAAAAACACAATTTTAGCTTCATTTTTTCCCTTATTTTACAAGCATTTATTGTCTAATGAGAATAGCAAATAACATACGCCATCATATTCACTGTAAGCAGGAAGTTTGGATATTGAATATTGAAAATTAAGAAAAAAGTCAGTGTTGAAACGAAGCAGCAGTACAACTGAAAACATGGAGAAAACAGAGCTAACCAAATCGATTTTTCAATTCAAGATATTGAGCCACAAATGTGCTCAATATCCACTACTAAACGACAAAAAATTTGGTTTGTAAAATACTTTACGATGGATTCTAAACATTTGAAATGTAGCTTGTGAGTCAGTAACACCATGGCTGTTCAAAACATAAATCAGGCACTGACTGCAAAGCTCTTGACTGCATGTCTCATCAGGAGGTGCTTGACCATAATAGTAATAAAAACAGGGTTTATAATTGATAAATGTTTGGAAGCAGGTAGAGTTGATTGTTGCGGTTTTTTTTACAGCCAGTAGCTGATGAGACCCTGATGAGAGTGAACAACAACAGTTTGGCTGCAGGCGGCAATGCCTCAACAATGAGCTGAACATTGTTTGAGTGGAGGGGAACTGCAGAGTAAGGTGACATTTGTCTCGACCCCCTTTTCACGTTAAACATAGTTAACAGAACCAGGAAGTTCCGTCTTTACATGAGCAAACAGACACAAACTCACAGATCCTACCGATGAGGAGAAGTGTGACCCGCAGCCCTGCCTTCATTTGAAGCCTGACTCAAAGTGAAACAACACGCACACACGCAAACACACACACACAGACACGCACGCACACGCACACCCACACCCACACACTCTGAAGTCATGCTGCCGCCATGTACTAGATGACTTAAAACAAAAGTGACAGTCAAATTGACAGGATGGAAAGGAAGGTCCAAAAAGACAAAGGGACGGAGGAATTAAGAAGGGACAAATAATTGTGAAAGACTGATAGCGGCTTACAGGACTGCCTTCAACGCCTCTACAAAAACCAAACCAAGAAGAACCACGCACTTACACACGTACACACTTGTATGTACACAACCCAAGCCATAATTGTCCGCTGTGGTGATTTTGGCCTCTCCCTCCCAGTTTCACATTGCTGTTGGCCAACTCTTCTGTATCTTTAACACTTTCTTTTTTTCCTCTTTTCAAAAGGAGGAGGGGGAGTTTCTCACAACAGAAAGAGTTAGGGATGAAGGAGAAAGAGAGGTCTAAAAGAAGGAGGTGTGGTGGGGTGTGAGGGCGGGAAGGGGGAAAGAAGGCAAGTAGGGAGAAGGAGAGAATGAATCTGTTAGAGGGAGGGAGACTTTGCCCTCCAGCAGGAACACTCCCACGATTGTCTGTACGTGTGCGTTTGTCTGTGTGCGTACTGCTCCTCGGCCAAATGACACACCCACAGGCTGCAGACCTCTATATCCTGCTCGGGTTGTCCGTTTGTCCAAACATTATGCACCCCTCCTCCTCTTCCTCGTCGCTCCCCTTTTATAACTGGTTTGACAGGGGTAGAGGCCGCCGAGGGAGTGGGTACGGTAAATAGAACAAAGCCACCTTTCTAAAACAAATAGAGCAGGGAAAAGGAACTTCACATTGGCTGAAAACAAGAGAAAGACCGCCTGCATTCAGTCATGGTTTAACTGGAGCACTTTTCTAAACACTTCATGAAAGTTACCGCCTCTGCTCGATCCTGTCAATCAGATTGTCAGTCTATCTGCCTGACACACACACATGCACATGCACTCAAACACACACACGCACACACACTTTACTAGTCTCATATCTCGGCTGCTGGTGCTCGGCTGACTCTTGCCGAATGCTGGGTACAGTGTGACACACAAGCAACAGTGAGCGGCGCCGCGAGGCTCACGGCTCCAGGGTCCATTACTGGCTATCAGATCGCTGGAGGAGAGAGCCGTCCGAGCTCACATCACATCTCCAGCTCATACTGCCAAAGAGGAGGAGGAGAGGAGCCACAGACTGTGTATAGAAGAGGAGGAGGAGGCCTCACTAATACTTAACTCTCACTCCATGGAAAATACCTTTCATTTTCAAAAGATTGAGATCAGTTTTAAACAGTCTTCAAACGCTTTCCTATTTGGCCCGGTGAACAGTCATGTTTCCTGCAGAGAGAGGACACACATGCCTACAGGTTGTCAACCAGTCTGGATTGTCACCAGCGATGATGATGATGATGGCCCTAACATGCACAGCACCCGAAGCCACAGTAAACACGTTGTGTTATACTTGTTTAGATATATATATATATATATATATATATATAAGTAACTTGACCGCACGACCCGGAAGTTAAGCAAAGCTAACATGGCAAATTACAATATCATGAAATGTAGGTGTATTATATTTGTTTTATTCACTGAATGAATCATCTTGTGGCTTTTGCAGTTCCCATATGTTGTCAAAATGACGATTTTCTTTTTTTCCTGTGGGCCACAGTAATGAAATTATACAGGAAGCAAAAAGCTAATTTTTCTTGTTAGCTCAGGACACCTCTTAGTTATCTTGGGACTATCTTGATGGTAGAAAGACCAGAAGAATCAAGTCTTTGATCTCGAAGGTCCGCCAAAGTGTTTTTGTGTCAGTTTTTCTGCCTGTCTGTTTCCAGGATTAATCAAAAAGCTGTAAACAGATTTTAATAAAACCTGTTGGACAGGTGGGATGAGGCCCAAATGTGCAATCCATTAGATTCTGCTTCTGATCCACAATATCACCTTGAGCCCAGGCTTTTTCAAAGCATTTTTTACAAATCTGGGATTTTGGCGATTACATCAAATCTGTCACACATCAAAGAATTCTTTTGATTCATATATAATCCCGACCTGTTGATCCAGAATGATTCAATCCATAGGTCTCACTGGAAATTCACTGCTGTGACATAACATATAATACATTTACAGACCTACACCTTATTTCAGAAGAAAATCTCCACAAGTAAAACACTGGATTATCATGAGACTGCTCCTTTAAGGTGCAATAGGAGGATGGGGAAACTGAGCAGCGGTGGCAGGAAGCTGCCTATAGTCTGTACTTTTACACGTCTGCTTCAAACCCGAAGTACTAATAGGTAATTTGGCCTACTTTTAATGATGCTAGGCTACATTTTCCTCTGGTCTCAAAGCATTGTGGGAAACATAATAAGAAATTAGACCAGATTAGTATCCATGTAAGAAAGAGTAAAGAATAATAAAAGCAGCATTAACTGTCATGTTCCACTAAGAGTGGACATTAGAGGAGGGTTTTGGGTACGATGCCCCTCTTGAATGAAGGATCCAGTAGCAATAAGTTGGAGGGGACTCAAATTCCTTCTTGATTATTCACCCACTTACGTAAGTTTCCTGTGTTTGAAAAGCATCATATTTAAGAAATCTGTTCTGACCCATACTGAATATATAGGTGTGTGCGTGTATATATATAAATCTCACAAAATTGCTGTGAATTTTTGACCATAAAATGGTCCGGACCCACTCACCCACCCCTACTGTGCCGACAGGACATCCCGTCAGAATGCATTCTAGGTATTTTAATTTAATAAATCTTGGACCTGAGTGATCTATGCCATTTTGAGGGGAAATATAGAAATTGTACTGCAGACGTATTTTACAGGACATGTGCAGGTTTTATTGATATAAGTGTTTACATACTTTTGTTTAAGGTAGTGGTTGATTGTGTGTGTGGGCCTTGCCTGACTAAAGCACACACATGGACCCAGCCCAGGTGCACTCAGCCAATCTTTAACACACATGCACGCACGCACACACACACACACACACACACACACACAATCTCTTCCCCACACAGCAATTCTTCTTCGGCCTGTTCCAGGGGCAGGAGGTAGAGAGGTTGGGGGTGCTGACGTTTTGGAAAAAAAATGGTCATAGAAGGAAGGGGGCAGCTTCCTGTCCAAAATGGCTCTTTCAAAGCCAGAAAAATATAAATAGAGCAGGTGTCAGTATTGAGAGAGAGAGAGAGAGAGAGAGAGAGAGAAAAAGAAAGAAAGAAAGAAAGAGAGAGAGAGAGAGAGAGAGAAAGAGAGAGAGAGAGAGCTGTGAGAGAAAAAGACAGACAGCAAGAGTGTGAAAAATTGTGTGAATGTCTGTGTGTGTGTGGTGTTGAGTAGAAGAAGGGGCTTTTAGCTGGTGGACTGCCCATAATGTCCAGAAGGATGTGAGGTCATATGACAAAGATGGTTGGTGGGTGGTGAGAAATGATTGGTTACCTTGGTGATAATGGAACTTTTTTTGAAATAAAAAATAAAAATGCGTTAGGGATGGAGCAGGAAGATGACAGAAAGACAAAGAGAAGAAAATATGAGGAAGAACAGTACTGATATAATGACTTTTTCAAAAGAACAAGATAGAGCAGTCAACCCTTTAATGTAGAACTGAACGGCGAGGGGGAGGAGTGGTGTGTACGTGTGGTAGCAGGGCACAAAAAGGGGAAGCAGAGGATGGACGGAGAAGGGAGGTAGGCCACAAATGTCAATGGGGTGGGAGGAAAGGGCTGAAATCATATGTGCAGTCAGAGGACAAAGAGGTAGATAAAAAGGGGGTGAGGGAGAAACAGCGAGACACAGAGAGTGGCTTGGACTACAAAGAGTGTGAGAGACAGAACTGATAATAGGTAGACTGTGGAAAAAATGAGAAAGATGAACCTGGAGCCACGGAAAGAAAGAGAGGTAGCCAGGAGGACATAGAGAGGGAGAGGCCTCAACATGATGAAGTTATCTAACCCGAATCTTGTCAAGCACCAAGTCATACAGAAAGGGGTTAAAAATCCATATAGTCTGAAATTTTTTATCTATTTTTTTTTAATGAGGGAGGAGTGAATTAGGGAGGAAATATGAGAGTAGATTATAAAACCGAGAGCGTGGAGAGGGTGCGAGGGGTGAGGGGTTTGAAATCCGTTCAGGTGTTTTAAATATTAAACATATTTCAAGTTTAATGAAGTGCAAATGCTATGGGGAGAGTCTTAACTGGAATACAGAGAGGAAGGGGGCTAAAGGGGGATTTGATTCATTATTTCAAGTGTTCACCTTTAGACTGCTGAGACTTGGGGAGACGAGCGCCGGGAGAGGGAGAGTAAAAAAAAGATAAAGTTTATATGGAAGTGCAAACTAAAGGGCAGTTCTTCGAGCGCCTGTCTGCCAGTTCCAGTTGAGTCCAGGAGGTGCTGAAGCTCCAGAGGATGAAGGTCTGAATGCAAACACTGCAAAATAGGCCGTGCTGAGCTGACTTCGGCAATCATGAGTTTGGAAGAATAAACAGGAAGAGGTTCGGCAAAAAAAACTCTCTTTCTGGTTGTTTTTGTGTGCATGTATTTGTATGTGTGTGTCAGTGTGTGTGTATGTGTGTGTCTGTGTGTGTTTGTATGTGTGTCAGAGTGTGTGCATGCATGGGTCAGTGTGTGACAGAGTTTGTGTCTGTGTGTATGTGTGTGTGTGTGTGTGTGTGTGTGTGTGTGTGTGTGTGTGCCAGTGTGTGTGTATGTCTGTGTCAGAATGTGTGTTTGTGGGAGTCAGTGTGTATGTAGGTGTGTGTCAGTGTGTTTGTATGTTTGTGCCAGTTTCTGTGTATGTGTGTGTCAGTGTGTGTGTATGTCTGTGTCAGAATGTGTGTTTGTGGGAGTCAGTGTGTATGTAGGTGTGTGTCAGTGTGTTTGTATGTTTGTGCCAGTTTCTGTGTATGTGTGTGTCAGTGTGTGTGTATGTCTGTGTCAGAATGTGTGTTTGTGGGAATCAGTGTGTATGTAGGTGTGTGTCAGAGTGTTGTTATGTTTGTGCCAGTATATGTGTATGTGTGTGTCAGTGTGTTTGTATGCATGGGCCAATGTGTGGGAATGTGTCAGCGAGTGTGTATGTGTGTGCTAGTGTGTCGGTATGTGTGTGTCTGTCTGTGTGTGTATTAGTAGGTAAGGGAAACTCTTAGGGGACAGACAGGAGATTGAGATAAAGTTACTGGATTTCAGAAAAAGATTCTTGATGTAATCAATGTGCAACAGCTAAAGGGAAATGGAAAGAACAGCCCACGTGTGATTGAACTGTTCACATCTACATAATCAGATGATCTATGTGTGTGTATTTGTGTGTGTGTGTGTGGGTGTGGGTGTGTACATCACATTATCTTTGTGCAGGATTGCCAAAATCCCCCAAGCTGCCAGTAAAGATCAGCAAACAAACAGTATAACGTTTATCCAGTGCTGTTATCGTAAGCGATAAAGATCAAGTTGATGTTTCCTCCAAGTGTAGAAGGAAGAAGAAAAGAAATCAATGGTTAATCAGCTGTTTCCACCAGTAGTGGAGATACAACATTTATTTGTTTTTGTTTTTTAAGAGTTGAAACCTACTTTAATAAAATCAATATCAACCAGAAAATCGGTAGCTGAGGACACAGCCTCTGGAAAAACACAACTTGTGCTGAGTTCAAATTTTCCTAAAAATGAAAAAAAAAAGAATATAATTGAATAAATCAATTAGGAGACTCACACCTTTAGGGTCCATTCAAAGAAGGTCTCCAGCGGTTTTGTACGGACGGAGGAAGGTAACCCTACATGCCCCGTTTGGTTGAGGAATCATGAACATATGAAACAGGCCTTTATGGACAAAATGACATATTTCTAAACCTGAATTTTAAAATTACTCATCAGCATGTTGATATTATTGATTCCAACATATTATCTAATATTCCTCTAAATTCTGTAAAGTCAGTGTTGATTGATCAAGGTTTTCAGAAAGGATGTGAGTTGTTTTTTGCACTAAACACCCCAAAGGAATATATGAAGAAAGAAAAGTTTCCTATTCTCACAATTGGGAAGCTGTAACCGATAAATATTAATTTTGCCAACACAAGATTTTACCAGAGGGAAGGCTGATACAAGGTTTCATAGGAGAATATACTGAATTATTTTTAAAACGCCCAGAGCTTGATTTTCAAAAACACTGACTTTGATTTGCAGATGCTTTTTAATCCAGGTCTGGAAGACGCAGCAGGATAGAAAACTAAAAATAATTTCAGGTAATTATTTTCAAAGCTGTAGGACATAAGCAGGTGAAGTGGAGACTATTTAAAACTCCCTTCTCCTAAATTGTCACCTCTAATATAGGATTGAGAGGAAAAATATACACACATGATCAGATCATGCGTTGAAGGCAAGGTGAGAAAGGAAGATCAAACATTAGAGAGCGAGAAAAGGAAGTTGAGCGCTTAGTGGCCTCAAAAATGACATCAAGTGAACGTAGCAGATGTTTGCAAGGGAAGGGGATCTAAGGAAAACAAATCCTAAATCCTGCAGCTGTTTATGTCAACACACGCTTTGAAACAGCTCGGCTCTAATGCATTGAGCCTTTACACACTCGTTTTTTATCCTTATATTACAGAATAATCCAACAGAAATCCTCAGTCAAGCAGCTCCGGCACTGTTTGTAATATAGCAGGACCGAATGAAAACCGATCACAAATGAATAAGAGACAGAGAGAGTTGGAGATAGAGAGTCTAGGCACTTCTCATTAATAAAGAATGAAGCAATTACTGTAATCTCAAAACAGGAGTCGGCCTATCTCCTTCAGACCATACCATACTCCTTTACGGAAGCAACAACTGGACCTACCGGAACAACAATCAAACACCAGGGCTTTGACAATTGCAGGGATGCGCTCATAGCCCCATTTTTGTTAGGTGTGTCTCTTGCTAGTGGTCCCAAGATTTTACCTAACCCCTCACGTCAAATGTATGGGTAGAGATTCAACACAAGAGTGGGTCATTTTCAATAGATAAAAGGTGATCACCAACAGCCAATAAAAAAAATGAAACAAGATTTAGAATAGAACAACACCCAGCCTTCAATTAGGCTACTATCCGATCTACACCCGTGTGACCTGCACCAACGACGTACTGATAACAATCTCGATTCTCAGCAGAGCCTGAACAACTACCTCGTCTGGATGAGCTTTTATTTCAACTGAGATAGGTGCAGCTTACTCCGTCTCACACCAGTCTGTCTTATCTCAGTACTGAGGTGTCTGAATGAAACATGTTATAATGGTTAGCTACCATTTTATGTATCGTCACCTCATCACTGTGAAATGACACACAAACACACACAGACACACACACACACAAACACACACACGCACCCCTTGACATTTGATTAATGCCGTTACTGATGGCTGTATTGTGTCACAATCAGGGTCCTGGCTTTGTGCCTACTGTGCTGCTGTCATGGCTTAATGGAATAAAACCCTTTTCAATGTTATTAATTACACCCGTGCCATTTATCAATCAAACATTTCTTGATAAGCCAAAACCTTCTTGCTACTTTTTTTTTGTACTTCTCTCAGTGATTGGACGACACAGACTAGCCTTCACTCTCCAACGCATCAGACCCGGTCGCCTGTTAACCATGCATGAGCCAAGTGATCAACCGTTTGGAGTTGAACCCACCGCCAAGGTGGCGACTGCAGGGGACATTGGGTGGTTGGGTATCTGGGCCACCTCGCGCTGCACCTCATGCTGGGGTGAAAGTTGTAGAGAGTGGGTTCCCGTCCATTTTTCAATAGAGTTGGCTTGGGTCTGCAGGCACTGCCTGCGCTGCCAGTGACTTCCACCTGCCCGCTTGTCCATCTGACCTCCAGAAGCCTCACCTGCCTGAGACGCACCCTTCGGGGCTGGCAGCTGACCTGGTTGCAGTAGCTGATCGGATCATATCTGGGGCAATCATGTCAGTAAATTCAAGCAAAATGCAGACTTTCTTTATCCAGTGTGAATGCACGACATGAAGCCAATCAAAACAGGTCCTAAGGTTAAACTAGTCTCTTACTATAAAGTCTTAACACATCAAGTTCGAAGACAAAATGATGAATTTCTATTTAATATACCAAATTACTGACAGGTGCAATCCTAACCTGTCAGTGGGTGGACCACTGTAGTTAAAATATTATGGCTGATCAATGTGTGTGTCATTACTGTTCTCTGTTTATGTCGCCTGTTTAAATTTCTAACGCATAAACAAAAAAATTCTAGTCTCCAGACTCGGACAATAATAATAATCCTGTGTAGTGTTTTAACCTTGACTGGTCCAAACCAATAAACCGTTGATGGTTTTAAGGTTTTTCAATGTGATCACTAATTCTCAATACAAATTGTAAATGAGAAGTCCACTAATATAACGTCATCCCCCCTACAGGCTCACATACCAATATCAGTAATCCCCCAAATCTTAAACACTCAGAAACCACCTTATGCAAACTCACTCAACACACAGTGGTGGAACAAGTCCTGGCTGTCACACAGGATTACTCTTAAACGTCCTGTAAGCCCACTGGTAACAGAATATATCCTACTTCTAAATGTCAAGGTCAGCCCCGGAAAGGAGACCCGAACAGAAAATAACCTTATGATACGTTATGGTTAACTCTTGTTCTGTCCTTTCCAAACTCTGCTCCATTGTGAGCCCAATACCAAAACCTGGGTCAAAGTGGGTCTAAATGTTTGGGCTTTGGCTAACGCTGGCAGAAAGCTTAAACTCCACGTAGGCTACGCCTAAACTTCTGGAACCATGGAACGGGCCATCACCCTCAATAGCATACATGTCCATTCTCAGGAAACGTTTCTAAGCCTCATCCGAATTTCACATTCATTACGGAGATTCAATATATCGCTTACCGGAAAGTACGTGGGTTTCCTACTTTATCAAAGGATGTACATCATAACCCATCCACTGGGGGAGTGCAATCCACTGTGCTTGTCCAAAGCCCGGATGAATAGGCACGGTTGCGTCATGAATGACATATTTTGCCAGTTCAACAAAGCAGATAGAAAATCTGCTGTGGGGTCTACGAATCTGGAGCAGCCGAGAGATGAAGAAGATTTTAATAGATTGATGTTGGCCTAGTCGTTATTGTGGATTAACTTTATGTACCTGACACATGCCCCAGACCCACAGCTCTGCTTTTATACAGAAAATGATTATTTATTTATTTATTTGCTACCAATTTACAATAAGAATACATTTATAAATGGTTTAAAGTTTGGTAACAAATTAGGTTGTGGACACCTTTTAAGTCATACGTTTATAAACAGCTTATAACATAGCTGGAAATCATCAATATGGGACACCATTTGGTAATATTAAGTTAGCAATTAATAGAAGTGTGCTCCCTATCTGACTTACAACTTAATAAGTAAACTAAGTATGAGCCATTTAAAAACCTTTATAAAGGGAATCTTATTGTAAAGTGGTACCATTTATCATTTATCTATTTATAGTGACTTTCATTTTAGTTCTATTATGGCATTTCTGCTTCTCTTTTCTGTTTTGTTTTGTTTTTGTGGATTTTGGGAAAGATTACGTATAGTATAGTTATAGTACGGTGAGTAAGTCTTTCAGGTGAGTTTCCTATGTGTGCAATAGTGACATTTACTCCGTGGGTGTGTGTGTGTTTGTAACTGTGACGCTCAAGACAAGATGTACTTGGGCACCGTAATTAGGTCTGATTGCAGGTCACAAAATATGTGATTTAGGAATCTCAGATCTAAGTAGACAAACCCTCCTAAGCCTACATCCTACAGTTGCTACGTCTTCTCTGCCTTTCTTCTTTGTCTCTACTTTTCTCTCTCTCTCATTACCCCTGTCATCTCTCTCTTTTCCCTCCTTTTGCCCTTTGTAGAAGGTCCTTCCCTAAACCCCTGAGAGAAGGGGAGGAGCCTGGGATGGCGAGGACGTGCTGGTAATCCGTGCAGTGACCCAGGTCAATTCAATTATCCTGTTTTCTTTTGCCGCGCGACGCGTGTGCCCATTTCACAGCCAACTCCCTTAATGCGCCCAGGATTAGCTTCTCTTACTTTTAATGATCTACCTATCGACGCCTTGGGCCCACCACCGCACATACCCAGACACACGCACACACACACATACTCAAAGTTAAGTGTTTCCATGTTCATGTTTTTAGGATGAAATGATTTGCTAAACTTTTCAGCAAATATCAGGAGAGAAAGGCCATTTGTCAAAACAAATGTTTTTGTTTTCTTGTTTATTTGGGAGTGTGTGTTACATAAACCGTGGTAAGATGAGAAGTGTATTATCCATCAGCATTTAGCAAGGTTTTACCTCACACCTCTAAGATTTGAGATAATCATCTTAGCTCTAACACGTTTTTGTCGGAGCTTGCTAATCTCAAGCCGGAGGCGGAAACCAGGCCATCGTAAACCAGTAAACTGTGCGGACGCCTGGCAAGCATTGAAATATCTATTCAGTTTTAAATGCATTAAATACATCCTGTAAGATTAGATAAGATAAGATAAACCTTTATTAGTCCCACAAAGGGGAAATTGCAGTGTTACAGCAGCAAGAGCATATTACAGAATGCTACTGACCTGCTAAGTATCACAAATATGAAAAGTCAGCAAAGGGTAAAAAGTCCACTTTAACACTACTGCTTGACAAGAATGAGAGAACATATAGACACATTCTACTGTGGTTGAATGTTGAGGCAACACTTTCACCTAACTATCTAATCCAAACTTATTCTCTCACCAGGCATTGACTAGTCACATGACTAGATAGCTAGTTAATTCCAACTGTAGCCAAATCAGCCCCTTATAGCCCTGTTCACTGTATGACTTATTCATAGCTGCCTCCATTCTTTATTGATTTTGTTGTTTTTTAAATTGCGACACTAAATTAACAAGCATGAAACATTCAGAATCCCCCCCACCAAGGAGCATTTCACTGATGTTATAAAGTTAGAATGCATTTATTCAAGTTGTCTCTGTTAATTGCAATTTTTGTTAATGGAATAAATAATATACACATATAGTTAAAAATAATACAGCACTCTATTGTGCTTGGGAAATAAAAAGTGGTATTTATTGTAACATAAGAACATAATATTATAATACTGTTATTATGGTATTTCAGTTATTCCCCACAAATCCTACAAACTGTATTGACAGAATGAGCCTTAATCCAACCTGTAACCATGGAAACAAAAAAACAACAACAAATTATAAGGCCCTGCTTCAGTGGTTGGTTATAGTGTGTAGAAATGTGTGTTGCAAAATGTTAAAAAGTATTTGAACTCTATTCTGGAATAAACAAAACCACAAGAATGAGTCTCGAAGACCAAATTGTAACTATGGAAACAAAAAAACTAAAAACATGAAAGTCCTCACATAGCAAGAGGCCCCACTTCAATAACTGATTGTTCCATGTGTAAAAATATGATAAAATATTTCAACACTTTTGAATTATTGTTCTGGAAATGAAATGTGACGGACGGATGATGGACAGATGTATGTGGACATAAAAACACTTAGTTGGGCTGCCCCAATTCATTAATTCTGCTCAGTATCGTAATGTGTAGATGCTTGGTTGACATATTGCTGGATGAGCAACGTAAAGTAAAACAAACTGGCTCAAAAGCATTCCACAACAACTTAATAGCAGCTTCACAACAAATGAAAAGTCTCAAAGTTGTCATTTCCATGACAGATGTACAAGAGATATTTGTCTGAAACAACATAATTAACTCTAATTTAAGGATTTTTGGATTCAAAGTTTGTTTCTAGCGAGTGACATAAAGGCTGATCATGCACAGAGAGTACGTCTCAGAGCTGCTGGTGAGGTTTAGTCATTGGAGGAGAGACACGTCAGCCACAACCAGAGAATAGATCGTTGTGAAATCCACATTACTCTGACCAGCTGTTGTGAAAAATAGTAGCTGTCTCTGGGGGGCAAACCCACTACTAACCAGTTCTACAATGAAATTGGGAGCATGCACGTCAACTGGCGACAGTTCTTGTATTTTCATAATAATAAGACATCCCAGAAAATGAAAATACAGCATTGTCTTTTTTCCATTATTCTTTCCATTATGACGCACAGACTGCTTTTATTATTTGATAGAAATCTACAGCACAGTTGGGGTTTTTTTTGGACAGCAGTTCAAATGAAGACGGGACAGTGAACAGAGGAAGATATTAGTTTGTCAGCCTTACCTGGAATTTCCTGTCCGTTGTAGTTCCATCCAGCCACAGCCAGCATGGAAGGCAGAGGGGATCCAGGCCTACTGTCCCTGTCTCTCTCCCTGTCCCTCTCTTTGTCCCAGTTCCTCTCAGCTTGTTGGGTAATATGTCTGACAGTGTCTTTGTTCTTCCTGTTCTTTCTCCGCCCCGAACCTGATAGGGGTTGCCATGGACCCTCTCCACCTCCTCCAGCAGCCCTACCAGCTCCTTGGTCCCCCTGGCTCTGGGTTGCCCCCCTGGGAGTGTCCCGGGGATGAGAGGAGGAGGCGGGAGACACCTGTTCCTCCTTGACTGTGATAGGCCTGTAGTCGTGGGGCCATGCAGGCTGCGAGTCATGGCAGGCTTCCTCCTGGCTCTCATGGCTTTTGGGTGGTTCTTGGTCCTCCTTGCCATATGTGCTGCCACCCTCGTGACAGCTGGCGATGGCCGAGTCTCCTGAAGAGTTAGCTGGGCTTGTGCGGCGCACCAGCCAAGGAGAGGTGCTGCGACCAGACATGATAGAGGCAAGGGCTTCAGAAGCCATGCCCACTATGCCGCCGCCGCCGCCGCCTCCCCCTCCCAATCCCGCTCCAGCAGCACCCACTGCTCCTGCTAAACTTACTCCTCCTGAACCTCCACCTATGCCAGCGGCAGCAACAGCTCCCATCTCAAAGTCGGCCAGTTCGTCAGCCATCTCGGAGCGAATGCTGATGTCCAACGCCGCCTTGATGAAGCTGTGGCATGCCTGGACAATGTCAGTCATCTGCAGGTAGCTGGCAGCAGACATGACCTCGATAACGTTCTTACTGGTGAGCGCGAGTTGCGCCGAGTACATGAAGTCTAGGATGGCTTTGAAGCCTGTCGCTGTGACAATGTCCAGGTGAGTGACTGTGGTCTGATGATGAGGCTCTGCCCCCTTTTTAACCTGAAGGGTGAGAAAGGATCTCCTATTGAGTGTTTTTGCCATGCAGGAAATACATTCTTACAAGATTATGGCAGGAAAAAAAATAAAAAATGTAACGTTTAGCAGTGCCTCACCTGACAGTAAAGGGTCTTAAAGTAGCGTGAGGAGCCCAGGAGGACATTCTTATGGGCCTTAAAGATCTTTCCATCCACAATGACACAGGCGTCGCAGAGGATGCCATGCTGCCTCTGTTCATTGAGCTCTCTGAGGAGCTGACGGTAGTGAGAGGCGATCTCCATGTCCTCCTTCCTGTTGTTCATCTGTGTAGCTGAACAAAAGGCTCTCCTCTGAAGGTCTGTAAGGAAACAAAGGAGTGCCATGAAAAATCTAAATACCATAAATGCACAGTATGCTGTCCTACTAAATGTAGGCATTCAGAATGAATATTTGACAGTAGAGGATGTGTAAAATCTAATCCCTTTAGTAAATTTCTCAGCGAGAAACCATTATCTCTGGAAACATATACCTCCAAGTCCATGTTTATTATTTCTGCGTGCTGCTTTCACTGTCACGGAACAGGGGGAGAATAAGCAAATTTATCTGAACTACCCCTTTAAAGACGAGCCAGGGTAAGGCTATCTCAGTAATGACTGTGACATTAAAACAATGACATCAATAGAAAGCACATCTCCACTGCTGTAGTTTGATGTCTAAAAACAGCCCAGTAACAAATAGTCAAAAATCTCTGCTTAAACCTGACAGGTTCATTTATGCCCGTTTGCGTGGGAGTGTGTGTTTGCGTGTGTGTGTGAGTGATAGAGTAGTGTGTAAGCTCATTAAAAATGTCAGTTTAAAAGCATAACACTTTCACAAAACAGTTGAGAGGGAGAAAAACACCTCATTTAGTGCAGAGCACTTTACCATTAAATTTATCAATAAACACCAGTCTTGTTGTTTTTTCCCTCATTTCTCCTTTGACGGTAAAATTTTCAGTCAACTGTCTAGTTTAGACGAAAATTCTTTCTTGAACCTTCACCTCCGTGTTTCTGATCTTGCACAGTTCAGTGGAGGTTAAGAACACCGAAGTTTTCCCGCAAACTACAGAGAGAGAGAACCATAATGACAATTTGTGGAGTTGCTCAACTGTCAGTGAATGAATTTACAACTTTTCAGTCGGCTATTAATTGACAGGATTCACGGTGGTGTGACAGGGATAGTGGATAGATTTTTTTTTTAGCTCAAAGATTTTCCAGCCTGTGAAACAGATATTAATGTGAAACAATGAGCACGATAAAAACATTTTCACCTGTAGTTTTCGTGCTGTACTGAGGTGAGATGGTATTTTGAGTGCACACAACAGAGGAGATGCAGCTGAAGGCCACACAGAGACGAGAGCAGCAGGAGACAATGGGAGATGAGCCTATATATATGGGTTGAACCATTCAACGAGGTGGCGGAAAAGACAAAGAGAAACTGAATGAGCGCTAGCAAACACACGCAGACACACATGAACACATGTAAAGAGGAAGAAGATGAACACACACTCAGCCAGTGCATTAGCGAGGGCTAAATCGCTGGGACGCAGCAGTGATTTGTTTTGGGATCGCCACAGCTGTCAGTTCTCATGGGCCATCCTGAGAGATGACAGCTCGCCGTGGCCAAGGTGACAGCAGCGTTTGCTCGGGGGCTGGCACACTTCAGGTCATGTTTAGCAAAGCTCTGCTCAACCTGATGGCTTGTAAAATCAGATAAATCCACAGTGTCTCTCACGTCCACTTGGACAAAACACACCTCTGATGAACAGAAGTGGATGGGATGATGGAGTGGCAGGGAAAACTGCCAAAGCCACTCTTTCTAATCAATGCAAGGCTCGACCGCAACATTTCACGCCGACTGACCGTTCTTCAGTTCACACAAATAAAGAATTGCTTGCGAGGAAGCAGAAATTGGATGTGGGGATGGAATAACACTTTCCTTCAAAGTTTCAAAAGGCAAGTTATGACGCAAGTGTCGTGTTTTTGTCCCCCTGTTCGCACACTTTAAAAAAAAAAATCTATTGCCGTTCTTACCTTGAGATATTGTTTCCTTTCTGTGTCGCCCTGATGACGGTATTGAGAGTATTCACCTCTCACCTTCAGAGGCAAACCTCCTCCTCTTTCTGCTCTTCTTCTCTCAGGGCCACTGGCACATTCAATTGTATATGCCAGTCTATAGGACAGACTCCCTCTCAAATCCATACACACACAGCACAGAAGAAGTCATTTAATCACTGAAAAACACCTCAATTCCCTGCTATTCATTGCTTGTTTCCAGGCAATGTGGATCTACAGGGTCACTGTACAGCAAATACCGATCAGCCCCATTTGAAATATGTATCATATTCTATTATATCGGAAGCTAAGAGGAACCAGTGAAAGAAGCCCATATATACAAAATCAGAAGCTGGAATAAGGCTGCCATTACTCAAGTGTTGCCTGGGTCAGGGTCATTAAACTCTAGTTCCAATAAGTAACAACGCTGACACGAGCAACCAAGAAATATGCTAATGACAGCCCCGGAAATCTAATCGGAACAAAGCAGGGTAGGTTCTGAGACATTACACCCACACTTGAAGAGACAACCATTCCGTCACTTAAATATAGTGTTAAATTCAAATACAGTTAAAGGTTAAATGTTTCTGGGATTTCTGACTCCGCTCTAATAGGTGTGAATTTGTGGCCATCACAACATGGCACAACAAGAATTATCCTACAGAAATCAAACCGTAGAATCTCTTTCCTGGCTTAGGAGGCAGAGTGGCCATCTTTTTTGTTGGAGAAAATCGTTGGTTTGATCTCAAGCCCGGCAGTCTACATGTGAAAGTTTTCTGGGGCAAAATATTGAACCCAAGCCTGCTATTAATGGCTGTGAAAATGTAAATGGTTAACGCGCCCATTGAGCATTTGGCACATTGCTTAGTAGCCTGGGCCACCATTATATGACTATGTGAACGGGTGAATGCTGGCTTGTGTGGTAAAGTGTCTTGAGTGGTCTGTCAGACTAGGGAGGCGCTATACAAGTTGCGTCCTCATACCATTTACCAGAATATTCTGCAGAAAGTACTTTCCCTCCATTCTATTGTGAGGGAGACTGCAAATGAATACATGGAGTAGAAACCTTTGAAATGTCTCATACAATTATACATGCAGTAAAACTTAATGAAATGAATTCTCATCATTCAACCCATCCCTGCGCAGCAGCGGGCTGCTCTCTAAACGCCCCGGGAGCAAATTAAGGATTTTGCCCAAGGACCCTTCAACATGTAGACCGTTGGGACAGTCTGAGGATTCAAACACCAATCTTTTGAATTGGGGACGTGCACTCTACGTCCCTAGCTACATCCAAAGAATGCCAAAAAGAGAGATTGAATCTTTTGGTTAATTTATACTTTGATAATGTATATGAAAGTTTATATGAAAAAGCCTATCAGGTATGTGATGCAGATCTTTAGGTTTCCTGAAAATCACTTGTGGATGGACTAATTACCATTAATGTACATACGGACAAGAGTAATCCTTCATGAAAACAATGATGAGTGGAGAGAAGTGCTGAGAGAAAGAACTAGTGAGATCCAATCTGAGCGGTTGCTTCCACAGACTCAGACATACTAAGCTGGTAGTTAGGCAGAGAAAAAGAAATTGAACTCTTACACTCTTTGCTCGCCTAATCGGCTTTTTTAATTTCAGTATGTCCGGTTCTATCCACTCAGAGAACCCTTCCTCAGACAAATCAATCCAACTGCCAACCCTACCACAGATAATAAACAGCCAGAAACCCTCTCTACTGTTCCTCCCGTCTTTTCATTTCCTCTGAGAGCTACTTACACTTTCCCCAAAAGCTTGTCTATCAACACAACCTAAAGCAACTCCCTCTACTGTTAGAGTACAGCCTTGATTTTTAGAACACTTTTTTTCTCCAAACATACACTTGACTCCAGATCGAAGTGTAAGATAGAATGAACTTGTCAGACATTCGAGTACAGAGAGAGACTTTCATGTCTCGTCCCAAGCATTTGCTGTCTCACCAAGGCCACAGCTTTCAGGATGTCACTGAGCAGAAAAAAAAAAGCTTTCCATCCCTCTCGAAAATTTCACCTCGAAAAAAAAACAAATAAAAAAGAATAAATGAGAAAGTCATCAAGGAGCAGGCTGACAGTCTGAGGGTGCTTATTTGTGGTCAGAGATGATTGTTTCAATAAAGCATGCCACCAAAGCTCAAAGTCCCTGTCACATGACAGGGACTCTGAGGGCAAATCAAAAGTGAATGTCCTCCTTAACCCCCCTCCTTCTCCGACCCTTCCCTCACACGGCGGAACGCACGATTAAAAGCACTGTTCTCCTCATGACCACACACACACATATCAACCCATTGTTCCGAAATACACAAACACACGGAAGGATGAGAATCGCACACCATCGTATGTTAGGCAGCGCTGGATAGAATCACACCCGGTTTGTCCTGGTCACATCACAGCAAAGTCACTTTAGGCCGCAGTCGGACGATTAAAGAGATGAGACGTCTGATGGAGTGAGAGAATGGGGTTTCCTCCTTCTTGTGTTTCTCTTAATGCGGCCTGTCCCTCCGAGCCAACTCTGCCTCCTTGACCACACGGGACTGCGAGGAGATGGAGAGCAAGGTCCTTGTAAATCTCGAAGCAAAGTTTTAACACAGACATTTTCCCTCAGCGGGCTCATGCTGTGATTTTATGAGGTACTCAGACATAATACTGGATGAAGACGTTGCAACACCTAAAACACAGACTGTTATACATGATTACATGACATATTTAAGAAAATACCTGAATCACACTACTTTCGGGGTAAACCCTGTCTGCTGATTCACTGCTGCAGGTGCAAGCTTCAACTGTCTGCAGCTTCCTGTGTGTGTCAGTCCTATCCTACCCAAGCATATTCAGACACTGGCAGTTATACTTATTGAATTAGGGGATTTGCAGTCGGTCAGGGCAAGTTATCGTTTAGAGGCCAGTCTGCTGATGGAAAAATTGCCACCCTCATCTAATCACTATATATTCAAATTGTAGCCCTGTGCTCGACAAATGTAACCGTTCTGCTTATTATTTGATAAACTGACTTTGGGTGGACGAGCATGCAAAACTCGGTGAACACAGAGGCTCTTATAAATTGGCGAAGGAAAAAGTAAATAATAGGCAATCCATTTAAATGTTGAAAAAAATTGCAGAATTAAACGTCAAAAAATGTCGACGCTCAGAATGAAAATCTTCATTTCATGCAATAAAAACCAAAGGAGACATTTCTGTTTTTTATACCTGCAAATTGGATTGGTTCAGGTATGCAAAGATGTGAATATGACTTTTACAGACGTCAAAGCAGAGCCAAAAATCAGTAACTGGGGATTTGAATTTAAGTTTTTAACATCTGTATAAGCATGAATTAGTTGTTCAGCAAAGATAAAACACTAGAACACAGGTTGTAAGAAGACTCTAAGCCGTAAAGAGATTGAAGCAGTGAATGGATGTGAAGATGGAGGAGGAGATTTCAAGCTAGGATCCAATAGTGAAGAGTCATCACCGATGCCTCATAAACAAAACGTTATCTGCTTAAGAAGAATCAACCATTTTGCTTCTTTTTTTTTCTAAAAGTAACTTGTCCTGTGGAGGCAGGCAGTGTCTGTGGAAAATAGAAACAGGTTGGCACTGAATGAATAATATACTGTATTGTGGGTAAAGGGCGGCATTGGCCTGCTTGTAAGTGGAGTTTCCCAGAAGTGTGTGACAATATACTGGAAAAATATATTCTATGCATAAGTGGAATTAAAATGTATTAACAAAGCAAAGCAAACTCTACAAGCTTATCTACTGAAATAATAAGGTGCAAAGGTTTGCTTCTATTATTTTCAATTCCACTATTTACTCCTGAATCTGTATCGAACGTTCTGATAATTAAAACTGAATTTGTAGATATTGGGCCCATGATTATTGATGAAATGAGGTTACACAAAAAAGAAAAAAAAGAAAAAAGGGCAAAGAGTAGAAGATGAGCCAAATAAAGGAGAAGGCAAGGGAGAGAAAAGACAGAGATAATACAGTATCATACAGACAGCAAGTGCATAAAGATAGAGACAGAAGATAGACAGAGGGGGAGACAGGAAGAGAGGGGAAAGTGAGTCAGGCAGCCAATATTTTTTAAACAGCTTTACTTCCACTCAACAGGGCATCAAGGCCATTATCCTGGGGTTAATCCCCAATCCGACGGACCTGGCCGCCTTCCGGGACAAGCCAGGGTGGCAGCCCATCAACAAGGCAGACACGGGAAAAAATAACACACATACTCGCACACTAACACACAGCCAGACAACGACAGGCCTGCAAGGTGCAATTAGAAATACTAACACCACAAAGCTATTAGCTGCGGTGGACTCGGGCTTGGCTGTTGTGTCCTTAATTCAACGCTGATGATGAGCGACTGCTCTTGTCTGGCTCTAGTTTTATCTCCAAGTAATTTATATATCATGTCTCATGTAAAAGGGTCTCTTCATTCTGTCCAACTTCCACACCAGCGCTTAAAAGGGCACGTTTCGCACCTCCAGCTCCTCTTCCTCTAGCTTTCTCCATCCATCCGCTCTTTCTTTAGCTCGAATCCAAGGAGTCAACGTGGAGGAGGAGATTGACTCACAGAAGGATAGCCATGTCATTTGGAGAGCAACCAAAGCGGATTCAGGAGGCTTAACGAGACTTAGCACTACTTACCTAATCTCCCCACCCCCTCCCCCCACCCCACACATTTCCTACACACAGCACCCAAAAACAAATACCTGGACCCTCAATGTCTACACCTACAGACCTCCAAGCCGCTCAGCATGTTTTGCCCACATTCAAGATTTGTCTCCATAATCTTCAGGTCCTGTTTATTGCCTTAGCGTGTGCAGTAAAGGCTCATTTATACGCCTTCTATATTCATGTCCATCAGTGCCCACAAACCTCCATGCATCTCTCTCGTTGACAGAAAATCGTCTTCAAACTGGCAGCGAAGAGACAAAATACTTGACATACTAGACATGTGGACGACCACTTTTATGAAAACCTTTTCACTTCACCCTTTTCTCCATTGTCATCAATGAAACCATTTGTTGTGATTTGCTCAGATTATGGTCAAACTGGCCCCAACGATCTCCTACGGTACCGTTCGGTTTTGCCGGCATCCAAAAGCTCTCCTAAAAATATTCACAACTATGTTAGAAGTGAACGGGAGGGCTCCATCTGTATTTATATACATCTTTAATTGAGCGTAAACAAGCATTAAAGGTATCAAAAGAATCATGTTGTCGGTATGATTTTCATACTACACATTTTAACCCTTAAATGTACTCACCAAAAAAATAAAAACTATGAAAAAATTATTTCTTCCCTTTATTAATTTATATATATATATATATATATATATATATATATATATATATATATATATTAATATATTATATATTAATATATATAGCTACTATAAATTGACCATAACATGAAAAATCGTCAGAAAAAAATCCAACTTATACTGTTATTTCATGATAAAACTTTACGTTTTATGGAAAACAATCAGTTTGAATTAGATAAGCTCAACGTTTCGGTTAAGCATGTATTAAGAAAACTATTTGACCCTTATAAAAAAAATGTTTTCTTTCATCAAGTTACTTGATTCTTTTTATTAAGTCCTCACATGCCTTAATATGCACAAAATAGAAAATTTTACCGATTGAATAGAATATTCTCAATAGCCATAGTTAATGCCTCCGCCTTGGTTGAACCTTCGACTTAAGGTGTCGCCCGGGGCTCCATCACTGGCCCCTTACAGTTTAGCATACATATAATAAACAGGCGCTGTCAAGTGGTACACATTTTTCAATAAGAAATAGAAACTAAAAATGTGTTCAACCAAACAGTCAAACAGGACATTAAAAGTCCAACAATATAATTAAATAGCATCAAAAGTAAGGAATCCAATTCTAATTCTAATCCAAGACTGCACAGACTTCAACAATTTTGCAAATAAATCTGTATTTGTTGAGTTTTCTGCAATTTTTGATGAGGGAGGAATATATTAGCATAGTTGCTTAAAATGGAATTGTATCAAATTCTATCAATAAATCCTGCTATCATGACAAGACGTTCAGACCAGCATGTCCAGGACTTCTCGCCCACCTCGCCCTCTAACCTTCAGCCGCAGAAGTGTTAAGCCTTAAGTGATCTTATGGAAATCCAGCCACAGTAAGGATGGACTGGGATCATCCCAGAATGACCGTAAAAGAAGTGTGACTCTAGGATGTTGATGTCCTTAAGCCTGACGACTAGCGGTTGAATGGCCGCCTCACCTTTAGCTCCACTTAATGACCCACAAAATGTCAGTGAAACCATGTGACATATAAAGAGCCTCAGAAAATGAAGAGAATGACACATTACCCCACCTACCTGTCTTTTATCGGTGACTTCCTTCACAGCACATCTCTCTAGGCCCCTAAGCCTGCTATATCTCCCATGGTAACTCCCTGACTGACGACCCAGGGCTTAGCCTAAATTCTCTCTCTATTAAAAGCTGTGAAATGCAAATAATGAAACATCTCATTACCACTGTCGGAAAACCCAAAATGAAAAGAGGAGGGGGAGCGCGGGAGGGAGAGGTGGATGAGGAGGACCGGCTGCACTGGAGGGAAAGTGGGAAGCAGATGATGGAAGGAGAGAGAGGAGTAAAGCAAGTGGAGGAAAAGTTATGGAAGAAAAGGGAGAGGATTATATAGAAAGGCTGACAAGGGAGGAGAGGTGAGGTGAAAGGAAAGGAGCAGATAACCAGACAGTGAGCTTCTTATTTTTACCAGTGAAAGTTGGAAAAGGTCATGTGATCACAGTTGATCGTTTGTTTTTCCATTTATTTGTCTGGTACAATCCAGGTATGAATGCAGATTCTGAATCACTTAATTCATTTTCTTCAAAATTATTAGAAGAGCCTTTTTTGAAAAAAATGTGCCAATATAATGAAAAGCAGCAATATTTCAATCAGGCATGGACAAATCATGAAGTTCCAACACGATCAACAGAATCTAAATCCGGATCATAATCACTCAGATTTGGATCATAATCCAGATCTGTGAGATTAAATTATATAATTGAATTGGGTCACAGTGATGGAGAGAGGAGAGGAGGAGAGACATAAGCTGAGAGCAGGAGCTGAGACGATACAGATTCAGTCATTCAAATGGATTTCCTATATTTGCGAAAGGTAAAAATTATCTCGATGAAAATATGTCAAGAAACTTTTGACTTTGTTGAAAACTCACATTAACCATTATAGACGTATGATTCCAATTACCAGGAGCAAATTTTCCAGGATCGAGGAATTGGGTGGTATTAACTAAGATGACATGCTTTTTGTGACATCACCAAAGTGTGGGTTAGGCCCTGGGTGCAATGATTCAACAGCTGATAATTCCTCAGGGTGAATCTCTGCGTTCTGAGCGTCATCGGCGGGAATGTTTCCTCTTTCTCTAAAAACCACTTGTTAGAGTAGTTTTATGTTCTTTTGGCTATAGCATGGAAACTATTTTCAAACTGCTTAAGTTCTAGAAACAATGGCGTTGGCAGAGGTGTGAAATCTCTGAGGCCTTTCTAGTTTAATATGCAGCCGTTAAGGTCGTGCCACCTATGCAAACCGTGAGCCATGATAATCTGAGTTGTGAATTAGGATGTGTCATCATGTTTACATCATTTACATCAACTGGCCGTTACTTGGAATCTTCTCCTTATCTAATCTAAACGCTCAGCGTTAAAAGTCTTCAGCTTTTCATTAAAGCTGTAAAGTCACAAAAAAAAGAGCCTATCTTATGCTCAGATTTACTTCTTTTTTTTTCTTCACAAATTTAGAATGAATCACTTTAGAACTATGCCTCGGTAAGAAAGATGCATGTCACTACGTCCCATAATCATTCAAGTAAAATTCTTAAGAGGCAATAGGATACTTCTTTGAGATACGTATGTGTGGAGTAAGGAAGTGAGATCCCACGCAGCGATGGCCTGCATTTGGCTCAGTAGATGGTAGGGAACTTGTTGTAGAGGCGTTTCATGTGACAATAACCACAACACCTTGTTTGGTCATCTGGTGCAAAACCCCAGTTTCATCACTGCAAAAATTTGGATAGTCATCTGCTGATAAACTACCGCCTGATATCATGAGGGGATTCACGGGAGGTGGAACTTGAAGGGGTGACATCGTCTAATGGCAGGTCTAGTTACTGTATTCTGGGAACTTCTTATATTGAGTAAAAGTGTTTTTATATGGTGGATTCCATGTATCCATTTCAGACTTACATACAAATCTACAAGATTTTAAACTTTTTTACCTAGCGGCAGAACACATTTCCACATTTTACAAACGTGAAAACAACTTAAAAGGATGTGAAACACTATTACCACAATACAAACAAATTCACATTTTCAGGAAGAAAATAGCAATGTATGAAACAAGTTTATACTAAGCAAAGCAGAAGCAGATTAATAAAAGTACAAAGCTAATTTAAAAGATGTATGATGCAAAAGTGACACAAAGGTAAGGCACTAGACACAGGAAGTGAAAATTGGACTTTTGTGTCAACTGAACAGTCCCCTGAGACTTTGGTGAAGTTGGATACATATTCACATATTCAAACTTATTTTGAAATGTATTAATGCTACGATGTCATTTTCATCTAAACCAGCTGTCGTCTGAGCTGGACCAGTAACTCTGGGCTGTCTGCTGTTAGGGACCGTCCACAAAGTGTAAGATTGCAGAACAGAAAGTACAAAATGCAATAATTTTTACCATAAATGCGAGCAGCCAATAGTCCTGTGATGTCTAGAATTATTCTGATTTGCATTTTCCAGTTATGTTTCATATCTTGTAAATTTGAATTTAAAAAAATGTAAATTTGGTTTATGTTTGGTTAAACTGTTCCGACTCTGGTAATTTTGTTTTCACTTTTTAAATTTTGTTCTCTAAAGATAATTTTGTTATTTTTCTGGTAAAAATGTTTCAGTCGATGAAGAAAAATCTATAATAATTATTACAAAAAAATAATTGTAAATGATAGTCACTTGCTGAGTCTCAGTGCAACTAACTTATATATATGATCTGTACTACAGACAGGTCCGTTGCGACAGAGAAAATCTCGGTGAGCTCTCACGCATGTCCCACACCAACGGTTTGCAAATCCACTATTGATACAAACTTTTATTAATATAAGGTCATTGAAATTGGTCGTGTCCTTTGTCACGGCCAGGCTATCTCGCCCCCTCAAAAAGAACGCCACGTTCAGATATAACACTAGAAAACACCTCAGAGATCTGGTGGGGCAAAGGGATTACTTTCATTTCCCTTTCACAATTTTTGTAACCTTGTTGTTCCAAAAATATTAATTTGTTTTGCATTTGCTAAAAGCCTTGCACTTCTTATAAATTCGTATTTTTTATGAGCATTCAGAGAAACTCGTGGACCGCAAAGAAACCTTGGGTTGGTTTCACGATATAAACAAATAGTACCTACACAACATTAATACACACAATAAAACCATATGTGAACATCAAACAACCGAATTGAACACCTGATCCGTCTCATCTCAGAAACGTGAGCAAAGGTTATCAGCGTCGTCTTAAAGACTTGCAGCAGGGTTGAATTCATGTCTCTGTGAAGGTTAGCCAAATTCTCCACTTCAAAATAAAAAATAACTTTGTCCCGAATAAGGAAAAGAGAAATCTCAAAAATGTTGCTGGAAGATTGGAAGAACGTTATTGATTAAAATACCAAAGTAGCCAGAGGAGTTCACACAACATTCCAACAATCCCTAGAGAGTACGTGCACAGTCTGTCCTTATACCATCCGACTATTCATTTTCTAGACTAGTTATCTCCTGCAGGGTCTTAGTGGGCGCTGGAGCCCAGTGGGTAAAAATACAGTGATACAACCTTAATCAAACCCAGCCAGGAAGAAGTCATTCAAGTTCTAGTGCCGGTCCCAAGCCCGGATAAATGGGGGGTTTGCGTCAGGAAGGGCATCAGTTTTTAAACCTAGGCCAAATCCATATACGGAACAGAAAACAAATTTCCATTACAGATCAGTTGGGGCTTGGTTTCACCAATGCTGTCCCTGGTGATGCTATGTAGAGGGGTGACGGCCTATGGATGGAAACTGATCATCCGCTGTGGTGACTCCAAAGGACGAGCAGCCGAAAGACAAAGAAAAAGATGAACACCCTGAATAAATCGCAATTTCATCACAGGGCTTTAATCGATTAGTTAATTCTCGAGATCTTCAAATCTGAGAGCATCCACTCACTAGGTGACCTTAACGTCAAGTTTCTAAATAGAAGGACCAACCAGTTTTGTGGCTTAACTTTCATATATCAGCCACCCTGATCTCCCAAACTCTGCAGCAAGCCACTCAGACAGAGAGAAAGAGAACTTCAGTGTGTGGTTGTCCAAACCCTTCTTCAGGTCTTGGCTCAAAATCTGCTGCAGCAAAACAACGAACTTATCACGGCCGCACATGAATGCAACACGCAAAACTAAGCCTGACTGTTCTCGAGTCATTGTCATTGCAGCTAAATAGACAAACGGCATGAAGAGGAAGTGAACTGTGCTGAAGGAATCGAACAGCTACAAGAAGAAACCAGTAAAAATTTAGCATTTAAAAATATTTATTCTAAAGGAAAAAAATTCCAAAATTGTGTTTATTAGAAGTGTGGTTTCTGAATGAGTGGACAATGTTGACTCACTGCTGGTGGCCAGTCTTTATCTGCTGCAGAGGCGGGTGTCCAGAGTGCGTGCTTGTGTGCATAAGGGTAACTTGGTGTGACTGTTGCTCCGTCAGACAGCAAACAGAGGCATCTTTCTCAAAACCACACTGGGCTGCAGCTTACATTGAGCTCATTCAAAGAGGGGAGCAAAAAATCCACAGCTCAAGTGCGTTCTCGCAAGGACAACAGACACACCCTCCATCCCCCCTGAGCAAATATTAAAACAGACTTCACTCCCTGCTAATCTCATTCACAAACACTCCAGAGCCCGCAGAAAAAAAGGAAAAAGATAATTGTACTGTATTTACTTAGCCCTCAACATGCAACATTCACTAATAACTTACTAACTGATGTTCCCACACACTACAGCACAACAACCGAGTGGCAGACTGATTTACATATAGATAAAGTGTTTATGAAAACCCATTTGTTTATAACAGCCTCAGGCTGCATTGTCACTCATCAAGCTGATCAAAAAGCAGCTACGATCCAGCCCTGATGAATCTCAGAGCACTTTGGAAAATCTGTCCTTCAACGGCAGAAAGAAAGGAGGTAAGATAAAGGGAGAGAAATCAAGAGGAGAGGAGAGGAGCATCTAAATATAGAGAGACTCGCATTTTGGAGTCAGAAAAGAGACGGTGAAGGGTTGCGGAAGAGGGAGGAAAATGGGAGATGTAAGAAGATTTAAAGCGGGAAATGAAAAGTGAAGAGTCGTGGGGAATAAACATGAAAAATAGCGAAGGATGAAAAGTCTACTGTAAAACACTTACAATGAAATTCATGGAACAAAAATAAAAAGGCACCTATGAAGAAGTAAGTCAGTGTTATAATGCAGGACATTATACCGGTTACTGTGAATTCTACCATAAACCAACCATCCAAAACATTATAGCCACTGACGCTGGTTATGTCATTATAAGACTCATGATCACACAGTGAAATCTGTCAGTGGGTAGATTATTTCAAGCAGAAATTGAAAATATAATCTTCAAAGTCGATGTGTCGGAATCAAGAGAAATAGGAAAGCATAAGAATCTGAAGACTATATTATGAAGGCTAGAGGATTGAATCCACAGTGCGGTGTTTAAGTGGAAAAAGCAGACTAGGAAACAGAAGGAGTGCAGCTCCTGATCGATCGCTGCAGAGCCTGGCTGGTTTTCCGATCTACTGTAGAGTCTGCATAGTGGACTAGTGGAGGATTGGTCACAGTGGACACTCAATTGTTTCTGGGAGACACCAGAATTAAAAAAAAAAACACAGAGTGTATCACCACAGACGTTCATCAATATGTACCGTCGATACCGAGGGTCTAGCTCTTCGGTGATCGTTACAGCAGTTTGAGCACAGACGGCCGCAGCCCCTCTGCTGAATCAATTCCATCAGCAATGAAGACGCAAACTCACTGAAGTTTTCTGTCGTGCTGCAACAACAGTTAATACTCAGTCCTGTAAACACCAAGAAATCCAGATTTTTTTCAAGTCAATTTTGAATCAACATTTCTCTTGCTCAAATGTAATTCCGTGAAAACAATTGACTTGTTATGGACATGGACAGCGATGTCGCTTGAGGCCGCGAGGCTCCTATGATTGATGAAGACTCGGATTTAAACAGACAAATGCTTCATTTGGTCCTTACTTCTGTCCTTCCTCCTCTGTCATCCGTTCTTCCCTCCACCTTATCCGACCCTTCTTTTCACCCAGAGCGTGTTTACAAAAATGTGGCCTAAATTTTGACTGTCACCTGTTGACTAACATAAACCAATGCCATAGCCCGCAGGCTTCTGGAACTATCGCTGCGTTTTTTTCCCTCTTGCGACAACGATGGAAAGAACGTCTAATTCATCCGCAGAGGTGTCACAGCCTTTCAAGAGAGACACAAAGCCAGAGAGAGCGAGAGAGACACAAGGACGACTGTGTGAACGCTCATCGCCGCGCTCACCATCACTGAGGACAACACCCGCCTTGGAAACCTAATTTTGAGTAAGTTACACATTCCCACAGTGTGAGGCAGTGCCAGTATCAGGTGACCGTCCAAACCACCAACCGCCTCCTTCGTGACACACCAGCGCACACACCAAAACAACCAGGAGGGGGGAGGTAAGATATAGAAAACAGGAGGGTGGGGGTGGGATGCATGAGGGGGTGATAAAGGGAGAGCAAAAAGAAGAGGGCAAGCGAAAGAGCCAGCCTGAAACAAAGGCAGAGAGAATGGCCGACAAGAGAAAGAATGGTGTTGGAGTGGGGTGGGGGGTAGGATATGATGGGGTGAGACCAAAAGCGCATTGCCAGCTCTGTGTGCACATTCAAGAGCAGGACAACAACGATGAGGCATCCATGTATATGCATGTTTTGATTTGTGTTTGTGTGTGTGTCTCATTGGCAAGAAGGCCGCAGAGGCAGTTTGCCCCTCTCACCACTGAAAAGGGGATGTGAACATTCTCACTTCTGTTCACATCTGGGTTGGCTTCACCTCTCTCGCTCATAAGGGGAACTACGCCGACCCGGGAGAACTGACCAAATGTCCAGCGGCCATGACAGAAATCAATTCCACCACCAACTTCTAGTGTTCACATTATAAAAGCTCTAAGCATCTGTTGTTAGTCTTTAAGCGCTTATAAATCAAAAAGATCCAACTTCCCCTTTGAGACGTCACCTTCTAACCGGCAGGAAGTAGCCATTAGTTGCTTCTAAGTAACTTAGCCAGCTCACCTTGTCAGCTAAGATGGCATCTAGCAACCATAAAGTTTTCAGCAGACTCCCGGAGCCTCCGCCTGTTGTTTCTAGTTGTTGCATGTATAAACATTGGCGAGTGTCAAAGGGACGGATAAAAATGAGAAACGCAACAGTGAGAGGGTAAAAATGAGAAAAAGGAATAGAGGAAGGGTATAAATGAGAAATGGAGTAGGGGAGGCCACAGGAGGCACCTGGCCCACTTACAGCAGATGAGGGGGTGGTGGAGGCGGAGAAGGAGTTGTGGAAGAATAAGGAGTGGGAGGGAAAATGAAAGGGTGGAGGAGGAGAAGGAGAAGGAGAAGGAGGAGGAGGACGAAAACGGGTGAGGAGGAGTCCTGGAGAAGCGAAAAAATGCATGGGTGATGCAGTCGGGACAGATCAGAGGGCATGGGGAGGATGTGGAGGATGGCAGCTAGGGTGAAGTGAGGGAACAGGAAAAGATGAGCAAAGAAGAGGATGTGAGCCAAAGAGGCCTGGAATAAAGAACAGATGAAATAATTGGAAATGGGAGGAGGGCAGAAGGGGGGAGGTGAGGCCAGGAGAGACGGGGAGAGAGGAGGTGGGGGCTGACGAAGAAGCAGTGGCCCTGTGATGCTGGGAACGGAGGTGGTTTGTGCGTACACAAGACGAACATGTGTGTATGTGTGTGTGTGGGTGTCTAAAATTCGACAAAAAACTAACACCTCACCCAAAGTATGAATAACCAACCACAACAGGCCAACGTAGGTTCAATCTCCTCTCCCAACGCATTCGATCAGCCTGCCTATACCACTAATATCCCACTAATAACCACCCACAGTCCTCGCTCTAACTCACATCAATGAATATTTCATGTCCTGATGGCACTCTTAAAGCAAAAACTAATTAGCAAATCCAAGTTGATCTGGCATTAGTCATATCAGTCCAATTAAAAACCCAGTCCTACTGTACATGTTAATGGCAGCGAAGTGGAATAATTGTATGTTGAGCAGGGGAGAGAATGTTAAACAGGCCTTGTTAGCAGCACTTTAGTACTCTAGCCAGAGTCCGCGGCTGGATTACAAAACTGTGCAAAGCAATGACAATGCTCGACAGAAACACACACGCGTGTACACACACGCACCTTTAAAAGCGGCAAACTAAACCTCTATCCATTAATTAGAGTGTCGCTATCAATTCCAAGGGGTCAGGCCTGATACTTAAAGCTACAGAAGAGAAATATTTCCAGGGAAAATGATGGTTCTATGCTTCAGTAATAATATTTAACAGGGATCCAAATATTGGCAGAAGCTCACAGGTCAGATGTTATAGTAGTGGGGGGGAAACCATTTTCTGCTCCATACACTGTTTCGGCGGTCAGCACTGGTCAACAAAAGGCCGTGGAGACAGCCATTTATGTGGTACTGAGAAGAGAAAGGTGTTAGTTGGTATCTGAGACTTTCCAACCTTCCCTCTGTGTTATTTAATGCACAAGTTTAGATTGAGACAGACACCACCGAAAAACGCAGACTAAACTATGTTGGACTAAAAGGCAACAGAATAACAAGGGCAAGGACTCTTTTGGAGCGAATGTCTGTTTCATCACTCTAAATCTTCATCGTCCTTCTCCCCATTCTCTCTCCTTCACATTCCCAATCTTTCCTCCACACTCTGCTTTCCATGTCTGCCTCTCTCACCTGGGCTTTGATATGGAAATCTCACACCAACCCCAGCCCGGGGCTAGTTGACTGTTTCTAAAGATGTATTTGCTCAAAGAAGCTCGATTTCTCATCAAATGCTCACACTGTGAGTACAAGAGACAAACTCTTTCAGTGGGAAAAGAACAGCTAACAACCACATAGGCTAGACTCCAACAAAGAGACTTTCCTAGCCCTAAGCTTCAAGTTCTTAATAGCTTATATTTAAAAAGAAGAAGTGATCTTTCTCCAAAGTGGAGAACTAAGGACTTTAACTGGCTGGACTTCTTGAAACAAGTGTGTTTGTACAGAAACTTCTTTCAATACTTACCAGTCCTGTCCTGCTAGGTAATTATGCCCAGCTTGCACGTCTTCAACACTGTGCTGGAGCCACCCGGGGACAAACAATCCAATTTGTGCAAGATTTAGAAACAAGTGGATGATAATAGTTTTTTTCAAAGGATAAAAAAATGTATTCAGTTGCTAAATAAAAAATATAAAAATCATGAAAAAACAACAATAATAACTGTATTATTATTATTATTATTATTATTATTATTATTATTATTATTATTATTATTATTATTATTAATAATAATAATAATAAACATGTTAGCTCATGTCAGTGGCTTATTCGTTTAAACATTCTAATGAATGAATCATTTTCATGCTAATTAATATAATCAATGAAAGGAGAGAAAGAAAATAGAAAAAGTACATCCAAGGACACAGATTTCCCCACTAGCAGAGGAAGTGATGTGGACAGAGCATAGCCTCTATCATCGGTGCATGTCAGCAAACTGACATGAAAATAATCTAGGGGGAAATACCGCTAAAAATGTCCCAACAGAAAGCAAACTGAAGGAGCTTAACCAATCATGAGATGAACAGTTTTCAGCTCAATAAAAAGCATATTATGGAAAATTGTATTGAATTCTGTCATGTTCAGCATGATATACATTCCCTATTAGGTATGGATTTATGGGCATAGGTTGCCCTATGTGCCCCTTTGGTTGGGGAAATGAATATGTTTCTGGCAACACTGTTGCAGAAACATAAAGTTCTTAGGTCAAATGCTGTAAATCATAGCTTTGGAAGATGATTTTTGTCTAAAGACACCTGTGCTCGCAACATTGGACAAAGTCAATCTGTGTCCATGTGAATAGACCATAACCTCAATCATGGGTGAAACTGAAAATAAAAATTCTTATTTTCGAATGCGCCTTATGTAGAAAAATGCAAATTGAAGAAAACAACTAGGCCTACGCTGCCACTCATGCCCCAAAAAGCCCCCAATCCCTTGTGTTGTATAGTAAGTCCCCTGACTGAACTCCTACGTTAGAATGTTAAGTTATGTATGAAAAACAGTGTATTTTATTTTTTTTAAACTCCTGCTTGTGAGTAAAATATGAAATATTATATTGAAATAGGATAAAACAAGATAAATCTCCTCAAGTCCATTCACATTCACCAAATTTGGACTAAATGGAACGAATGGTTGAATAACAATGGCTCAAAACCTTTTGGAGATAAAGCTCCCCCTAGTTCCAGAAGTATGCCACCAAACTCTCCCAAAATCTATTTAGTTCATTCTTCTCCTTTCGTACGTGTGAACAGACAAGAATAATTCCATCAGCCCCAATCATTGAGTGTGGATAAATCGTTTTCAGTCACAACTCTTGAAAAATTGTGAAGGTTTCAGTCAAAATTCATCGCTCAGAAATCGAAGGATTTGACTGAAAATCTGTAGCTTTGTATAAACAGGGATGTTGTTGATAATTGCTCCAGACAGAGAAGCATTAGCACAAAGACGGTTTGTTGAAATTTAAGAGGATGGATATAATTTTCTCTGCCTTCCATGATTCTTTTAGTACACCAGACATAAAACTATTTTAAAGGCCACTGCATTATAAAATCAATTTGTACCACAATTGAACAAGTGCATCATTTATAAAACCAACAATGTGAAGCACATAATGAAGAAGAGACTTCAACACTGGTCTAAATATGGACACTAGCTGGATAACTGATGATAGAAAGTGTCCCAAATTCAAGAAAAGAACTCATGATGCTAATAGGCAATGTGTGAGATGGAAAGATATGATCCACTCCGCATTCCAAAACAAAGAGGAAAAACACACCCTGATGAAAGCACACAAACTGAAATCCCTCATCTGCTTCCTCCTCCTCCTCCTCCTCCTCCTCCTCCTCCTCCTCCCAATGTGTGATCCAAAAGATATTTCACAATATTAACAACTCCTAAGAGAAAATTCTGAGATCTTGCCATGGACGCTGCACCAAACCCCATTTTTTGCTTATTGCTAGGGAAAATCAGCATATGATTTGGCTTTTAGACTTTTTATTCTTACTCTGAGATTATAAATATTTGAGATAAAGCTGCAAATTACCTTGCAATTTAAAATTCAGGGACAAACGAACAAAAGAGGAGAACAAGAGAGCGAACAGTGTTGCTTTCATTCATCCTATCACGAATACGGGCTCTCACCCCCACACACACACAAACACACACCGACACACGCACACACATACACAATGCTATGAAATATTAAAACCTATGTGAAAAGATAAGTTTGGTGGCTCAGAAGATTTGAGTGTGTGTGTTGGGGGGATGTTACTCACCTTTTCACTCTGCTGGGGGGAGGATGAGCATGTCAGATAGGTGTATAGGGCGGACAGCTGTTGCACACACACACGCACACACATATGCAGCCCCCACAGCATTCATGTAACCCCACAGGGATTAGGAACACCTGTATTCAGCGCTACACAATGATGTATAGAAGCAGCTAAGCTAAAAAGCCTTGGGAGATAATAGGGGCCGGGGAGATGGAGCTGCTTTGGATTCGGGGGGCTAATTTGCACCAAGCTGTCTTGACATGAAATCAGATGTGAGAATGATAATATTCTTATAGTGATAGAGTTGAGAAGACGCAGTTGTCAGAAAACTCGGGGGAGATCTGCCATGTAAGATGTGCTCATGAGTGCAAACAGTTCACTTTGCAATGTTAGCCAAGCAGGTGTTCCCATTAACAAGTGAGCTCCGGTGGGGAATCGGGATGAGATAACTGAAAGAGACAGAAAAATGAGGGGAGCGGAAGGTGACTAACGGGGGACAAATGTGTCTTAATGGAGTATTTTCCCACTTCTCTCCTTTCCTAGGAACTACACGCTGGATTGAGTCGGCCTACTGCACAGTTCATTTTCAATGCGGTCCGACACAAACGCACACATTCTGCTGTGAGTAGGTAGAACACATACCCCCAAGGTGTGAGTTTAGCTCAAGCAGACTAACCTGCTACCACACAGTTCAGCCCACAACCTGCATCGGAGCACCGAGGACCACCCACATACCAACGGACAAACAGTGCGCACACACATATATAGACACAAATGGACACACACTAACACACATTCACACCCACACATACAGTTTGGAGACAAGTGTCAGGAACCTCAAACCTGACTTGCACCCAAACCAAGACCTCCTCCTTCTTATTTTGTCACCCTCTTGTCTTACCTAAAAGCCCGTACCATTTCCTCACAAACATCCAGCCATGTGTGCGATTACCTGCGCCACCTTCAGCAAACTCTCGTGCAAGTTCAGCCTTCACCCAGAAATAAGGTTGAATGGGGAACTCAACACACTTATCCCGTTCTAACTATTCTAAATGCTTCATTCATGAGAGATAACACAAGTGGAAAAGTGTTTTAAATCCTCTTTTGCAATTCATCAAGCTTCTGAACATTTCGCCTACAGTCCTCCTCCACTCATCCTCCTGGCTGTTGTCTTGGTCTGAATTGCGTTTTCTCAGTGGAACACACAGATGGAGAAGGTGCTGACACAAACGCACACACAAAGAAAATTAAAACTCTCTGCAAACACACATAAACCGTCCACTGATGTCGACTGTGCTTCTAGTGGGAATGACTATCACCTGAAGGAAGCAACCTCACGGGGGCAGCGGGTGGTCCAAACCCACACACACAATTCTGGGAGAGGACGGAGGTGTGGCTGGGGAGCTTATATGTTTCATAGCCATAATACAGATAATCTATCTTCTGTTCATGAGAACACAATGTGCACAGATGGGTACACAAGGAACACACACACACACTCACACACACACACACACACTCACACACACACACACACACACACACTCACACACACGCCTACAGTAACTGAAAAATGGAATAATAGACTTTGTCAAAGCCAGCTCTAATTCTTAAATCTGTAGTAGGATGAAGAAAACAACCAGAGAAAACAGTGAGTACTCAGACAATATCACAGGCCTAATTCAACGCTTCATAGTGGTAATTACATGACATGGATCTAGCTCTAATGTAAACGCATCTGTCCTCTGAAACGCCACATGTGCGTATCTCGATGTTTTTTTTTTTTTTGCATGAGTCATCTGCATCACCATTAACAATTGTTGCACGTCTTTGTGTGACAACTCAATGTATTCCAACAAAAATAGACATGGTAGTGCCTGCACGCATGACATTTTACTCTGGGTGAGGGCAAACACTTTGTCAGATGTTCAAAATGAATGGTGGACATCATTGTCGTCGTCAACTCTACTCTGTGGTTATTTTATTGTGCAGCGCTGCTGCTGCTCGCTCTTGACGACATCATTCAGAGCATGCATATATCTGACCGCTCGCGCTTATTTGGAACAAGGCCATGGAATCTGATGTACGGTAGCCCGGAAGTCCGTTAAAAATGTATATATTAGACATCAAAATAACTAAATTAAATACAAATTTACAAAAAACTTAACAAAGGCAAAGCAAAACAAAACGTTCCACAAACCTTGTAATTTTGTTTCCCCAAAGTGGTCATATAAAATGCTTTTGTCTTTGGTTAAAGAGTTTTTATCTTTGTAAATTTGCTTTTACTTTTGTAGTAGTGTTCCAAATAGTAACATCATTTTTCTTTGGTTAAAGAATTTTATATGTTTTATTTTATTTTTCACTTTTGTAACAGTTTTCGAAATGGAAATTGTTTTGGCATGGATAAAATTATTTCACGTGTTTTTATCTTGTTTTTAAATCTGTAATAAAAGTTTCTGGGTCATGAAGTCACATTGTCTAAACTATTTTAAACATGGCAAACTTCTATTTTGCTAATTTTTGTAGTTTTGGTAAATGTTTGTTTTGCCTTTAGTTAAAGTGAATCCCATCTTGTATTGGTATGAAATTTTGAAATAGCGAAGTCTATCATGTATTTTTATAATAGAATGCTCTACTGGACCGCCTTAGATTCCAAATCTAAGAACACATGTGAAAGTGAGTCATATCTGATTTGAGGATTGGACAGTGTGTTCACACAGCGATGGAATAATATTAACCCCTGAGAAACCTCGGTGTCACCATTTTCATTTGTAGAAAAGTTCCTTATACAGCTTTAACCTTGATTTTTAACTTCAGAAGTGCGAACTTTTAGCTTCTTTTTCTATATATATGTAGATTTCAATCCATTTACCAATTATAAATCCTTACTAATACGGAATGTTTTACACTTATCCTCTCCTGACAACACAATTGGAACTATTTGATATAAAACAGCTTGATTTGATCAATATTGCCCTATTTTCGTCTTGTGAAGAGTAACAAAAATCCAATATGTTTTGGAATTTTTAAATTTGAAAACGGGCGAAGCTGTGCTCCTTAGAAATTAAATAAATAAAAAAAGACACGCTTATTTATTTTATATCCCCAATAACTTTCATAAAAGGAGAAACAGGTCTGGGTATATATCTGTTAAAGTGAAAAATTGGGATTGAGTCAACTCAGCCTAGTAATATCAGGCACCCTTAATCACAAAGATCCAGTTAGCTCCTGTCACACAGAGGAAAAGGTTTAGATCTAAGTGCCAGTTAAGAGACATTAACTGAGAGAATTAACTTTAATCCAGAGTGAAAAACGTCTTGCTGTGACTGTAAAGTCCCTCAAACTATTCACTAAAATACAGAAACACATTAGTGTCCTCAGACAGAGATTCCATTTCAAAAGGTGTACAAGTTTCATTAAATTAAGAGGCCTCAGAAATGTCTACTGGATTTACTACCTTCACTATCAACCCCACAATAAAGCTGATATCACGTAACAGGATTATAACAGTTAAAGATCATTCTGAGAAAGAGATCTGTGTTATTCCAAGTATGCCTCACATTCTAGAAAAGTTTGGAAACCCCCCCCACCCCACCCCCCCAGTGCACAGATAATAACAGATGCAGGGAGACACATGAGGGGAGTCTGAGATGTCTGATCATCGGATGAAGACACACCTGGCTGCAGGCTGCACTGGAGGTGCGCGGCAGGCTGGTATGCAGGCGCACAGTCTCGCGCGCGCACACGGCGTGGAGGAAGAGGGGTTGTTCCCCCTCACATGGTAAACACGGCAGAAAATGGAGGAAGACGGAACTGACCGGTTGGAGAGGGCAGACAGACAGACGGAGGCAGCCTGCGTCGCCACTAAACCGAGAACACTTGACGCCACTCTTCTCAACTCCTGATACTCGTCAGAGGATGACGGTAAACCGCCGAAGAGATGTCCCGCGAGCTCCATCTGCAAACAAACCCCCCGCCTCGTCCGCTCTTCGAGGGCTGGGTGTTGACGCAGCAGAAATTTCCAGCTGGAGAAACCCCCTTTTAGAGGTTAACCGAGGGGAGAAGGGGGGAGAGTCGGAACCCACTCCAGACGTCTGCTCGGTGCGTCGCACCTATTCTGTGGCACGACATCCGTGCGTGACAATTTCACTTCAGGCTGTGAGGCTGAAAAGGTTGCCGAGCCGTGCAAAACTTTGCTACATGTCACCAAGATCATCAAACTGGGCTAAAACCAAGCAGACACGGAAGTGTCACTCATATTATTTGAGTACATGTACAAGGGGAAAGTCCAAATGTTAGCAGGTTGTTCTTCTGCAGATTCCTCTGACATGTCGGTTATTCAAAGCATTCACAAGAAATCCACTCATCTAAAACAAATCTTAATGATTTCCATTTTCGGATCAATTTAGCCCCACATGCCAACAAAGTAGATGCTCATAGTTGTATTAGTATTGTTAAATGTAAGCCAACAGTCGGTGCTCTATCGCCAGGTAGACTATATATAATGTATAAACTGTATCTAGTAGATGTGGTTCCCTTCACCTGATGACACCTCCAAATGTGAGCACGCGCCGCAGACAGCTGGCTGTCACGTATGGAACAGGTAGGCTACTTTCAGACAGGCGACTGTACGCTCGCGCGGGTCTCCAACTGTCAAAATACACTCAAATGGTGCCAAGACTCTGGAATAAAAACGCAAACAGGCCTTTCTTTTATTCACTAGCTCTCCTGATGACCAGCTCCTCCGTGGTCTCCAACCTGCGCGCGAGTCCAAATATCACCTAGAGACGCGATGGATCCGCGAGGCAGGAAACTAATTGTTGACATGGTAGAGAAGCGTGGATATGGAGCGGTGTGTGAATGGTAGCCCCGGGGTGTCGGTAGGAGCAGGTTCTGCTGCTCGTATGAGGAAGTCAGACATACCTGTTACCCCATGGGGTCTGGGGTGGACGCGGTGTCGCTCCTTCGCGGTCCGATCTGCTGTGACAGCCTGAGAGAAGAAAGGAGGGGATGTCCACCACAGCTCTAGGTACTGCTCTTCTCCTCCTCCCAGTGCTCTCTCTAACTGTTCTCCCCCCCTGTTTGCGCCCTCTCCCCGCTCCTCTTCCTCCACCAGCCCCTTTTTTCTTTCTCTCTTTCCCTCCCCTGCTTTTCCGTGTCTTGGTATCAGGAGCCTCCCCCTCCTCCTCCTCCACTGTTCACGTCTATCTCTCTCTCTCTTTCTCTCTCTCTCTCTCTCTCTCTCTCTTACTCCCCACCTACACCCAGTATCTCCCTCGCTCTCCGTGTCCCCGTATCTCCTCTCTCTCTGGGCAGTCAGGAAATGAGAGTACGTGAAAGCATATCTGATCCAGGTCTGGGAGCCCCACACCGATCACACGCACCCGGGCTTTATTTTACTAATAGAAGCAACAATAACAAAAACACACTAATAATAAATAATAATCTAATATTGGTCACAGCCATGATAAGGAGTGTGTGTTGTGCTGTCAGCTGGAGTCCTGAGTGGTGCATGGGTCTCCAGGCTGGTGCCTAAGGGCGCAGAGAGGACCAGGGGCAGCCTGGAACTTACCCCCTCTTGTGGCAACGGCCAGAAAACACCAGTCACATAAAATGAGAACTGACATTTACAGTTATTCACTGTTTGCCTGGAAATTACCTTTGAGAGTCATGTGATGAGCAGCATTCAGCAACCAGAGGTTGGCAAAACTTTTTGGGTAATTCCTCCCAAATTCCTGTCTACGCCTTAAACACTTGATGGAATATTTTGCTCCTTTGTGGTAAAGTTGTGCTGTAAATCAAACTGTGTTTTTTAATGCTCGTGAGAGACATGTACTTATGACACTTATAAATGAAACATGGATGTCATTTGCATTACCTGACTTTTGTATGTTGAAAGAACTAAATAGTTGCATCTTTGACAATTAAAATAAAGGTGTTTATTTGCATATATGTAACAACTAAAGATTTTGGGATTACACATTTGTGTTTGGTAAAGTCAGCATATTTTAAATATGAAACTTGACTGTGTTTTGTACGTGGAACATAGTTATATCCCCAAAAAGCATCGCCTTTGCCGAGTCTGCCAAAGATCCTTTGTGTTAACGTGCTATCTGAAAAACAGATCAATGGATGCCTTTTATTACCCCATAGACCTTAGTGTGAGGAAGAAGTGGATTGATTTTGGTACAAGTCCGTTGTATATAGGATGCTTTGTCACCTACTGTTTCCAGCCATAATTCTCAGCTGTTGGTCCGATTTAATTTTGTGCATATGAATCAATAGGGGGGAGCTATCTTGTATTTATCATATGTTACGTTGTTGTTAGTCGTTGGAGGGACCGTTTGTCTCATCTGTTTGCGACCCAAACCCTGATAATCAGAAGAAATCGTTGGATGGATGCTAGAAAAGCAAACAGTTATAAATGCTTTTATAATCTTTTCCCCATTTATTCCACTTAATTTGGTAGATTGACATAACTGATAGTCAAAGTAAATGTGTTGTTGTATTTCTTATAGTGTGCAGGAAGTGCCAAGGGTTTCTCTATGCGGCTTTAGAATCAAAATACAAAGTACTTCCTATTTGTACATTCCTGTCACTTAGTGACACATTTAATCCTTTTCTGTTTACCTCATAGTAAATGACCAGATCTTCAAACAAGTTGAAACACATCAACCCAAATAAACACACAGTTTAAGTTTTAAATCAAATTTTTATTCAATGAAATAAAAGGTTATCCAATAATAAATGAACCACCATGAAACCTTTTTGCCCTCCTGAACTTTATAGCTTCAACTTCAACAAAATGCTTCTTCTAACAATTCCTCTTTGCAGAACAACTTTAACGCAGTCACATTGGAGGGTTTGTGAACATGGGCTCTTTCCAGATTTCATTACAGCAACTCAATGGGTTTCAGGTCCAAACTTTGACGAAACAACGCCAACATTATCATCTATTCCTTCTGAGCCCTTCAGAGGTGGACTGTGTGGCATTATTAAGACAAACCTTTTGATGATCATCCGGGTGAGTTGCAGCTCCCTTAGGGATACCATTTTTAACCAGTGTCTTTAGAATAGTGGTGCGGTGAACCCTGGTGTTTTCTGAAATGAGAGAGGGCTGCAGTTTCCTTTGGGTCTTTTGTAGACTTCCTGAATGATCCGGCGTCATGCCCCTGGAGGAATTATGGAGGGTTGTTCACTTCTGATAAGGTTCACTATCGCTTAATGTTTTCTCAGTTTTTGGATAACGTGTCTCATTGTGGAGTTACAAAGCTTTAGAAATAGATTTATAACTCTTCCTATTATGGGGACAGGAAAGCGTTTGTTCATTTGTGATGTTTGTGTCACCACAATTTAACTTTAAAAGTCTTAATTTGAGGTAAAAGACGGAGAAGAGAAATGCACAGACGGATGTATTTCAGTCACTCTTCCTCATGCTTCCTTTAATTTCTTTCGATTTTGGTATACTGTACTACTAGGAACACCAACCTTATCTTTTCTATTTAAAAAATTATTTATTAAATGGTCTACTTGAATTAACATGACTGTTATTCATAATCCAGTCTATTTGCCACATGTCTAGCTGCAGTCCAGTATTAATTTAGTGGGTCATTTTTAGTTTGGAAGAGCTTCAGTTTCTAATCAGGCAAATACTTTCTAACAGAACTGTACATGCAAGGGTCTGGGTACTTCTTGTACCACCTTTAGGTACATGCAGTACTCAGGCCCTTGGCTCCTGTAAGAATGCCACTGCAACAATGTAAAAACACACAATTAACACATTTGAAATGGACAAATACAAGTAAAGTATGAAAGGTATAACACCTTATGATTAACAAAAAAATATTTCAGAAATTGCAATTATAAAAAGTCAAAGCTTCCTTTCCTATTGTAGCTGGTAGAGGTTAAATAAATAAATAATAATATATGGAAATAATATGTATGTATATATATGTATATATATATATATATATATATATATATACTAACTTATTTGAAATGCAATGTAATACATTTCCTTTTGGTCATTTCTCTCCCACAGGGTCAGAAAATAAATCTGAGGGGTCATGAAATGATTAATTCCATCAGACAGAAAAAGTTATGTTTTGACATATTTGTATTCATTTTTAAAATCTCTCTATTTTTTTTTTGTGAACTATGTGATAATACTACTTCTTTCGTCTATGGGCAGTGAAGTTATAACTCAAAAAAATATAGTACAAGGGGTGCCAAAGGGTGTGTTTTTGTGAAGGCTGCCCCTATTGAGTCTGTGTTGTATCTAAATACACTGTAAAAAGGGAATTACTTCAACTGGTAACAGTCAACTTATTTGAACTAAAATGAATAAGTTCATCACAAGAAAAACTTCATTAAATTTACTTCATCCACGACCTTATTTTCTTTTTCTTTTTGGTTTTCTACAGTACATGTATGGACTCCAAAAGCATACAACATAAATTCCAGGTTTAGAATATCTTAAAATCTCCTTAAAAAAGCTGTATTACACAGTTTTACCTTCAAAAAAACCCAAACATAAAACCGTAAATAAGTATTTGTTTATTACTGGTGCATGTATGTGACATTATTTTATTCCTGCAGCATTTTAAGACAAATTTTACAAACTTTAAAAAGGTATTTCCACTGGTGATACAATTAAATGTGTTGTGTTTAAAAGTATTTTCAACTTACATTTTTGACAGTGCAGTTATGTTTGTTGGTAGTTTATTATTATTTTGTTATTATTATCTAAAATCTTCATCTGAAAATCTACAGATAAGACGGCAGAGGTAGTACAGATAATTTCCTCTTAAATGCAGCAGAGATGCATGAACTATAAAAGTAATGTAAGTAATGTATAGTAAGTAATGTATTGAGCTCAAATAAAGTTCAAGTGCTAAATGTTACCCTCAAGTACTTTTTAAAGTATTTTGTGGTAACCTGTATGAGTTAGTGTGTGTTTGTATAATTTCCAGTTCATCAAGGCCCTCCTTGTGTGTGGATGTCCACGGTAATGAGGAAGTGTGGAGGGGTGTTCTTCAGAAATGAGAGTATGTGCTGTGCCTAGCGCTGTGACCAGGAATCAGTTTGAGGAAGTGTGAAAATGATATGGAGAAGGCAGCGGGTAGCACAGCAAAACATGTACTATGGTGTACATGTGTGTTGCGGTATAGTGAATGTGTGTAAATAGTGACGACACAGCTAGACACAGCAGGGGGTTGAACTGTGTCTCCCTTATTCTTGGTAGTTGACTGCCGACGGCTGGATAACAGAGAATGTCAGGATTAAGGGTGTAGGTCTGTAATGCCTGGTCTCTCTCTCTCTCTCTCTCTCTCTCTCTCTCTCTCTCTCTCTCTCTCTCTATCTTTTGTTTCTCTTTCTCTCTTTCTGTCTTCTGTCAAAGCCGTGCTCCCTTGCGCTAACTTGGCCTTCCAATCCGTCTGACACGACAAGCATGACCCCGGCCTACCCTCGACACCACCTCCTCATGGCCGTCACTCCCATCTCTCTCCCGCCTTACTCATGTGCTCATGGATGGACATCCCCCACCCTTGAGGGGAGAGAAGCACAGTAAGGGGAAAGCACACATTTGTGCGTGTGTTCACAAATATGAAAGTAAGCATATTGCTTAGCTATAAAGGTTTGTTACTGAGACAGGGCAGAAAGTATTCCAGTGCAGGTAGTGACATTAGGATCCATGCATGTGTTTAAACAACCAGGAAGGAATACCCAAACACACTTTAGGAAAACTTCTTGAAGCCAAGCCCTAATTTTCTCTCCCATAGTGCCCCCCACTGAGAAACGTGGCATAAATGGTCACATGGAATTAAACAGAGAGAAAAAATCTCCAACTGTCTTAAAAATAGCACAACTTGCTTTCAAAGCCCCATCCACTACCCTTCACTATCAATTTACCAAGGGGAACAGCTGTGTGCCGCTTGTGCAATCCCAGCGCTGCATGTATAGAAAGCAAAGCCTGCAGCTGAAAGAACACTATCTCTACCAGGTGCAGGAATGGGATGGGGGGAGGCATTACAAAGGAATATCTGGCACAAGGTGTGAGGCGACAATATGTGTGAAGGTGCAGCTTAGTGATACTCAAATCAGTAGTGGGGCACGACAAGGCTTTTATACGGAGAGTCCTCCCTCGGAGAGAAAGGGGCAAATTAAGAGAAAGGGAACCGAATGTGTGATGGGAGGAAAGAGGGAAGGACCAAATGGACTTGGAGGCAAGAGGAAAGGAAGGATGGAATTAATAAAGGAGACAAGGAAGTGGGAGAACAGAGCAGATTTCTCAAAGAGGGTGTAAATGAATGAACTCCAGTGAATAATGACACCAGGAGAAGCAGGATGAATTGAGGTTATTGGATTTAAAGGATGTATAATCATCTGGAGGATACAGAGAATGTGTTTGTGCTCGCTGCCCACACATTTGGTCCCTGTGTGAAGGCGACATGCAAGGGTGGGAGGGGGATGGGGGAGTGAGCCAGGACTGTTCATGCCACTGCCTGTCCTCGTGTCACCCGTAGGACTTCCTCTCCTCCCCAAAACACAGGCCTTTCTTTCTATTGTATGTATATGATGAAGACATGCCTTTGGACGTGGATGCAGATAGCACACAAGTCGTCCCCAGAGTTGCTGTGTTGTTTGGTAAGGGTGAATCCTGGCCGACCTCCCTGTGTCCATCTGTGTGTGTTTTTGAGTGTGTGTATGCATGTGTGTGTGCGGAGAAAACCTGTACTTTCCCCATTTTCAGAGCAGAAATTTTTCCTTTTTCCCAAAGGAAAAAATGGACAGATTCATATTTAGGCTGGATTCCTGAGGTTTCAGGCCCCCATATGCCTCGCTCCATCCCACCAGCCACCTTACTTTCGGGAAATTCAGATCTTTCCATGTTTATCATATCTTAGCTCTCATTGTTATGAGTTTTACATTAGACTGCCCTCTCTCCCACTGAATCTCGCTATCTCCGTCTGCATGTCTACCCTCTTGATCCCTTCCTCCACTATTCGACCCCCAGTCCAAATCTCATTTAATTCATTGGAAGTAGTTGGAGAAGAGAGAGAGAGAGAGAGAGAGAGAGAGAGAGAGAGAGAGAGAGAGAGAGAGAGAGAGAGAGAGAGAGAGAGAGAGGAGTACAAAACAACCTTCTCTTCCCTGAAGCAAGAACATCTTCTTATTGTAGAGGTCACCGTCTCAGTGTAGCCCCTCGCTCTGAACACTACTCTGCTTGTTTTAATGATGCACAGAGCGGAGGGAGAGGGAGAAGAGAGAGAGAGCGAAAAGGGGAGTGGATGGAGATAGGAGGATTGGGCTATTTTTTCTACCAACTCTGTTCACCCCCACCCCCTCTCCTACCTTCCCTCCTCCTCTTCTGCTCAGAAAGTGCACCTCTCTTTCCACATCCATCTTAAAAGGTTCTTCTAAGCTGTCTAACCTCTCAGCAATATTATATATTATTGCTTGCCTCAACCCACACTGAAACCTGGGTTGCTATGCTACAATAATATGACCTCTCATCTCCTCTCCTCCACTACATTTCCTTTTCATTGCTTCCTCTCATTTGTGCAGGGAGGCAGGGGAAGGGGTTAACAGCAGTCCCCATTCAGCTCCCCCCATCAGGACTCTCTGTCTCTTTAATGACCTTCTTGGGCTCAGTGCTGCTGTTTGATTTGACGCCGCTGACCGTGTGGGGTCATGACCCCATTCCATAACACTGCAAATTATCCTTGACCCTTGTAGAAGGGAGAGAATCTTTTTGTGCTATTTGCCGTTTCCCTATGTTTTAAGTACAGTATGCAGTATCTATCTATCTATCTATCTATCTATCTATCTATCTATCTATCTATCTATCTATCTATCTATCTATCTATCTATCTATCTATCTATCTATCTATCTATCTATCTATCTATCTATCTATCTATCTATCTGTCCGTCCGTCCGTCCGTCCGTCCGTCCGTCCGTCCGTCCGTCCGTACATCTATCAATCTATATATCTAAATATTATCGTTACCAACCCTGCAGCCACGTGTGCCGCAGGTCCTTCTTGTTAACACGACAGCTCAAAAATCTATTTCATATTTTATATTCCAATTTTATACTTACTTAATCTTTGGTGTGAGAAAGAACTGGAGTGATTTTAGAAAAGGTCAGTTGCATATTTCTTCCTTCTTTACTTGGTGGAGCTCAATCTCCAAAAGATTTCGGGACATCAATTCTCAAACGTTGGTTGGACTTGTCCTAATCTGATGCCTACGAATCGACACGAAGAGATCTGTCTTTTACATAACACAGTTTACTCTTATAGTTAATAAGGGCAAATATTATTATTGTTGATTGATTATATTCATACACAAATTCTGGAGAGTACATAAGGGAAGGTTGTAGTGTAGTAGGAACCATTTGTATGTTTACGCTGTACTCTTAACAAAAAAACTGTAATTTATCCCAAATATCCACATACAGAATAAGTTCTATCTCATCTCATCCCATCAATACAGGATGAGTAAATTACAACCATATCCAGGTGGGGATAAACTGTATTTACTTAACTGCAACTTCTCTAAAGCCATGGGCGATGCCTCCTCTTTGGTGGCCCTTCTGCCATGTGGTGTTCCTCACCATATGGTAGGTGGTGTTTCTTGAGGAAAAGATGGTGTTTGACATTCATTTTGCCGTTGAATGGCCAATGGCAAATCCTTGACCATTCAAAGTTTTGTACATACATGCACCCTTTGGGTTACATTTCAAAATGAATATGGTATTAAATATCATTCCTGTTAAGATCACAATCACATGAAAAAAAAATGAAGATCGAAGTGCTGGATGTCATGATATACTTCAGAATAAAATGAAAACAATCCAAAATCATTCTCCTCACTCACGTCAAGTTCTTCCCTATTATATTCTATTCAATTCTATTTGATTCGATTGTTTTCAAACAAGTTTGGGTGATGGTCACCCAAAATCCAACATGCAGTCAGAAACCTGGGAATGATATTTGACATGAACCTCCCTTTCAATAATGAGATCAGACTCTTTTCTTTTTCTTTTTTTATCAGCCAAGACACATGTCAGAGATCCAGTCGCTCCCCTCTCAGACTGAGCTTGTATTTCATCATGCTCGGATTATTTTAATTCATTGTACTCAGGGTTGAGTCATAAAGCTGTCACACGCACTCAGCTGCTCAACATCATATCAACCCTCTTGTAGCATTTCTTCACTGGTTACCTGTCAGTTTTAGAATTAATTTCAAGATTTCAGTTCATTTTTACATCATGTTTTCACTCCTTGCGACATTGTTGAACTTCTGCTCCCTTATGAGAAAGGATGCAGCCTCAGATCCTCGGCCAAGGCTCTTCCAGAGGTCCGGTTGTAGGAAAAAGGTGACCCGGCATTCCATTTTAACCACTTGTAAAAACTGATTTTATTTAACAGTATTTTATTCATATGATCACACAATTTTAATGCCTACTATTGCTTATCTCTTTTGTGTTTATTTTATTGCCAAAGCTTCTTATTCGTTTTTACTATATATTTTACTGTCATTTATCGGGCTTCATAACAGCGTTTTTGAAAAGTGCTATATAGATAAAGATTATTAATGTTCATGTTATAACATGTTATGTTATGTCAATGTTTCATGAGAATTTATAGTCCTTTTATTCTTAGGTAAATATAGAATTACTAATCCTCCATTCCATGTTTAAGTTCTCTTTTCAAAACTTTACAAAGTTAAGATAATAGGAGCAAGTTTGAAATAAACGTACGGTTTACAGAATATTTCATAAATCTTTCTGTTTCACAGAGAAGATCCTTCTAAAGGAAGTATAGCTGATGAATTATGGTGGAGTTAAAGTTGCAGCACTTCCCTTGAAATATGATGTAGGTATATACATTTGAACAAATTGTAAATATTTAAGAGTAATTAAATTAAGTTCAAATGCCTGTAGGCTGTAATTAAAGTCGGAGGGTAAACATGTTCAACCACTGATGTCTGTCTGCAACCATTAGTTTCTTTCAGTCCACAGAAATGTCTCTGAAAATGATGATGAGATATACATAGATATGGGCTGATATCAACTGCTGGTTCTGAATCTCTCAACCCAAATTGTAATACACTGCCAAAATTCCCTGTTACATCATCCATCTCCAACCCCGTCCTCCTCCTCCTCATTCGCTCCCTCAACCATCCTCTTCTTTCTCTCTTGGGGGTCGTTCATTTTTGTCATAATCACCTTGGAGATTGGGGACCGGTGCCCATGGCACAGCTGAGCTGAGTGGAGGTGAGAAGGAAAAGAAGATGAGGGAGAGTTTGGGGGGGTTTGAGATAAGCAGTGGAGGACCGTCGTTCAGAAGGGGTTGACGGCTCATCTGGCTCAGCCCCGGCTAATGTGAGGGGACAGCCTCGGCTTTGCCTTAACCACACTTGCGCCGTCAATGCCAGGCGGAGCAGCGAGGAGAGAATAGACGGATGAAACGCTCTCTTTTCAACGCTGTCTTCTCCCGCCCGCAATGACTGCATTTGGAGGCGCGTGGGGCCCCAATGTCACACCCTGTAGGTGTATAAGCTTCTTACTTACACCGAAAAGAGAAAGAGATGAGGCAATAGAAGACAGGGAGACAGAGAGGGAGAAGGAGCTTCAGAAAGGATGCGAGGAAGAGAATGGGAGATAGTTAGAAATGATGGGGGCGGAGGTCATGGTTGTAGGAGGTTGTAATGTGCAAGTATTGCAGTTTGTCTTCACACCGACGAAGGGTTGTTTTATGTGGGGGATATTCATCACTCACCGTGCCAGTTTAGTTTGAGTGTCTGTCATGTAGCTGAGTGAGACGATCATTCTGCATTCAGACAAACTGGGAGAGTCAGTCGTCTTCCCTGTTTTTGTCCTCTGGCTCCGACCGGCTAACTCTGCTTCTCGCTCGGCACTAAAACATTTCCAAGATTTTTACAATCTTTGAGAAGGAGAGACTGACTGGGGAAGCGTGGGATGCACCAGCCCGAAGATTGATCAGGGGTGGTGGTGGTGGTCTCTTTCTCTGAGGCGAGTGTGTGTTTGTGTCCATGCTGGTCTTGCTGAGGTGTGAGGGGGGTGACAGTAACACGTGTTAAGGGGGGGTTCAGAAAGAAAGGGAGCTGGGTGTGACGAGGATAGACACAAGAAAGGCTTTTGTTGGGCTCATTTAGGGCTACCATGTAGGAATAGACACTCACATACAAGAGAGGGGTCAGAGGGCAAGGGCTGGACAAAGACCACTCACACAAGACACACGCTGGACATTGTTTGCTCGCTCTCTTTGTCTCAGAGCCGCTCTCGCTGTTTTAACTGGTTTTTCTGTCCTCTCAGCAGCCTTCTTGTTGATGCTTGCTGGGTAAGTTCTCAGACACTCCCTCCTCAGGTCACTGGCTCTGTTTGTCCTAGGCCTCCTTTCCTTCAACCCATCACACCCTCCTTCCCTTCCATCTCCTCTCTGCCTCTCCTCGCATGACCGGTTCCTTTAATTTAGTTTCTATTTTTTTTCTTTACCTCATCCTCTCCCTTCAGCTATACTGTAAGGGGGTAAAGTACTGTCCCTACCCATGGCTATGTTTGTGTGCTTACTCTGCACGTTATGTGTGTGTGTTTGTGTGTGTGTGTGTGTGTGTGTGTGTGTGTGTGTGTGTGTGTGTGTGTGTGTGTGCGTGTGTGTGTGTGTGTAATTTATGTGTGTGTGTGTGTGTGTGTGTGTGTGTGTGTGTGTGTGTGTGTGTGTGTGTGTGTGTGTGTGTGTGTGTGTGTGTGTGTGTGTGTGTGTGTGTGTGTGCGTGTGTGTGTGTGTGTGTGTACAAATGGGTTACATGTAAATCCTCTACAATTATGAGTTTTAGATGTTTGGTCCTTCAAAATAATGATTTAACACCAGTGGCCTCTGGGAAAACAAGGATTGCGCACACGACTGACAACTAATGTGAAGACAAACATATGGGCTTATGTCATGGACACACACACACACACACACACACACAAACACACACACACACACACACACACACACACACACACACACACACACACACACACACACACACACACACACACACACACACACATTCTGTCTTGGTAATGAAAATAGACCACCAGAGTGGACAAATGTGTTAAATGAGCAGCAAGTCAGACTACAGTCCCATTTTATCATGCATCTGAGGCGGAAATGTTTTTCAAACATCAAGCTGATAATGTGTCAGGTTTTTGTGTGTCAGATGTGTGTGCGTGTGCGTGTGCGTGTGCGTGTGTGTGTGTGTGTGTGTGTGTGTGTGTGTGTGTGTGTGTGTGTGTGTGTGTGTGTGTGTGTGTGTGTGTGTGTGTGTGAGAGTGTATGTGTGTGTGTCTGAGAGTGTATGTGTGAGATAGATGGAGGGGTAGAAATTGAGTGCAGCGCTTTGGTGGAGCTTACAGTAAATGGAGACATTTAGGAAAGCAGTAGATAGACAGACACAAACACACAGATCAAAGAGGCTTGGGCATTAAAGTACGCTGGGGAACAAAAGAAATAGAGAGAGAAAGACAGAGCAAGAGCGGATGTTAGTGAAGGTGAATAGAAACCCCAATCAATACGCCATCCAAGAGCAGCTTGAGCCAGCGGAGGTGCAGGGAAACTAAAACAGGGAGATGGCGAGAGGGAAGGAAAAAGTGTGTCAAAAACAGAGATGAGGGGAGTTTTTGCATTGATGAAAGAAAAATGGAGGGTTGGGGAGAAAGATGGACAGAGGTGTGATAGAACGACAGTGGGGTCAGGAGAGAGTCCGGGGGAATCACCGGCTCTTGACCCCTTTTGACCCTTCTGCCAGGAGGAGCAGTGGAGTCAGGGTGCAGGAGGGGATGTGAAGGGAGGAGGTGACAGGAGGGGGTTGGGGGTCAGTTAACCATCCAAGGACAATATGGAGACTTTTTCTCTTCTCTGCACAACCAAGCCTGAGAACATGTGGTCTGCCATCAAATTTAACTCAGCTCACATTGCTCACATATGTCTCATTCCCCTCTTTGTTTGTTTACACAAACAATTCTGATGACTGATTTGGACGTACAAAAGTGAGTGATTTACACAAACCGTATTTGAAGAGAAATCATTCACCTATAACTGTTTACAAGTTACGGTCTTATTGTCATGTCTGAATGTCCAGAGAGTCTTAAATTATCCAGCGAGGCAATATAATATGTTATGAGTAATTAGTAGTAATTCATCAGGTGTCAACAATCATCACCCAGTGATAAGGCTGGATTACCAGTCAGGTAAAACAGGTAACTGTCCTCAAATTTCCCTGAAAGCCCCAGTCTGCTTTGTCATTACCTCTGCCAGAGAGAAGAGCTGAGCGGTCCCAATAATAAAAAGTTGATCCGATTCAATCGTCTTCTTCTCAGTGATGGATCTGAGAGCTGTTTAAACCTGGGGTTGCATTTTGCGCAGAAGAGCCCAGTATAGGTCCAACATGCACACACCTTTCCTCATTCAATAAGATCTTCACACCTTCCAGCCGTCAGTCCCTGTTATGACTCTACGGTTGATGATGATGATGGAGCACAGAACCCAGGCAATCATTCCAATGCCATACACATCTTCTCCGAATTTGGATGAAGGCTTAATTTAATAAAACTGGATTGTTGGGTCTCAGCAGGCATATTTAGGTAAATTTCAAAGTGAGTGACCTTATGCTTTTTTAAATGTCATAATAAGGATTCACGAGGCTTTGTATTGAGGAGTGTATCAGTAACAATTTGACACACCCGTAGCATATCTGGGGCCCAGGCTGCATTCAGCCATTGATAAGATTCACACACAGAGTGTGGGAGGAACAGAGGGTCTATAGGGGGCCCCTTGCAGACTACTCTGTCCTGCCTATGAGACTTTCCTCATTAAAAAGATCTTTACATATCAATATACATGTAGCAGCAGCAAACGCACTAGATGTAAATAATGAGGCATATTCATCTCATGAAAATCTGACATGTTTTATTCAATATGAAACATTGAAGCTAAAACCAACCGGGGAAGTATATCCTGCCATAATGGAAAAAAATGTCTAATGTTTCCATTTGGTGTAGGAAGGATTGAGAATTTACTTTTCTGGTTAACGCCCACCAAAGAGCTGCTCATAGCAATGACACATTTCGAAGAGAAGACGATTACACTTCGATAGGCTCGGTTAATGTGGTTTCGTAAATACTGTGTTAGAAATTTAGTAGAACCCGTATGTGGACCCATGTGCAGTCAACCCAGGAGGAAGACTACAGTTCATAGGTTTAATATAATCCAAATCCAAAAAGCAATATCCTTGAGAAAGGCAAATGTTAGAAACCCGGAAGCATATCCAGAAAAAAGACAAGGAGCACGGCAGAATCCCAATAATCTTAAAACAGCAAAAACTACAAGCGTACTCCAAAGTTTCTCCAAAGAAATCCGGTACATACGACAACGTGAAGTTATAACAACATCATCCACGACAAACTGGCTCATGAGCAAAAGAGGAGCACGGCCACTGTGGTACGGAGACGATGAGAAACAGCAGGCAGAGGAGGACAGGTGAACATGATGGACAATCATACAAGAGCATAATCCTGAGAACAAGACACAAACGGCGCACAGATATTAGCAATTGTGAAAGGGGGAATGAATAATTACATTAGAAGTGGGAAAGAACACTTACATAGGAAAAAACAGAAGCGCCATTAAATCAAAAACTGAAAACTCAGAGACAATTACAGGAAGTACAAGGCAACTAAACGGCATTAGCAGACACACTTGCAAAATAAAACATGAAACAATAAAACACAAACCACCAAAAAAATGAGGGAACCAATACAAAAATAAACAACTACATGTTAACAGAGGCATGTGATTACAAATAGTCTTACGGATCCTACATCTTATCCTTCTTGTTTTTTTAATTGTCTAGCATTTTATTGTAATGGCTCAATGAAATATGTCTGCGACTCCGAGCAGCTGTTTGTGGCTTCAAACATTTTTATTGGATTTAAGAAAAAGAAGCAGCTCAATCAGGTATAATTAATCTGTCACAATGCTCCACAGAAGTGCACAAAGTCTCCTCGGTTAGTTTGAGTCTGTTTAGAGGAGTGAGACCGATCACACACGGCTTTCATTATCACAAAGCCTGCAGCATTCCAATAACTGCATACATAAGTTCCACCATTTGTAACTGTGAATGAAACTTTGCATGAATGTTCAGGATGTAGCCGTTGATGTTTTCAATGTGCGAGCCTGGATTGCTCTGGGACGAGTTTTCGCCAATTTCCTGCTGAGAGCTGGCTATGCTGAAGATTTTTGATTGATGAGGGCCTCGTTTTTCGAGAGATCTTGCCCATTTATGGTCAAATTACTCTTAAGTTGCACATCCACACGTGTAGCTGATGGGTTGAGGTGAGAAGGGCCGGCTACACTGAGGGCGCTGAAGCAGGTACCCTCGTTCACAGTGATGGCTCATTTTGCATTGATATTACCTGTGCTTAGGAAGGGATATGTGAGGCAGCAGATGAACATTACCTCATCAAAGTTGATGTGTTGGAACCAGGAAAATCATGAGTAAGAACAAGTTTAGGAAATGGCAAATGTGAATGGTTTAACGACTGGGTCGGAGCATCTCCAGAACTGCGGGTCATGTTAGTGATTCCCAGTGTAGAGTGGTTAGTACGTGGATCTGCGGGGGCTGCGAAGGCTAGCCCTGTTGTCTACAACAGAGAGTTACTGTTTCACAACTTGATGAAACATTTCATGTTTCAGGTTGATAGAAAGGTATCACAACCCACAGTTGATCAGAGCTGTTTTCAGGGGGGCTACACAATATAAGGCACGTCGTTTTATTATTATGGCTGATTGATTTATTCCCAAACAAGGCCTGAAGACATCTGCCATGGTTCACGTTGATTGGACAGTATGTTACTATGTGACTATTTCTTGCTGAATACCCAGCCTTTTGTGAACAGTTTTGATTGACAGCAGCCTTGTTTTCGGGGAATGTGGCATGTTCATGGCAAACAGGTTCGATCAGTACCCAAAGACTGTCGGGTAGACATTACGTTTTTTAATTTTCTGTGGATACAGATTAGTTAAGCCTTTGCAGACATTGATGGCCTCGCATGTCGTATTTCAAGTCAATCTAACTGCCTGACTGAGTGGATGTCCTTGCTTTCATATTTTTTAATTCTTTTGGAATGTGAATTATAGCACCAGTATGTGGCTAATTGAAATCATGTGTCGAGGGAGAATTATGCACATCACTTGCAGTTTGTGGGAAAAGTTTCATCTCTTTCGCTTATCCCAGCCCAGTACAATTTGAGCTGCAGTGGCAGACAAGTAATAAAAACCAAGTATAATATGGAGTCCTACCTCCCCACTGTTTGAACCCTAATAAAGGCTCATGTTTCCAGCTCTTTACAGCCTTAGCTGGCTTATTGAGGCATTTGAGACGTCTCTTGTTATGAAAATATATGGATAGAAAATACTCAAATGCAATATCCTCTGTCATCACAGAAACAGATTGCTTAAAATATGGTCTGTGTGAAATAATACAACTTCAACTTAATATGTTACATGTTTATATTTTTATTCCCCTAGGTGACACAATGCACATACGTGATCAAATAAAATACAAATTGCAATGCTATCAGAGCATAAACAAAATGCCTGAACCACACAGTCATGTTCTAACACCTTCAGGCGAATGTGCAACATAACCAAGACTCTCCTGTCTGTCCTATAAATAATATATGAAGATCATTTCAGTATGTTCATATTTTTACTCCGCTCTTGAGTCTGCAGACATTATACAGCATATGCATTTCATTCTGTAAGCTACTCCAAAAACAATTAGCATTAAGGGCGTTTTAATGGCTTTGACAGGCAGCCACTGTACAAAATAATCTTTTGCACTAGATGGAATTAAAAGTCGGAAACCCAAGTGAAGTTGATGTCATGTGTGCCGAAGATGTACAGAGAGAATGCTCTACTGTAGATTCTACTGACTCTAATGTGATTCTCCTCACGTGTGTCTATCAAGTCTAATCAATAGATTTTGCACCATGTTGAGTTTCACTGTGGAGAAGAAGCAGCATTCCTACCTCTGTGTCTCCTCACATACCTTTATCTGTTCTCCCACGCCATCAATTTTTACTCCCTCCCTCTTTCCATCCATCCTCTCATCCCTACACTGTCCTTGCTTTTTTTTCTTTTCTCTCTCTCTCTCTCCCTCTCCACAAACACACACACACACACACACACACACTCCTCATTGCAGCCCAGATGGCCTAGCTGCCCCCACACTCACTCCCCCATATGCACACACTCTGTGCACTCCACCCCACTCCTACTCACCCCTACGGGAACTGCACTCCCTTTAGAGGAATGGACCTCATCCCTCCTCCCATCCCCACCCCATCCCGTCCCCGCCCCCACTGCTGCTGTGCACACTGCACACAAACATTCACAATGATACCCCCCATCCCCAGCTACCCCCACCCCACCCCATATACTCTTCGTCACTCTTCACACACTTCCTACTGACCACCGGCTTCCATACGCCCACGCACGCACACACTGACGCAGATGATCTCGTTCAGAATTCTGCTCGTCCACGGTTAATTTCCCAGCAGGCCACAGGAGTGATGTTGGTATTGTAGGTGTGATATACTGGACAAAGAGACATGACTCTCTGTGTTCTTTGTTTCACGTTGTTTACTGGAGTCATTCAGCCGCACATACATGTAAGATAATGGGGAATCTGCTCACTGGTATTTCTCAAAGCTGCTGTTGCTAAGCAGAGGCTGGATCTTTAGCGCGCCTTTCAATGATATGGTCATGCTTGATCATCTGACAAACTGGCATTGGGAGAAGAAAGTAAGTTCAAGTACAAACATGTATGTGTGCACTTGTTAAGCTTTATCTTTATATGTAAATAGACTGGCGTAAGAGAGACGGCTTAGAGGGATCTAATGTTCACTGGTGAATGAAGTATGCAGATCCTTTTCTGGAGTAAACGCGCTGACAACACTTTTTGAAAGTACCCCCAAAACATTATTTGAGTCAAGGTATCACAAGTCGTGTCATCCATCTATCCTTCCATCCATTTTATTCCCCTAATCTGGGGTCGGTTCGCGGTGGAAGAAAGGTAAGAAGGGACTTCTAGACATCCCTCTCCGCAGCAACACCCTCCAACTGATCCAGGGGGATCCCGAAGCATTCCGAGGCCAAATGAGGTTTAAAGTCATATACTGCATATTGTTATATCTGACCTCAAACTTTGCTAGTTTGCCGAGAATAAAGAATAAAGTCAGAATTCCAAAATAATTTCTCACATAGCCATATGTGGCCCTAATCCTCCTCTGTATGAAAGTAACTAGTTACTACAGCTGTCAGACTAATGTAATGTAGCAGAACGTATAATATTTCCCTCTGAGATCCAGTGGAGTTAAAGGATAAAGTAGCATAAAATGGAAGTAACCTAGTAAAGTTAAAGTACCTCAAATGTGTGAATCCCTTGAGTAAATGTACTGATCCGCAGCTGCTGTTGTTGGAAGGTGGTTGTGTTGATTGGCCGAGGATTAAAGGAGAAAAAGGTGAATGTTAAGAATGTGTTCTAGGACTCGGTTTAAGGTGGTGGTGTGAGGGGGATGTAGGCCAGGGAAGGCGGGTGTGGTTAACGGTCGTAGCGCTCACAGGAAGCCGTGAGGCAGGCAAAGGGGAAGTGAACCACCCCCACACTGTTCCAAGGCCGTGGCGGTACTCTCCTCGGGGCTGGAACTAACTGACCTCAGTTCACAGCTCCCACCACACGCTTAATCCCTCCAACAAACAAACACACACACTCACACACACACACACACACACACCTATGAACTTAGGTTACTGTTCAGGCCAAATATTTGTCACATGGTTCATAACATAACAGCTACATGAAAAGTAGGATGTTTAAATATCAACAGAGTCATATCAACTATATCAGCCGTTCTCACGTTCCTAGATACTGTCTGCAGCAAAAGCCACACAGAATACATTTGATGTAATATTGATGTAAAACTTTGTAGAGAATGGGCTAAAATATGTACAATCATAGACACGCTTAAAAGACGTGAACGTTTATGATAAGAACTCTCAAAGTGATGGCAAATTCTCAACTACCTAAAAACTCGTCCTCCTTCCGTGACACAGACTAACCTGAATGCTCTCCCCCAGCCTCAACCTCAGCTGCACGCCAGCAAACCGGGGCTCACACTCGCCCACCGTGTTCTGGCTCTTGATGCACATGCTGGTTCTACTTGTCCGTTCCCAGCCGGCTGACCCCGGGCAACGTGGCTAAGACGCTTCAATCCCGCTCAGCTGCCACACAGGCACGACGCAGTGGGGCAACAAAGGTGACAGCTGAGGCAGCTATCGTGGAAAGTCACACATATGAATCATAGAGTCAGCGATTCTTGTTGCTCTATTTATTCCAATAATTAAGAGAAAATACTAGGAAAGGCGAAAAATGTTACCTCCTCCACCTACAAAATGAAGCGTGATCTTAGCGCTTCACTATTCACCGATCTGACCCTGGCTGCACAGTGTTACCTTGGTGACTGAGTTTAATCTCTCCACAGAGAGCTGGATCCCAATCTGACCTTTAACCCCGATGAAAGGAAGGTCACCGAGGTCACACACTCCTCTGGTCCATTTTCCACACGACCATATTCCTCTGAAAGGGTATTTGTAGAATTGGATTTCACAGAATATGAATACTTTAAACAGGAACAAAGATGTCCTGATGCAATTACTGCAAACCAAACCAGAGATATCAGGAGATTATTACCGATGGGGAACAAAATTAACAAAGGCAACACCGTCCATTGTCCTCTGACTATTGACAGGATGCACCTGCTGTCTCTGTAGGCACTCTTCAGAATCAAATATATTTGATTTTAGTTGAGTTGCTAAAATGAAGAAATATTAACTTGTAAAAAATATAATTTAGGCCTATTTAGCAACTGCACGACCGTACAACTGCTTACATCCATTTCCTGTTTTCAAGCAACTCTGGCTACTATTTGACTTTTATTGCATCTTAATGTCGTCACCAAGAGAAAAAAAATTATGGAAAAAATTTTGATTTGCATATTTTATTTCATATATAAGTGTGATATCTTTAACACTCTACACTTACCATTAAATGACACAATGTAATAATAATAATAATAATAATAATACATTTAATTCATAATGCACTTATTTGTGGTAAAACATATTTTTAAACAGGTTTAAAATAAATCCACAATATAATTTTCATGATGAAATGTTGTATGTTATGAAAGCCGATAGTTCACTATCACAACCTTCATTATAAAAGGAAATCTCTTAAACCATTTTGTTAAAGTATGTTTTTAGAAAACTAGTTGATCCTGTACAATCAAGTTACATTACGCTGTTAAGTAGGTCTTCACATGCTTTAATATGCCCAAAGAAATCTTACTTATCAAATCGGACTTTCTCAATAACCATGATTAGTGCTTGCTCCTCCCTTTTGACCTGTGGTGACCCCCAGGGCTGCATCCTTGGCTCTTACACTTTAGGATACGCATGCTGCCACTGGGTCATACCTTAAACACGTTTAATCAAGCAGCACACATTTTTTAATAAGACATATAGACTCGAAACGTGCTCACGCAAACTGTTGAGCTGGACATTAAAGGGTTAATTAAACTAGATGGAATTCTTGTTTCTGAATATGGGCAGCACATATTCTCTGAGGATTAACTGTGTTGTTATAGGGAATTTCTCTCGTAGCTCATTTGGAAACATTTTGAAGGTCTGATTACTGCATCAAAAGACCTGATTGCATTTATCAAACCCCCTCCATTTAATTCAGCATTTCATTTCATACCTGTGATTTTTTTGATTGAATTACACATTAATCTCAGTAAGACATTAGAATAGTTTTTTATTCCCGTAGTGAGTTTTGCCGTTGTGCACATTTCCATCCAGAAATAGCAAACTTTTTAAAGCAATTTTTCAGCAATGTTGCGGTTGAATGCCAGTAGACTCTCCGCTATGTTCAATTTCCTTCTAAAAATTATTCTCACAGAACTTTTGATCCTAATAAACAATTCCGAAAGCAAAGAGACAAAAAAGAAAAGGAAGAGAGAGAGAGAGAGAGAGAGAGGATGAAACAAGCCATGAATCTCGCAGAATGACAAGCTGAGCTACCACAAATGTCTTTCAGAGAATTAAAGGAAACTGAAGAGCTACATCTGTACGAGATTAGAGATGCTGCAGATTCTGCTCTGCATTTGAAAGTATAATATGTGGAGTGTTTTTAAGAAAAAGAATATGGTGTACCATTCAAACTCTTCTTTTCCCTGAGAGTCTCCAGACCCACAATAGTTTTTCTTATTTTATCCTGTTAATTTTAAATTGCATTATATCTTCTTTTATCACAGATTGTTTCAGGACCGGTTTCAGGCCAGAAGATTTATAATTAAATGTTGGATTGTAAAGTGATCAGTAGACTCTATAAGTGATTTGACTCACGCTGTTTAATCTGCGGTCGGTGTAAGTGAGGGTGAATATTTTAAAATACTATTTCTGTCATACTTTTAAAAAAATTTCACAGAATACGTTCAAATTATTGCTGATAAACTAAGTATAGCCGTTGAATTATAACCTTTTAACATTCCCGTCCCAAACGCTCTGTACAAATATGAAGTTCTATGTTTTTATGTTCATAATTAATGTGCAGATATTATTATTCACTGGGTGATTTTTGTCATCTTTACCAAAAAAAACGATGCTTTGAAGGAGATTCTGTTGTATAGAGCTATATCAAATTCAAATAGTTGGCCTCTATATTTTACTCAGATTACCGATAAGATTGCTTTAAAGTTTAATATTGAGAGGGAATAATCATTAAGCTGTAATTCCTTTTTATGTAGTAGGTGAGATACTGTGTGATAGTGGATTACACCAGGAATGATAACTGGTAAATGTACTGTACTGTATTTATATATTGTACAACTGTAAAGTGGATACCCATTGTACTTAATGTGAGTGTGGGGGGCTGAACATTTCCTCTTTTTGGTTATTATCTCTGAAAGTATCTTCTATTGTGTTGTTTTTACTGTCTTCTTTGTGGACCCCATGAAGAATAGTTACCATGGTGATAAGCTATTGGGATTCTAAATGAACTGAATTAAACACATATTTTTAATAAGCGTACACTGCATTGTTATTTCCTTGACATACGTCATTTCTAATATGTAACCATATGCTTATGGACAAAAATGGACTCATACTCAGAGTCATTGTGGAGTCTCTCAGCCTAAGAATTTCACTCTAGTGTACTTCACGTTGACTGTTGTGAGAGCAGCACGTGAGGCGGCCTTCAACAAGTCTGCTTCTTGTTATTTTCATAAAATTAGATTAACGTTTTAAAGTCGTTAAAGCAGAATCACTGAATGGATCATTCAAGCTTTGATAAGACTCTTTGAGAAGTTCTTACAGCCCCCTTACTCCGTGGTTCGTGTGTGCACTGCGCCCTCTGTTGGTGAGAAGGTGGTGCTGTCCGGCATAATTAAAAGATGAGACTAGGAGGAGGATTGACCTCCAGCTAAAGGTCATTTACTGGTTTTCTTCACTGTCCTGAAACACAGTATTTTACTGGACACTGTATACAACTGTGTAAAAGTGAGACCACACTGTAAAAATGAATCTTAAAAGGGTAAATAAAAACTTCACGATAGCAACAGCAAGTCAAGACGGTCAAATAAAAACACTATATCCTGTAGTTACGGTGAATTATGTTTAATAAACAAAACAGTTAAAAAAAAGTAATTGTTTATGGACAGAATGTTTCGGATTTTACGGTGACAATACAAACTTGCGAAATTAATGGAAAAATAGAATGATGTCACAAGCTGTAAAAAATAATTAATGTAATTTACTGTCATTTTATACCAATAAGTATGAAACTGTAAAGAGGCTGACATCATATCTGTTATTTATGGTATTGTACGGTAATCTGTTTTTCAGGATAACCATATTTTGTTCAGTAAAATTCAGGCAACTGCAGATATTTTACTGTAAATTATACAGGTTTTTTTTTGTTTACACAGATATGCAGATATGAACAGATATCTATATCTTAACATTCAAGTCATGCAAATTGTTGCTATAAAAGTAAATATCCCCGAGTGACACAGCTGGTGAAGGCAGGTTTGGGTCTGGGTTTGGGTTTTTTCTCCCAGTCTGTGGAAGTGAGTCGTGTTTCATGAGCTGACAAACCTGAGATTGAGCCTGAAATCACCATTCTCAGGCTGGACAGTCCTAGAAAGAACCACCCAGGAGTTAAAGCAGCACATGATGATGATGATGATGATGATGATGATGTTGATGTTGATGATGATTGATGTTGATGATTATGATCAGGTCTCTGTCAGCTTCAGTGATTTGTGTCCTTGGTGAGTGTAATTCCTGCTTTCACAAAAAGTTGATAAAGATTTTAAAACTGAAAAAGATTTTTATTAATGTTATTTTATATATATATCATAAGTGTGCATTTATGATGGTATATAATTTTGACATTTGCAGAAGTAAAATGCAACATAGACCAAAACAGGAATGCAGCAGTAATAATTGTAATAATTATGTTATAGAAAAATACTCAGTGGAACAATTTATTCCACAGTGAGTATCTTAATTTTGATACTTTGAGTACATTTTAAGAATAATATATACTTATTTTTAATTAAGTGAAGTATTGAATGCAGGGACTTTTCTTGTAGTGGTGTATTTTCACAGTGAGGTATTTGTACTTTGACTAAAGTAAAGGATCTGAATACTTTTGTTCGTAACATCTTACAGGCAGTAGAAGTGATGAGTAGAGGTGTCACTGTTTTCAGTGTTTGAAATGATCAGATGAACACAGCTACACTTTCATGCCACATCATAAAAGAATATAAGTTATTATTGTTGATTAGCAGGGATGCTACACTGCAGCATATTTTATATTTTGATAAATTGATATTTAACTCATGATTTTCTAATCTAGCCAATTTTAAATTTATGTTTTTTACTAATGGAAAGTATCTCCAATTGAATGAATTGATACATTTAAACATTTCTGACCACATGTTTTCACCAGAATGAAATAAAACAAGGAGAGATGGTTGTTGCATTTCAATGCTTTAAGTCTTCGGCAGAATTAGAATCTCGATATTTATCGGCCAGTTGCAAAGAATAAAAAGGGAATTTCGGGCCCATTTATTTCTGAAAGTTGATAAAAAATTACCAAGAAAAACCTCAATGTAATAAATAACATTTGCACCATTTGGCAAGGTTTGGCATTTCAAAAATAATTCCTGAAATATGTAACATGGTCAGGTTTTTCAATTCCTGAATCTCATAATTTTCCTTTAGAGGAGAAATGGGTCTCCTTTAAAGGTTTAAAAAAAAATAAAGCTATCTATGAAAATAAAATAAACAAATCCATCGTCCAGAATGTAAGATGATTTAGATCTGGATATGCCGCAGGCATGTGCTCAGATAGCAGGCATATGTTAGGAGTTAGACATCAGATACCATTATTATTCAATCACAGTACTCCTGAGAATATACAAATTTAAAAAATCACAGTGAACTTTATGAAAAGGGATTTTCATTCATTCAAAATAACCCTAAAATGATTGCTTGAAAGAAAATCCAGATGTTGCTCTCTATATATCTCTTTCAGTTACATAGAGGTTTGAACCTAATCCAGGCACCACAATTAAAATGCGTTTTGTCCTTCAGAAGAAAAACTCCGTTTGAGAAGGTTAACACCACATCTGGATCTCTGCTGTTTGCCAACCTGAAATGAAACCACTCCATGTGCAATTAAACGCTCGGGGCATAATGCGCAAACTACACCTCATATAAAAACATCCAAATCACCCTGAGATAGTCGAGTCTCTCAGAAATGTTACTCTGGCAATAAACTGTCCAGATGGAGGGCGAGAGGAAAGAAAGTGAGAGGAGAAGGAGGGACAGGAAGGGAAATACTTTACCCTCTTCATAGGAATCATCTAAACCCTCTTCACATGATTCACAAATACTTCCCTGCCTGAATAATTCATCCTTCACTATCTGCATTAAGGCGCTGTATTGTGTTGTTATACTCACCCCATCACATTCAGAATCCAGACACACTGCCAGACAGCACATTAACCCGACCAAAAAAACAACAACCCAACCCTCTCATCTCCCAACAATCATTATAGTAATGGAGAACTGCAACAAGTTAGTGGAACTTTTCTCTGCATACTCCTTACCCTCATGGCAGACCCTCTGACTCCTCACCCCCAGTCCAGACGGAACCGCCGAAGAGAGACAGGGAGACAGTCTTCATCATGTAATCAAGTCGAGGACAGAGTAAAGCAACTTGGAGCAGAGCTGGTGACATGAGGATGTCGAAGAAACACACATCAGAGTCTAAAAAAAAAAAAGGCCACTCCTGCTGTCTTTACCGAGCTGTGACCTCATCATGTTCTTTATCACAAATAGGGATGTAACTCACACACACACACACACACACACACACACACACACACACAGAGACAGAGACACACACGCACACACACACACACACCACCTTCCTGTTTGTCAGCGATAGTGGTAAACTTTCCACTGATGTCTCCATTTTAAAGACCAATATGATGTTTTAATGAAAAAAAAAAAAATATATATATATATATATATTTATTCTTTACAATATATAAATATATTTATATATATTGTAAAAAAACAAAACAAGCTAAAGTTCATTTGTGTGGTGACATTACATCGTACTCACATTATATATATATTTATAATGTGATGTAATTTCACCACGTAATAGAACATTGGCTTTTTTTTTTTCTTTCTCTTTTTTACAACACCCTTTTTTAATTCATTCTGCACCCAAGTACCTCGTTTTCCGTAGCAACATTTTCAGAATTATAAAAAATACGAAGATAGAATTCTGACTTTGAAGTAAGAGTTTGAAATCAGATGACTTGAATCAAAAAAAAGATATTCAAAGAAAGTTTCTGAGAATGATTCAGGCTTTAATTTCCACTCAGAAATTAAAATTAAAATAAATAATCAAATGGCCCGAATTGTCTTACATTTGTGTACATTTGAATTGGGAATGCTGATGTAATGTCAAAATGAAATTGCAGTATAATAGTAAAATGATATCTGGGACTGTGCATGATTGGTATTTTTCATAATGATCCCATGACTAAAACACACATAATATTTGAGAGACACTGAAACAGAGCACGATATATTTAGTTTGTCTGTGAGACAGTAGATGGAATAATACAAATACAATTACTTCTAAATTAATAGCAGGGCCTCACTTTCATTTACTGAAAATCGCAGACAATTTTGCAAATTAAATGAATTTACAGCATTAAAAATCAGCAGGGGGACATTTGAAACTGTGGAGGGAAAATGAAAGCGTCCAAACACGGCTCCATATTTAGCATACATCTGATAAATATTGCAGTAAAATAATAAGTATTCTGCCTCGGAGTTTCATCATATTCTCTGATCTTCAAACAAAGAAGGCTCTTGTGGGCTGGTATGTGCCTTAATGGGCTTCTGGCTTGTAATTGCCCATCGGTCATCAAGTGAGTGTCAATCATACTTTAGTGCGTCAGCCGTCTTGACAGCTGCCAGAGGGATAATTATGGAAAGTGATGGAGGATATCAACGTTCCACGCCATGAGAGATCATCCTTTCTGTGCTTTAGCTTCAAATGTTGGATAGAAAATGCAGGTGATAATGTAACGTGGTGTTTATTTTAATATTAAACCTGCCTCAAAATTGCTGCCAGCTGTGAGATGTGACCCGTTTAACTGGGGCAGGTTCACACCGTTTACCTTTGTATCAAACAAATGAGTCACTGTAGATAATGTGAGAGCTCTATTGCACTTTTATTAAATATGTATGTAAGAACATGCAGCAGACGTGGTATACAAGACAGCAGGCAGTCGGACAGCGAGACTGCAAACACAATCAATGGTTTTCTAGTACAGAATGAGCGACCGGCAGTTTTGTTATTCAGCAGTGAACACAGACTGTACGGTAGATGGTGACTGGAAAAGCAATCATGAACCAACACTGGTAAGAGTACTTGTACACAATTACAGGTTTAACACGTCTCATTCCTTGTTTTTTCCATTTTATTTTAAAGAAATGCAGAATAAATAACCATTTTTATAATAAATTATTCATTTAACCTGTATGAGGAGTCATTGGGTGCTAGAGAAGGATCTCCCGATACAAAAAACAAAAGATACCCAAGCTAACCTTTTAGTGCAAACATCAAACAGCCGTATGAATGCAGATCGCGGAGTGTGGCTCGCACATACGGCAAACTTTCAACCGTTTTCTTCAAGGCATCATCACATAGGCACTGACTGACAGCAGACACATTTTTCCTTTCATTTCACTTCTGATACCGATAGAAGATCAGGCACTGATAGGACTTTAGGACTTTACGACAATCACACGGCCATTTGCATCCTCAACTCAACAGCTCTTTTAATAAACGCCTCGTTCAACCCCCAGCGTGAGGACAGACGCAGAAATCAGAAATTGAAATAAACACTTAATCTGTTGTTTAAATGTAGATGACTCAATTTCACAGCAGCGAAAAACGACGCACAGCTCGCCTGTTCGACTGGTCGACTCTACCCATATCCAAATATGTAAATGAATTACATGCTGCAAAAATATGCATGAGTGCTCACTTTAAACTGTATAATGAAAAACACTTTTCAACACCCATTTCAACCGTTCAGGTCAGAATCCACTGAGAAGGAAAAGGCTGAACCACAGAGTTGAAAAAAAGAAAAAGAAGAAGAGTTACACCTACACATTTTCCGATATAATGGTCCTTCAGAAAATGCTTGTGGCGATAGAAGTTGAACAGTTCATGTTCATTATTAACTTTTGTGAAAGTTGTGAGGAAGGCATGCAGTAGAAAAAGCCTTAAAACAGCATGCACAGTTTCTTTTGCCGCACGTGCAGAATCACATTCAGTTGTGTCGTTCTGGTTCAAGGCTTAGGGTTACTTTTCAAATCCGGATGCCTTCAAACTTCAATGGAGATTTAGACAATAAAATAAAGCATTTTGACTAACAGTAGTAGTATACTGTACTTAAAATATTCACACAGTACAGCACGACTTTACACAACAGCATTTACAGAAGATTAAATAATTTAAAAGATCAAGAAGGTGAAAATGTTTCAGTTTACATTTCAGGGTCCCTCGGTTGGCCCCTAAAAGGAAGCAAAGAAAAGGTCCTCAGATTGTCCTCTAAGGGCCACAGCCCTGAACGCCAGTGCATTCCATAAAAACAAGTAAAATCAATAGAACAATAGTTTATCAGTAACTGGGCTCATCCATTTCCTCGTCATCGCTCCAGTCAGGGGGGGCATCTGTTCCAAAGTATCGGTCCCCAAAATTACCTGCAATAACAAAGAAATGTGGCCAATGTTAAAACTGTAAAATTAGAGTTAGTGAGAAATACAGCTAAAAAAAAGTTGTTTCAATAAAGTTTAGTAACTAACACAGAATCATCTATTACTCACCTATACCAGGTATGATGTGGAAGAGGTCATTGACCTTCTTGTCGACAGCTGTTGTGATGATTTTGACCTGTGGGAACGCGTAGGCCACTGAGTGGACTCCCATTTCAGCCATTAGCAGAGACACCAGCAGGATCTTGTCCTCCTGAACGTCGTGGTCCTGAAAGGTGAAATCACCGTCCATGAAAAAAGGTGACATGAGTGAACTATTGCTCACTGGGAAATGTGACTTTGTGAACGGGTTAACTCACAAGCAGGACTCGAACAGCCATCATGGCAGCAGCTCCGGTGGACACGGTACAGTCCATCAGTATCACATGATCCTCACCGATGTCTTTTGGCAGACGCAGATAATGAAGCTAAAATGTTTAGAGAGACAGGATATCGGTAGAATACTTGATCAGAATCATCCCCCTGATCAGTTAAACACACACACACACACACACACACACACACACACACACACACACACACACACACACACACACACACACACACACACACACACACACACACACACACACACACACACACACACACACACACACACACACACACACACACACACACACACACACCGCTCAGAGAAAAAAAAGTAGGAATTCAACAAGAACAAGCCAAATTAATAGGAGTTAATTGAAAGATTTTATAAAGACTATTTTAAAACGTAAATAATAGGACATTTTTGCAGATTTTTAAAAAAAGCATATAACCTAGAGGAACAGTTTAAATCTCCACCTCTGGTTCTCCCGTGTCCTGGTTGGTCTGGATGAGGATCTTTCCGATGCGGACATCCTTACAGACCGCCCTGAGAGCCGGCTCCATGGTCTCCCCGGCCCTCAGGATGGACACACCTGTGATCTAAAGAAAAACAAAAAGGAGTGAAAAAAAAAAAAAGAACCAAAGGTTAATTGCATCAGTACTGACAGAGTACAGTCGAAACGCTTCTTTAACGTGTTTAAAATGCTATAAAGACAGAGTTGTGCAGATAGTGGGGTGTAAATTGAGTTCACTCACTCCTTTGCCGTGGAAGTTCCTGCCTTCATAATCCTCTCCCTGGGGGGTCTGGACTACGTGGACCTGAGAAAATATTGAAGTTATAACAGAGTGAGTACAATGACGACTCTTACAGGGTATTGTGGCAGTGAGGAAAACAGTTTGTGTCTGACCAGATAAATTTAATTTCTACTCTCTGCGGTGTGTGTTTGTGTCTGTCATGTGGCACATTTTAAAATTTTCCCATTAATCTCGATCTTTTTCTGCTCTATTAATGAATCCGAGTCTGTGTCTATCCATCTTTTGTCTCAAGCTTTCTTTCTCCTAAGCATCTTTGCTCAGGTACCTAAACGTTCAGAGTCCACGTCTTACTATGAACACAGGTTTACAGAGCCTTTATTTAGAACTGATCGACAGTGTGTGGCACCTGTGAGGGCAGGAAAGAGAGCGCTCGCTCGATCAACAGACGCATCAACCTCTTGGAGTAGAAGATGAACTCATCACGGCTCGTTTCCTTGTTTCTAAATGAGCGTGATTAGAGGAAGAGCAGTCATCAGGATAGTGCTTTATGAAGGATCTAGCAGTTACTGTAACAAATCTGGTTTCTTAGTTTTTACCTGATGATGGTGTGCATGCCCCTGACTTGAGGTGTGCTCTCAAGAACACTGAGCGTCTGGGGAAGGGGGTGGGCCTGGTGCGCAGAAGCCAGTGCCGCCCTGCAACCACAATAGCAAATGGCAGAGCAGGGATAGTGCAGAGTCAGAGGAGCAGTAAGTGCAAGAACCAACAGACATACTACTTACATTAAAAATAAGTGACACTTATCTGAGCCTTCAGTAACACACACACACACACACACACACACACACACACACACACACACACACACACGGACTAGAAATGCACCGATCGATCGGATGGCACGCACCCCAACACAAGCTACCACAGCTCCAGACATCTCCCAAGTAAACCAGAAAAGATCAGAATACTCAAAGCTCGCAATTTGTAACAGCAGTAAGGACAAGATAAGCTGTCAAGGTATAATCCCAAACGTTCGGCACAACAAACTTAATTAGACAAATCATATATAATCATCCCAAGGTACATAGCAAGTTTTAAGGAGCTAATTTTAGCAGAGCAGCTAAAGCTAGCAACAGCACAGCCAGCCACGAGCCCTGAAGTCCTTAAACAAAGCCAACATATATCATATAATGTTATAAAGTTGTATTTTCACTCTGAAATGTCCTATTATTGGTTTAACAAACGCACAGTTGGGAGGACGGAGGGTACACTCATTTCAACAGATCAGAATGTATACACAATGCCTACTGGCCTTACTTCCACTGTAATCCTTCAAAATAAGGGCACTTAATGTACCATAAATACTCCTTATGATTTTAAAACTTCAAAGAAAAAAATCTGAAACAGTTCAAAATCGGCATCAGCAGCCAGTGTGTCTTTAAAAAAATGGTGATGGGCCAAAAACAATGCAATCGGTGCACCACTATCACAGACGTGTAAGACCATGCAAAGACAAACAAGACGGGCAATAATGTTACACTGGTAGGGCAAAAGTGACGATGGCAGTGTGTAACACTGTAATAGGATTACCCCGGGAATAGGCAGACAGACAAAACTAAATAGCACACAGTTCCAGTGTTTAGTATTTTAGTGAAAAACTGTAACAGCACAGAGACCAGGGAAATGGAAATGTTGGAGAGTTTCTTTGAAAGGTCAAGAATAAAAATGGATCCAATTAAAAAAACATTAGCATTATACATAGACTAAAGATAATTTCCTTTATAATGGTTATTTTCCATGATAGGTCTCCTCTACTTGCAATAATTCCCTAGGAGTCCACACCTAAACATTAGGTTTGAATGTCTAGTTAGCCAAGCTCTAACCCGGGGCTCTACTGAGGAACAGACACACCGTTACAAATACTCAGTAATGCCATGTTGTGTATCCACCACGTCACTGAGATACACATTGGCCAGATGCAAAGAAAAGAGAAATCATAGCAAATCTGCTCACATATCCCAGCGGAGTTTCCTCTATGTGGAGAGTTTTTCGATGAAACACAACAATCACAACAAAAGGAAGGAGGGGGGGGGGGCAGAAAGATGAGAAACAATAGATAAGAGGAGGAAAAAATGAGAAGAGACACAACATCAGGTGGATGAAGGGATGGTCACACACAGCGAAAAGTGTGACAGCTGAGACTTGAACATTCAAATGTCTTAGAAAAAACGCTCACACTGAGTAAAATGCCATTTTTTAAGTGAAACATTTCCTTTGTTATGAATTTGTGTATGTTTCATGATTCAGAGAAAAATTTAAGTTACAGGCCGGCAAATCTTTACAGATTCTTGGGTGAAGCGGAGACAATTTTGAACAGATTCAGATCTCTCTAGTCATGCATCCATTGTGTGATAGCGTGGGAGGTGCACAAGCTAGAGTGAGGCTGTCACTCTTCCTCTGTGTAGACTAGTACGGGTTGGAGTTTGAGCTCACAGGCCCCAGCACATCCTGTGTCTAAAGACAGATACCAAGCTCACTTCCTCTCTCTCTGTCTCAGATACTGTGGCCAACATTGAATGGAAAATCTCCGTGCTTTATAGTAGGGTATTGGAAACTTTCTCTGTGGCTGAGGTGCATGATAGTCAACAATAGCTGCAGCGAGAGCTTCCTCCCTCTCGCTTTCTGTTAAGAGTCACTCGTATTCTTGGTGCCGTGACAGGACGGGGTCAGAGATTTAACTCATTGGTCTATTTTTAGACACAGAAGGCAGGAAGATTGTGAGATATCATTTTTGCTACAACATAGGGGGACGGAAAAACCAATGTCTTTGCATTAAATGCTGGCTGCACCACACAAAATCCAAACTTTATATCCCTCATGTTATTCCATTCTGATGTGGAGTCAATTTTCACAATAATTGGGAGAGTATCATACTCTTATGACTGATCAATAGTTATATTTTTCTCTACAGACAGATTAGTTGTATTTGGTGATGTGCCCTGGCAGCCAGCAAACCAGAGGATGGTAGAAGTTGGTTTTACTGGCCCCTCTTTCCCAGTAGGAGGCTGGAGCAGTTGGGGAACTAGATAGATGCGAGGAGAGAATGATAGAAAGGATAAATGCTACTCTACCTGACGCTGAGCTCGCGCTGTGAGCCAAGTGGGTATTTGGGATTGGGGGAGGAGGGGCAGAGAGAGTGAGAGAGCAGTCCATCATCAGCGTGTGTTAATGTGTGTATAGTGGGGAGGGAAAAAAGCAAACTGCAATGGAGCACAAAGTGCTTACTACAAGCAAAATGTGCTTTTGGTGACACTTAGTGCTAATCCAAAAGTACAATCGGCACACTCTGGTTCAGTATTTAAAGGCTTATTCCGTAGAGGAAGGACTTGAATCTCTGCTGTGATACTAGGCTGTGTGGTTAACGGCACATAGCTGCAAATACTGTAGAGATCTTATTTGTTAATCAATATAAAATGATCTTTGATCAATTCAGCTAAAAATAAATATGAAAAATAAAGACTTGACATTAATTTGATATGGATGAATATAAGTCAGGGATTAACACTGTAAAACACTTAGCTTTGAACTCAAATGATCAATCCAGAGCTGCAAATGTCTGGCGACATTGGATTCACCCTAAAATTGCTTCTATTGATTTTTAAACTTTACTACTACTATTCATTAAATTAAGTTCTGAATATAGATTTAAGGGGTCTTAATAAATCAATTATTGGAAAAATAATGTGGTAAAGAGACTTAAGTTTTATATAGTGCCTTGTTAGTCTGCAAAATTTAGATCACAATAAGGCAATAACTGTGGTTATGTAGCCATCATAGTTGTTGCCCGCATTATCAACACTACTAAAAAAAAATTAAGGGAACACTTAATCATCGCAGTATCACACCAAGCCAGTTAAACTTCATGGATATCAATCTGTCTATTTAGGAGTCACAAGTGACTGTGAATCAGTTTCACCTGTTTTGGTCCAAATGAAAGAGACAAAAAGGTGCAATGGAGAGGTAAAAGCATTAAAACACCCAAATAAGGAATGGTTCTGCAGGTGTTGGCCAAATCCATTTCTCTCTCCTTATCTTTCCTGACTGACTCTTCTCTAGTTTTGTGTTCTGCTGGTGTCTTTGTCACTACTTGTGACAAGAGCCAGTACCTGCAGCCCACTGACGCTGCACGGGTAGCTCCTCCAGGATGGCTTATACCTGCGTGCAGTTGCAAGAGCATGAAGGAGATGCCAGGAGACAGGCCGTTAAAAGAGGAGAGCTGGAAAGGTCTGTAGAAGAACAACAACCCAGCAGCCAGACTGCTTTCTGCTCCTCAGTGTGAGGAGGAACGGGAGGAGCAGTGCCAGATCCCTACAAAAGGACCTCCAGTGGGATGCAGGTGTGATGTTCCTGACAAAACTGTCAGCAACAGATTGCATGAGGGTGGCATAACAACATCCTCCATCTCATCAGGAGCGTGTCCAAATTTTTTCAGACGGCCCTTTGGCATGTGGGGCTCAAATACACTCCTGGGTCACATTATGAGTTGCTGTGATGAAATTCACTGGAGTTGGATCGGTCTGTGATTTCAGTTTTTCAGTTTCATTTTTGGTGTAATTTAGGATCCAGTCCTTAATGTTCAATGATTTTGACTTCCATTGATCCTTCTTGCATTATTTTTGAGTTCCCTTAATTTTTTGGAGCAGTGTATAAACATTCATCCTTCCCTGCAGTCTGTGCAGTTCAACGTCTGCTCACTAGAGGGTGTGATGGAGCCTTTAATTACTGACAACAAAGTGCAAATCCTGCCTACTGTATAGGAAATGTCCTTTACAGCTCTGACATAGAAATGTGCTAAGATGTCACTAACACACTAAGACATATTAATAACAGCAGTTGGGATGAATGAAGGGCCATATTGACCGTATGTTAATTAACAATGACACTTGTTCTATGTGAGTGCGTGTGCATGCATGAACGCTGAGTGGCTTTTCTTACCTCTTCCAGCTGACTGTGGACATGCTGCACAATCAAATCGATGGCCACCATGTTGCCACCCCCTGGTGGTGAAGCAAACCCAATATCAAGGGGGTCGGAAAGCATGCACTGACTTAACACAACAATTGACTAAAATCTCATCAAAACATATTTGAAAGTTATTTTTGTCTCTATATTACCGACATCAAAGATGTTCCTTCTTATTATTGATATTTAATATTTGTAAATATGTGTCTGTGTCTCATGTACTCACCACGTGGCACCACAATATCAGCCAAACGCATGGTGGGTTCGATGTACTGCTCAAACGCTGGCTTGACAAACTTGTTGTACTGTTTGATGACACCTTCGATCTCCCTTCCCCTCTCTGTGATGTCCCTCCTCAGCCGACGCACCAGCCGGATATCAGAGTCCGTGTCCACAAAGATCTTCATGTCCAGCAGCTGACAGGACATGCAGATCAGAGAAGATACTGAGTCACACATTCATAGAAAAGCGACATGCAAATAGTGCCCATGTAAAAACGAGGTTTACCTTCTTAATATTTATTGGACCTTTATGGTGTTTCTCATCATTTAGGGGCAACATTTTGCTGACAGTTGCGCTACGATATAAAATATATCAGGATTAATTTTGTCTCTGATTTTTAATTTGAAAGATGTGCCATGAAATTAGTTTTACAAGATACAAGTAAAAATAACATTGGCCAGGAGAAATTTAATGTGAATACACCGTTTTAATTTTGAATAAATAAGCACAAAAGAACTGCATATTCTTAGTCTTAGTCTTGAGATCCAATATGTCCTTGAAGGTCCAGTGAACGTTTTGGATTTGCATTCATTCAGCAAAATTTTTATACAGTACTCAGAACTGTGTTTTCATTAATAAACAATTGTTTGTTATCTTAGAGTAAGTCTTTTACTTCTACAAAGGGAAACGTGCAAAGCCTGATTTCTACTGTAGTCCAGAGCGTCATCTTTTCATGATCACCACATTTTCAAATCATAACTTTTAAAAATCATCATTACCCTTAAAATGAACTGTGTTGAATGTATCTTGAAATACCTACTACTTAAAAAGTAATAAATGTGCAAGAAGAACAAATGTCAAATGCTGAATTTATTCAGCAAAATTTTATTTTAGAAAAGAAAATCCTGTCAGTGATCTCTGTTGGATTAAGTGTTTCTCAATACGTTCAAACATATCTTGGATTTCTGTGCTGCAACTTGTAAATGTCAACATGTAAAAGAAAAAAAACATGAAAAGGTTAATTGTCTTTAGACAGCACTGAATAAGAGGGAATAAGTATGGAAATAAATAAATAATCTAACCAAAAGTGAACAGAAAAATATCTTTGAGCTCAAACACAGATCGAATTAAATCTGACACCGGCACATTCCACTGACCAGTTAAACATGTTTGACATTAATAACCTACCTGCAGGAGCTTTTTATCCGTAAAGGCCATGATTCCCTCAAAGATGATAACACTGGCTCCATAGACGGTTTTCTGTGGTGGACACGTTTACAGCACAATGTAAATACACACTATACGAGAACAGAGCAGAGTCTTAGATCGCCACATTCATCATATAACAAGCATGGGATACTCAGGATCCTCGGGTACAGGAGAACATCATAAAGAACAGAAAGAAGTTACTTTAATATCCCCCATTTACGGCATCTGTTTTTAATTACACATTTGAGGAGCAGTGCAATTTTCAGAATAATAAATAGTGAAACAGCAATAATGCAAACTTCTGGTGAGGGACATTACAATCTAAGGATTATATTGACAAACTCATGATGTTTTTATGTGTGTGCGCACATCCTCACCCACTCCTTCTGTCTCCCATGAGTTGTAAAATCATACACAGGGATTTTGACGCTCTTGCCCTGTTTGAGCTTCAGCAGGATTTGTGTCAACAAGTCGAAGTCGAAGGCATCCGGGTGGTCAAAGTTATAGTCGTTACTGGCAGCCCGAATCTGCTGTTCTGGGGAGAGGACCTGAGGAAGGCACCGATGCTGCTGAGTTACTTTTCAGGAAACCGGCCACGGTAAAGATGGTTTTCACTCGACAGAAACATGAATGAGTAAACCACTTTTTCTGTGTCTCATTTGCATATTGAGACTAAGAAAAGTGACACAAAAGACACAACAAAATGTAACACAGTGATCAGTAGAAAGAGCTGCTTGCATAACAGATTTACATAAGCTTTACAAAACACTTAGACACAGATCACAGTTCAAGACCAGTATAAGTTCGGGGACCTAAAATTAGGACATCATGTGACACTGTGCCATCTGTAACAGGTTGTTTCTGTATGTGTGTGTGGCCTTAGGGGCTACACATTAAAAAATCGTATTTTTTGTAATTACCAGTTTCAAAATAGCAACAACGCACTCCCAACCGAGCAAGTACACCCACTATTAATTATGTATATGACAGGCAGGTGTCCCAGCCTCTTTGGAGACAGTGTGGAACCGTGGGGAAACCCCAACAGAGGAGCAGGGCGCATGGATTTATAAAGACATAAACACAACACCATAATGTTTAAGAAGTAATGCAGAGTGTTGAGGGCTACCCTCCCACTGGACAACAACAAATCCCTCCTTCTCTGCAGTGTCTGAACTGCTTTAGTCCGACTGTGACAGGATTACATAACCAGAGAGTGGGTGGGAGGTATAGGAGGGCATAAATGATGGCTCTTGCGTGATTACTCTTTTCCCCTTCCCAACTGACTGGCCACTGTCCTTCTCATTTGACTTATCTGCGAAAAATGTTATCCTTTCTGTCTCCTTTCTCTAGTCACTTCTCTTATCCTCATGTCCCCCCTCTCTTCACTTTTCTGCACTCTGTCTCACCCTTTTCATTTATAATCACTCATTTCAATCTCCTTTTCTCCTTCCCTCACACCAAGGGATGGTTCACAGCCTTGCAAGACAGAGATGAAGTAATTATCAAAGCAAGAAAAGATTTCTTGGACTCATTTGATATCATGATTTTGTCCCAAAGCATTTGATAGAAAAAAAAAAAGCAAGCAAAAATCCAGGTAAGCTAAAATAAGTATATAAATAACGAACTGTCAGTCAGTATCTTAACATAACATTAAAACTCGCAAACAGATTCCTTCCTGCATGCAAGTGGTTGCACTACATGCCTCTCCCATACTAAACTCACACCTTGTAAAAAGAGTCCATTGACAGCAGCACAACCCATGGAACATCTAGAGCTTCAATTATCTTCCTGGCCACGGTTGTCTTTCCTGATGCACTACCGCCACACAGACCTGTAGGACAGAATTGACAAAAAAATCGTAACGTTAGATTTGCACCCAACTTACATTCCACAGTGCAATTTAAAAACATTTCTACTCAAATCTTTCCACTAGCTTAACAGGATACTCAGCATGACAAGTCTGCTTTAGGCATTGTCATTGTCACAGTCATTGGCTTGTCGAGAGACAAGCAGAAACACATAACAGAGCTTTCTTAAAATTAAAACTCTTTTAACAGGTAAGGCTAATTTCGGAGATTCTGTTTGGCTTGCACAATTACACCCACTGATCTAATAATTCCCACTATCAAACCGAGCCAATTCTAACTGGAAAAACTAACTGAGGAAACGAATGACACTGAATGAGCTCGGAATATCATATTGTTCATATTGTGTTCAACACATGAATATGGACATAAACTGAATGACCAAAAACTCAGAAGTTTAAGAGTAATTACTCAAGTATTTAGTTTTAGATTTAATACTCTGTTTTTGATTTAGTCAATGTTTGCAGTGTTCTTACCTTTTGGGGACACCTTCTTGAAAATGTGTGTTTATACATATGTCATTTATGGGAGAATGAAATTAAGCAGGCAGAGAAAACATCACAGTTGTTATGTAGCCTGTATCGCATTAATTGTCCTACCAATGACAAAGGCCTCTTTGGACTGTGTTCCATGCTCGTTGTACCAGGGCGGGCGGCCAGCGGTGTAGATGGTTCGTTTGGAAGTGCGTAGCAGAGGAGGCTCAGATTTGCACTGGCTGGTGGTTCTTTTCCTGGGTGAAAGGCCGGTGCTCACCGAGGGGAGAAGCCGATCCAATGATCCCTCACCACTCCCACTGCAAAGGCACAAACACACAACCGAGCATATGATCACTGTCTGGAATAAAGCGTGTCTTGGTTGCCATTTGTTGATTTTATAATACTGATCTTCCGTCCAACTGTGTAAGCTCCATACAAAGAGCCATTTCTTTTTACAGAATCTTAATAATAAATAAATAATAATAAAATCTTATCAAGTAGTATATAATCATATGGCACCTGAGTTAAATGCAGTGCTTTCACTAAAATTGAATAAGTGCAACACACTCCTTGCACTACTTCTCATCATTGGCCTTAGGTCAAGTGCTAAATTTGATCACGGATCAAAGTTGATGTTACAGTAAATAAGGCATGCATGAACAACACTGTCAAGAGAACATTTATTTAAAGGATAACATTTACTCAAAACTCTGCTTGGTTTGTTGCGTGCGATTGCTTAATAGACACAGATGTGAGTTTGGGCGTGTGACTAACGTTTAACAGGACTGAGCTTGTGTCATTTTACTGCTTGTCAAAGTTTAAAGTTCAGTTCTTTAATGGGATAGGTCTGTCCAATCTACAGAGCAACTGTAGCAGGTACAAAAGTTCAATATAATGTACAGTGTGTTTACTACTGTTCATGGAAAAATCCTGAGTCAACTACATGATGGGTCAACTACAGTCCTGCAACAGGTTGCGTAAGTGACACATTCATACAAGGGTGTCACCAATGACTTAGACCCAAAAAGATTCTACAAGTTCTTATAAACAAAACAAGATAAGATGCTCATTCAGAACAGGTATGCAATTCTTATGGCAGCCAGATATTATGCATAGATTATTCAAACAAGTCATGTTGGTTAATCCCCCTGTACAAAACAACAATACTGAACACGCAGTCGCTACAACACGTTTAAATGTTTGTCAGAAAATCTGATTATGCGACATTGCTCACCCTGACAACAAAAACAACGTTCTGTGACAATACACTAGGAAATTGAAGAAGAATAAGCATTAACATTCAGTTAAAGGCCTTTGCTCATTAAAATTCGGAGCAGCAGGCAATGGAAAAAGGAAATGGTCTAACCCCTAGCCCAGCAAACCCTTTAGTAATCAAGTAGTGGGGAACAATGCGTCCCACTTGCAAAAGTTTGCGGCATTGTTTGTATACAATATTTTCAATCAAAAGAAAAACCACCAGTAAGGCAAGAACTTTTACTGATGTCATAATAATAATACAAAGTAGAATCACTTAACAAATAAGTCCTAAGTGGTTTCTCAAGTTAAATTTCTGTGAGTAACAAGTCTAACCAGGAAGCAGTTGCAAGGCCCACTGCAGTATCTGAGACATCCAAACTTAAGAGAAGAATCTAAGTCATTCCTCTGTCAGCTCTTGATTCTACATGTTATATAGGCTTCACTCCTCCCCAGGTGGTGTGTCAAGAGGTCATAGGTGAAGCAAACAAAGGAGATATTAGATTTATCTTATCATACTGGGTTGAACTGAGTATGGATGGAGCTGGGGAGAGTCACACAAGACACATGGACATTGCATGAGGCTTAGCCAACTCCAGCTGGTCTATCAGTTAAAACCAAACCAGGGCGCCATAAAAGATTAGCCCAGTTGACAATGCTGAATCATTCCCTTGTTCAGTGGTTTATAGGCCCAGGAACTAGTAGCGCTCAACATTGCAATTCTTCCATGAATGCAACTCTGTGAAGAGATAAGCTTTTAGAGAGGTTGCTGGAGGGTAGCTCGAATCCCACTGTCTGTGCAGACCATCTAAACCTGGAAGATCTTCAGTAGTCAATAATAGCAGTAGCAGAACAATTAAAGGCAAAGAGATACAGCTTACACTCCACACTCTTGGTCGCGGTGGAGTGATCTGACCAAAAATTGATATCAGACGATTTCTTCTAAATATGAATTAATGCTCTTGACTTGGATTTTTTCCCTCATTCCTAAAAGTTAATATGACAATATAGAATATTTCACGAGTAAATAAAGATGAATTGTTCTAATCGCCTATTTAAATGGATAGTATTGCATCGTTATTATTTTCAGACAAAACTCTTCAGAGAACTTAAACTCGACCAAATCTTTATTTTGTCAAAATGTGCAAACTCAGGACTTATCACAATATTACATCGAAACATGGGGCATCAGCACTATTGCAATCCCATGAAAAATATTATCTTATTAAATGACAGATCAAGCAGTCTTTTATTATGTCAACTAAAACCTGGGAGTTAAGAACGTCAGATATCTATTGACCGGAGTAGACTATCCTGTTCATCCACATTTGGATAATAGAAGACTTGTGTCATGGTGCTTGCGAGGAAAAACACTCTTTTTTTTTTTTAGAAGTCTGTAGCTAAGACACAATACCTTCATTTAAATTCCAATAACAGTGTGAAAAAAAAAGCCCATAGTGCTGGGACAGCAAAAGAAATTGAACATATCTGCAGCTTTGCATTGGAAATCTGATAGCGTGATAAATACTGTTGACTAACTAAAGCAGACGATACTCCAACAGAACAGAAAACTACAAACTTATAAAAAAAAAAAATGCACTTACCTGCAATCAGATCTTAGATTCCAACAACCAGATATTCTTGCTCCTGAATAAGCCGGTAGAGAGTTCATAACTGGAGAAAAATATCACTGTGTATTCCTCAAGTTGTCTTTTACACTAATATTACCGCCAACAGGCTCACATGTACATATTAATATATGGAGTGAGGGGTAGTGGAAGGTTGGGCACTATGGAGAGGATTGAGATGAAGAACGAAACTCTTACTATCAGTTTAGCTTTCTATTTCCTAGATTCAGTGTACTAATAGAGAGAAAGGCAGTGAAGCAAGGTAGACAGAGCAGCAGACACAGTGTGCAACTACAGCACAGCTTTTTTCCCTCCTCTTTCACTCGCTCTAAACTCCTCCCAGCCATCCAGCCAACAAGTGTAAGAGGATAACCCACCCTGCAGATTATGTTCATTAGGTGATATAAATAGTATAAGGTTAGAGCCGGACCTCCCAACTCTGAAAAACAGACACACGCGCACACGCACGCACACACACACACACACACACACACACACACACACACACACACACACACACACACACACACACACACACACACACACACACACACACACAGATTGGGTCATCTGTCTTTGACAGTCTTGCAATATGTGGCTTGAGGTGCAAAAGGGACCAAAAGAGAGTGGGAGAGACATCAAGTAACAACCTGGGGTAAAAACATAAAGAACATAGTTTTGAACTCCTTTGACATTTTCCCTATTTAGTGACTTAACAGACTTTAATGAGATGCACTAACTGTAACAGGGAAGGGAAATTAGAGAATACAACAGAGGGAAAGGACAGGGCATTACTCTGTGGACACTTGCCATGTCTGTATATTACACCAGAGTTGAGAGTTGTCACCACGGTGGCACACATTGATACTATGGAATGTTGCCTCCCTCACTTGACTCATTGAAAAGAGAGGGAACTGAAAATCGTGGTGAAACCAAACACTGCCTTCCCTGCTCTGTCAGCTGACAGAATGAAGAACACCCCCAGGCTCCTTGGCAATGCACACAAACACACCAACCCCAACACTGACACTCCTCCCCAGCTACTTCTTGTCCAGACAAGCAAATAATTATTCTTTGTGACCAACTGAACCACTTACTTGTTGAACAGAGATGCAAATATAAACAAGAGAACGGAGATGGCAACTTCAGACCCAACATTTAAAGTATTTACAAATATTTGAGATTGGACCTGACAGGTTCTCATTCCTGCTAACTTATTTGTTTAAATTACATGGAAAGACTCAGAATGAAAGGTTTCGCTGTAATTTTGAATGTAGTCGCTGTTTCTTTAAACTGCAGTCAGAAGACAGCTGCAAAGCAGGAAAGCAACATGGAAACAAGAAGCCTGGACTGGTTGATATGCCAAACATTTAACTATTTCACAATGGCCGCATAAGTTTTGCAGGGTTGAGTTGAAGCAAATCAAACTAATGTTGTAAGTACGTAGAATAAATGTTAGTCTATTAGTTAGGAAAGATTGCCTACCATGTTGAAAAGTTGGTTTCTTATGACTCAGTTTAACTTTGATAATTTAATTATCAAACAAACAAAAATCTCTCAAATGAAAATGGAAGTCATATATGAGGATTTACTTTGTTAACCTATAGGAAACAAGGCCCATTCCTTTAATATGAATTGGCTCAAAATATGTTAATTAACTGTTTAAATCTAATACGGAAGATATAATTAAAGCATTAGATGAAAATTATAAATTAAAGACACGAGTAAAAAGAATGATCAAGTTGTACAAGGTGTTTTCTTTATCATTTAAAATTTTTGTGGCACTGTTGTCACCATGGTTGCTTATGGGTTAAATTCGACTATATAACTCAGCTTTTTGCTCAGCTTAAATGTTTGTGACGCTGGTTTAGTGAGTACAGACAGACTCAATCCCCTCTGGACAAATATACGCAGCTACGCCCTCTTTTGGCTAAATAAAGTAGTGCATTGAAGGCTAGCTTAAATGAGGGTGGTGACACTGAACTGAGAGCTGATCAATAGGAAATGTACCTGATTATTTATCTTCAAGATTAGTAATCTGAACAAAAGTTTTATCCACATTTCTCTCCGTAGAGAAGAGCATTTGCGTGTCATTAAATAGGGAATTGCTCAAATATCAGGGCAGCGCTCGCCATGGTTTTCACTTCTGATTGAGGAATGCTGTTCTGTTGCTGCTTTATTCAAGTTATTGCGTCCCCGAGGTTACATTAGACACACGTTATTTACCTTACCATCCCCGAGCTTATCTAACAAACCGGTTTAAGAAAACAGTGATGTATTTTAAGAGTTTCAGAAGAATTTAATTAAGTTTTGTTAAAATGGCTCAGTAAAATAACTGTTGTAACCAGAGTGGACAGAACATGGGGCAAAAGACAGAGAGTGTGTGTGTGTATCACATTTTTGATATGTTTATATTTTATACAGCAAATTGATGGCTGCCATTAGACCAACAATTTACTTCAAGATACACAGTAATACAATAATACAGTGACTGTACCCACAAAGGTACGAAATGGCAGGTCGGGCTTTCGTTTAGAATGTACCATTAAGCCAAAATGGTTACAAAAGCCGCCACAAATCAATTAGAGATTCTAATTGTTTCCGAATATACCCCAATGTTTTACCTCTTCGACAGTGACGAAGTTTTGTCTTCGTTCTCCATCTTTGCCAGCCGTCCTGCAGCGCTATTGCTAACAGTAATTAGCTTCTCTGTTGACAATCAGATGGAGAGAGAACAGTTAGCGCCTAAGTTTCTTGGGGCTTGTAGGCGTATTCAAGCAAACCATAGTAAGGGAGCTTGGGCATAGCAGTTCAGATCAAATACACATCCCACAATGCATCCGTTCCGTTCTACAGCCAGCAGCACGGACAAAAACATCACAAACGTCTTAAAGGAACTGCCTAAACCTGGCAATGGCTGAGGTTCAGCAGTCCACGTGTGGGTTTAGATTTTAATGCAGAGGTTAGCGTTATAGTATCACATGAAAATACTTGTTATTTAAAGTGTGATTTGGTTATACGCCATATTCATAATAATATGACATGACTATGGTATAATACATCCTTGATTGATATTCTGGGTATTTACTGTGATTCGGTAATATAATGATGCTATGTTATTATCAGTCGAGTTCAATATATAGTTAAAACGTTTTATATTTGTATGATATATATTATTTAATCATAGTTCAGTTAAAACAGTGGTTGGACGATGAATGTAGATACTTAACAATCCATCTTAAGTTGTAATAAATTCAACATCTGACTGATTAAAGGTAGCATTAATGTAAAATGAAGTTCTGGAAAAGTTCAGTCAGGATGACTGTGCCTTTCCACACTTGGTCCATAATTTTCCTTCGATATCACCTGTCATTCACACCTTTCTGCATCCTCAGTCTTAATCTCCTGCTGTAATATTCTGCGATTGGCAATTAAGATATCGACTTTTTTCATTAGCCAATCACATCTATTCAATAACACAGTGGCACACTTTCATTGTTAGCCTGTAATCTTGCTGCCATTGTTTTAAATACAATTCTTTCTGACCGTCTTGAATGTTCGTGCTGTGGAAATGGGCACACATACCTCCTTATCACTGCCTCGTCTTTGTGGATCCACCAGCTTCACCATTTAACTCGTCAAGGTCATCAGCCACCACCACCACCAGTGTCTGGACTCCATGGGAGGTTATGTCACGCTGCTGCTCAGGGCTGCTACCTTCAATTATAAACTCCCTTAAAGTGTCACTCTCAATTTTTTTTAAATCAACAAACATCATCTGCTACAATAAACAAATAACTTTATTTCATGAACTCGTCTCCACTGCTTAAAGTACCTCTAAACACTGGGACAGACGCATCTGTAGCAATGAAAACCAAGTTATTTAAACATATAATTGCATTTTTGCAATAAGCATTAGTCACCTTTCATTATTTTCCATGAATGGTGAGAAAAGTCAAGTGGTTATTGCGCTTATTACAGTTCCCTTCCCTTTGGGTGCTTGATTGAGAGAGCATACACAAAGGGAACATCTAAAAACTGACTTGCGGGGTAATGCTAGTGATAATTCTATAGCTTAAAGCTGTATTAGACCAGGAAAATACTCTCTTTAAGAGATTTCTAGAAATTAAAGGAGAGCACAGTTCTTCCAAGGTCAAACAATCATACACGTCTATCAAACCTGCCTGATCCACTCACTGAGTTCTTTCTTCCCTTTTATAGGGATCTCACTCCACTCTGAAATTGAATAGGTTATTGTGCCGAGAAACAAAAAACAAATAACCACAGAACACAGATGAAAACAGAAATTCCTCGGTGGAGGTAAATTCATCCATTTTAACTGTTACTGTAGATATTAGCAGTAAAAAACTTAACAGTTGACACAGTTAACACAAATTTAGTCAACAAACTTTTATTAATTAGTTGAGGGATAGTAATGCACAGATAATACAACAATTTTGGGAGAAAATGTATAACAGTTCAGACTCAAATAAGGTGTGGATACCTCCTATGTAAGGTTCTATACAGCTTCATTATAGATATGGAAATCATCATTAGTCTAATTTCACTTGTTACCTATATATCATAACCAGGTATGAGCTACAACATGATCTCTCAAAACTCTCGACAGTTTCAAAAGGAATATGCCATTTCTTGCTTTTGAAGTAGGTAGCATTCAAAACGAGCCACTGTTCTCTTAATAAAAGGGTAAATTCTCAGACCGTCTATGAGGATTTCTACGGATTAGCCTTGGTTTTGGAAATAACACTGCTGACAAGGGGAAGACGCTTTGAGCCTGCTGCTTCCCCAGGTACAAAAGTCACGCCACACACAGTCAGGGTTACTAGAAAGTTCCAAAAACACTCCCATTTCAAGCCTATTTCATGGTATAATAAGTGCACTAAATACAGAAACAAACACACGTACATATGCCTTGTTGTACCATATGGAATAAGTAATAATAAAAGACTCATTGTGTTCGTCATCGTGTACTGAAAAAGCTCAAATTAAGTGCGTCAAAATGGCTAAAATAACAGTGTACGCCAACACATAGGCCTACAATATTCTTGGAGGGTCGACATTGTTTTTTAGATTTAATAGTATGTAAAAAGCAATTTCTAAAGCAAACAAAAGTAGGGGAGTGAAAAAAGCCAAGCAATTTTCAGAGGACATATCAATATCAAAAAATCAGCAAGCCAATAAAACCAGCTAAATATGGTGTATTGCTGTACTCTCTAAACATGTTGCAGTTTGCACACACTGCGGGATAGATATGTGTGTTTTACACATCGTAGGAAGACAGATAGTAAAGGGTGTGATAAAATATAAAATACCCACTGTTAAAAGCAGTGCCTAGCTATCATATTGCAACACCAAAGCTTGTCAGGTAAACACAGTCAATGTGACGTTTTTAATGAAGAGTCACAAGCAGCTGATGAACAGATTCTGTGACACAGCGTAACACTCAACCTAAAGTGTTACCATTTCTGACATCCATCCAGTACAAAGGTGCTAACTGTTTAAACACACACACACTCACACTGACACACACACACGGTCCCGGACAACTTGTATCGAAAATGTCCAAGGACCAATCAGTGCTTGTTTTTACGTATCCTCTCTGTCAGTTTCACCTGGATAGAAGATAAAGGTCAGTGCCGCCAACAGAGACAGACACATGCATAATCACCCCAACCTGAATCAGCTGATTAATGATGGTGGAATTCAGCTCTGAGCTTTACTTTATAATATAAAAATGTCACGCAGTAGGGATGTCACCACCTTGGACACGCATACATTTCAAATTCAATTCAAATGCTGACATCAGGGCTCGGTTTGAAAGATGACATTGACGTTTGTTGGTGCAAAATTCAGGGGACTGCCAGTCCGGAGAAAATTCAGGATGGATTCAGGGACTTGCTGACGTATCAGGCCCTTAAGGTCGAGTGACAAGTAAAGCACCCTTATCCCACCAAAATATCCTCACATCAACCTTTATCCAAATCTATCATCATACCACTATCTAGTTATTATACACATGAGAATATAAATAGATTTAATCTCCTAAGGTTTTTTTTAGCAAGCTATTCAGCGGCTTTTACGGACACATACTGCAAAGATAAATCAAATATTTATAGATTTATTTGATCAAATCACTTTTTTTGTTTATAACTGTGGATTCAAGTATTTACTTTAAATTTGTTTAAGTTAAAATATTCTCTGATTGCACACATTTTAGATTTGTTATGCAATAATATTTGATTATATTTTGTTTATATGAAGCTAAACTAACATTAGAGCAGCCTTAAAGTTTGAATACCAGTTATGGCTTTATGTGGTCATAATTGTGGGATATAAATGGACTACGGATACTATTCAGAAAGAGTTAACCATGCTGCTCAACACCAGTGGAGGAATCGTTTAGTTTTTCTTCTTTCATTATTGATCAGAGTAAAATATTACCACTCCTGCTGCCTGACAGCCACTAGGTTAGGTTGAATACCACTGGAGTGCAAAAATACAAGAGAGGAGCAAGAAGGGATAGGGTTTAAAGTGCAAGGCAATAACTTTGAGCATCCAGGTATTAATTCATAAATATCATATGCGAATCTTCATTTGCAATTTTCCTGTTTAATAAAAGATTAGCTTCCTCATCCTCTCTATAAAAGATAGTATTTATATTTTTTCCATTCTCTTTCTTAATTATTTGATTCAAGTTAAAGCAGTAGCCAAAGTATGACCACCTTTTAAATGTTACCACATCATTTGATTGTGCTGCAATGGTGCAACAAGCTTCACACAAAATTGATCCTTCTGTCCAACCTTTAGCTTAACCCTCCTATTCAGACAGAATTCTTCAAGTTTTAGTTGTTTAAAATCAATTAAGAAATGTCATATCGAATGTAATTGTAACCAACTCATAAATGTTATTCTCAAATAATAAAAAAACTTTTTTTGGGGGGGGCAATCTGCATATTAACTTCAACATAATCCATGAATGGAATTTTTTGAAAGTCGGTTGTCAAAGCAGACGTCTTCGTATGATACAGATAAAATAAAAACAAATTACACTGAGGTGATAGTCACACAGCAGTAGGAAAAAAACAGTAGAAGACGAACATAGAGTAGAACATTGTTAACAAATGACCGACATTTTAGCTTATATGACATTCGCTAACTTAAAACATGAATACTAGAAAACAATAAAAGCAGAATAAGAAAAAATAAGTTTAAAACATCGCACCACAGCACACACTGCAACGATTCTGATTGCTTGTGATCCAATTGACTGTATCGGGCTGTAGGATGATCGATGGCATCATTGCTTGAGTATATAGGTATATAGATATAGATATTATTTATCTACACAGTACAGTATATCTGTTGAAAAATGTAAAAACAGCTATCTAGCTATCATTAAATGACTTCACCATGCTAATAGAATATCCTTTGTAAAAACTCTCAAACACAACATGAAACTTCTAGAGAATATTACTCAGTATTTGTATTGAGTTCTATCTCTGTTGACAAAACTATACGTATGTAGAATTGAGGAATATCTCTGGGATAATTACTGACAACCCTGCTGAGATTACAGGAACTGACACGTGTGCCTTAAAGAGGAGACAAAAGTGGAATGGAGAAATAAAACACAGTTGTCACGTGACCATTGTAACAGTAGACACGTTAAATCTGTGATTTCAAAACCAAGTATGCACTAAATCTTTTATTTCCTACTGGTTAATTTAACTCTCTTCTCAGTGCCAAGTCCTTGTGTTGTGTTAGAAAGGTCATTTAGTTTCCTGGCATAACATTTACAGTAAGATTTGTCTCTGGCTCCTGGGTCGACATAAGCACAGCTACTCAGACAATGACATCCTCTTGGCTTTGCTTCGTCTGGCGGTGGAGTACGTGGGCTGTCTGTTTTTGGATGAATTAGCAATGTCTGTTGGGTCAGGGATCAAAGTGGGGGGCTGTGTCGTGTCAGACGAAGGGCTCATGTCAGGGGTTGAGTTTTGAATAGTGGTAGATGCTTCAGTTTTTGTCTGGAGAGTTTCAACCACAGATGGGCGCTCTTTTGGCTTTCGGCCCCTCTTCCTACCAGTCGTGGCACCATTCCTCACCTCAGCCTTGATCCCATGGTTTTCTGGCACCAAACTTTTGCTACTGGGGACCACTTGACAGGCTGCTGCACGAAACCAGTTCTAAGGCAATAAAACACACTGTTAGTGATCAGCTAACATTGGTAGAAGGAATAGGAGCACATACATGACATAACTATAGATTGTCCCCTGTGACTGGAAGAGCCGGGAGTAAGTCTCACATATGCAAGTCACAAACACACCTCAAGTCTCGACCTTCAAGTTTCAGGCTTGAGCCTTTAGGCTATCATATGTGAAGTATTGTCCAATCACAGTAGCCCATTTTATATTAGCCCCGCCCACACAGGTATGTCATACCAAATAATCCATTATTTGGAAAGAGTTGTAGCTGCAGTATCACAGAGACTACTTGACTACCAATGACATCTTCCCTAACTCGTAGTAATATCTCACCAGTTCCAGTGTGGGTCATATTGTAGACATGTCTGGTATCTACAGTCATTGTGCAGATAGACCTCCTGTTTTTCCTAATGAAACTAAAAGATCCTTGGAAAGAACATAGAGGGGACAGGGGCTGAGGTAGAAAGCCCCTGCTTCACGTGATTGCCTATATGTCTCCTTGGAATCATAGAGGTTTATTACTGAGACTGACCCACCTGTGTTTGTGAGGTTTCACACTGAGACTGACCCAACTGTTTGTGGGGTTTATCACTGAGACTGACCTATATCTGTTTCTATAGGTTCATCACTGAGACTGACCCACCTCTGTTTGTGGGATTTATCACTGAGACTGACCCACCTGTGTTTGTAAGGTTTTACACTGTGACTGACCCACCTGTGTTTGTGAGGTTCCACACTGAGACTGACCCAACTGTTTGTGGGGTTTATCACTGAGACTGACCCACCTCTGTTTGTGGGATTTATCACTAAAAACTGACCCACCTGTGTTTGTAATGTTTTACACTGTGACTGACCCACCTGTGAGTGCGTTTTGCTAATGTGGTACTTCACACCACTCTCTGAGCTAAACTCCTTCTTGCAGATCAGACAGGTGTACTTCCCCAGTTCTCCACCACCCTGCAACACACACAAAGTGATCTCTACAGCAGTGGTTTTTGGGTGATTCTTCAGTTAACACCATAAATAAAAAAAGGCATTTCAGAATTCAATCTCTCTAACTTTTTAGGTTGGATTGTCATCTTGTGTATTATGTTTTCAAATCCGACTATAGGTTGGTAAAATTCTTTGTTGAATCCTTTATTGTAATCTCTTTTTGCTCTTTATGTTCACTACCGTTCTGTATTACATTGTTTTTTCTCTTTCAGTGACATAAGCTTGTTGTAGCAGCAAAGAAAATGATGTGTACAATCCTGACTTACCTGACCTTATGTATTAATCTGGGTTCACATTTTGTAGCAAACGTATTTAATACAATAGAATCTACAGTGACAAATGCAGTCAGTTCAATGGCTTTATAGCAGGTGAGTTTTTGTACCTGGCTGCAGTTGGCGAGATGGGCTTTTAGTCCTGACACACTGGAATAGACAGCTTCACAGTTCTGACAAGAAAGAGATATAAACATTCCATATTAAACAAATCCATGGATTTATTTTTGTTTATTATGACAGGAACTTTTCCATAGATACACATGACAAGTAAATTTGTTTTACTTCATTGTTGCAGCAGACAAAGCCCTTCTCCTTGACTTGATTCTTCCAGGTCTCCAGTAACTCTGGACTGAAGTTTGGGAGACCAGGACGTGTGTAGTTTAACTATACGAAGCAAAGAATTTATGTTAGCATTCAGGGAAACAATTTTAAAGTTTGTGTAAAAAGAGACAGGAAAATAAATATTTATCCAGCCACTTGGGCTTTGCTGTTTTTCAACAACGTTTGTCAGGGTAATACCCCGTATCAGCTCCTGTATATGAGAGAGTGGTGATAATTCATTTGCTGATGGCATCTATTTCTGTCCTTACCTTTGCCTGTGGGTGTGGGTGGAATGCATGTACAGTATGTCTGCAAAAAATTTACATCGTGTCTGTCAATTGCATCCAGTTCCTATCCTTACCCTCTTGCTATCAGGCACCAGGTCATCCTTGATGCGGCGCTTGGTGCCCCAGTCTTTGGCCAGTTCGTCCTCTGCTATCTCCTGCAAGTGGAAGACTGCCACCTGAGCTGAGCGACGCCTCACTCTGCCACTTGGGGTCCGCTCAAGGTCATCCCCCTGGCTTGCCTTCTGTAATGCTTTCTCGTTGTCTCTGTCCCTCTCCTTTTCCTTTTCTGTGTCCTCGTCGCTAGCCTGTCCTTCCCTCACTCTTGGCTGGGTGGGTCGTGCTGTCTCCTGCCAATCCTTCATGTCTGTTTGGTTTTGTTCCTTCTTGCCTATTGATTGAAAATCCTCAGAGACCACCTGAAGGAGCAGTATGACATTTGTTTTAGGGGCAAATGTAAGTAAACTCTGACTACTAATTACAGTTAAATTAATGTAAAAAAGAAAAAGTCTGAACAGTGTCAAACTAAAAAAAGGTCAGCCTCCTCTAATACTACTGCCTTGCGAGATGATCTTACCCTCTGTGTGCCAGTGTTGTTGTTGGTGTCAGTCAAACTGTCCTTGTTGTTGGTGGCTGTCATGGCGGTGGTGTTAGTTGGTGAATGTTCTGTGCGCACATGATAGTCTCTGCCAGCTTTGGAGCGGTAGGTTTTCCCACAGTGTTGGCACAGAAACACAGGCTTCTCGTCGTCAGAGAACTCCCTTCCACAACGTTTCTGGTGGTACTGGTACCCCATCAGACTGGAAAAGTGTGCTGAACAACCCTGTACATGTATGTGTGTTTGCATACATAAGATGTGTGTGGTTGAATGATAGAAATGAGACAGAGTAATGCTCATTAGTCACAAAATTGAGTTAGGGAAAAAATGTATGTGATTGCCAGAACAATATTGCCACAATTGGTCACTATTCTGCAGCCTATGCAAAAGAAAATTAGCTTGAATTTAAGTGAAAGGACATGTCACAGCAAAGTGCATTTTTGCAGTGCTTTCTCTTCCTCTGTCTTTTGCATTCTAGTGTGAGTAATGGGAAGCAGACTGTGGATGTGGTTTTGGGCATTATGACAAGAGCAAGTCAGGGAAGAAAAGGAGGGAGAGAGGTAAAAGGAGGTGGAAACAAATAAGAAGTTTGAGGAAAAGGACTAAAGGAAATCAAGCTTGCTCATGAGGAGAGAGGAAAATGTGACACGCAAGGCAGAATGGCTGGGAACATCTCAATGCAGGACATGAGAAAGCAATAGAAGTAAAGAATAGGAGAAAGGAAAGAGACATGGACAAAGGAAAGAACAAGGGGTACATACCTCACTAGGACACTTGATTCGTCCCATCTGTTTGAGCACTAGGCGAAGTCTTTCTCTCTCCTTGTGATTGTCGCCCGTCTGTCCCTCGCTCCCCGAGGGCTGTGGGGAAACAAACAGAGCGTCACATTAGCTCGTCCCACTACGACACCTCTGGCTCCCTCCTGTCTATAAAAAATATTGATGAAAATGTGTGTGCCATCTCATGTGTTCACACTGTGCCAGAATCATTTTATGGTTTCACGATGAAGGTGTTACTGAAGGCATGTTTATGACAACTGTCAAGCTTGTATTTTCACTATGGTGTGGGTTGGTGCCAAATACGATCAATGTCCAGAATAACAGATGGCCGTTTGGCCAGGGACGACAAATAATAGAAGCATAGGAAACTACACAGACATCGGAAATTCTGAAAAATCCCGGAGATACGAATATCACTTGTTTTTTCGTATTGACAACTGTGAAGATGTGAGAAATACAGAAGAGGAGCAAGAAGGGATAGGGTTTAAAGTGCAAGGCAACTTTGAGCATCCAGGTATTAATTCATAAATATCATATGCAAATCTTCATTTGCAATTTTCCTGTTTAATAAAAGATTAGCTTCCTCATCCTCTCTATAAAAGATAGTATTTATATTTTTTCCATTCTCTTTCTTAATTATTTGATTCAAGTTAAAGCAGTAGCCAAAGTATGACCACCTTTTAAATGTTACCACAGCATTTGATTGTGCTGCAATGGTGCAACAAGCTTCACACAAAATTGATCCTTCTGTCCAACCTTTATTGTTGGGGGGCAGTTTCATCGTTGGAACAGAAACATCAAGGTTACATCTCATTGTCCGGCCCCTGTCCCTCTATCTGTCTGCTTATCTACCAACAAAACACTTTAACTAGGGTCTGGCTTATATCAAAGCATACAAAAAAAAAATCAAAAACAGCAAGAATCAATAAGAGATAAAAGTAATAATGTACGAAGCAGAAAAGTGGCTATATGAACACACTACAAAAAAACTAGCCACTACACTACTAGTGGTCACTGGCCACTTACAGAAACAATATCTCTGTCAATATATCCCCAGATGACCAGGCCTATAGGCAATTTAGCCCATAAAAAAAAAACTTACACTGTAAAAAAAAATTAAAAAAACGTTTCCGTTAATTTAAAGTTTCGTCTATACAGTTTCTCACTGTATAGACTTAGAGTGTATTAAGCAGTATTCTTGTACATTTACCAGACAATATAGGTCACACATTTATTTTGGGGGGGCTTTTTTTTCTCTTCTTTTTTTTGAACATGACCTGTCCCATTCCCTTGGCATGCAGAATGAGGATCAGGCTGCCTTACAGTGTGCCAGACACATTTAAGTCTGGAAAAGAAGAGTCTGTCATACTCCTCCAGTTGCGTGAATTGATTTTTATTAATTTATTATTATTATATTTTATTATTCAATGAGGACCAGAAACCGGAAAAAGGGGTTTGGGGTGCTGAGCGAAAGAAAGTGGGAAATATAAAGGGGGGGAATCTATATATCTATATAGATATATAGTTATACACACACATACAATAACATCCACATTGCATCCATAACTACACCACTCTGTGTTCATCTTATTGTTGCGGGTGTGATAAAGCTTGTCACTGGATGTGGTTTCAAGTGGGGGTCATCACAACGCCATGCTGACCCCCAGCGGTAAGCAGAGAGGAACCCAATCCACCACTGCGCCCAATGGCCCCCCAGAGCCCCATATAGTATATTGTATGTACTTCTCTAGTCTAGCCAGTTGACCTTGCGACTCTTCACAATAAGCAACTGCTACATAATAACAACAATAATAATACAATTATTTATATACTTTGACAGACAGTGATAATGGTGGGCAATTTCTTAATAATTTTACACAGAAAAATCATTACAGCTCAGGCAATGTATCGAAAAGTGTACTCGTGCAAAACTTTTTTTTTTTTTTTTAAAACACAATAAACATGCATGCTGCAGGGTTTGATGCACGTACGTTCATTAATCTTTCATGACTCTTATTGAAACAGGCAGTGTTGAATTATTCAGTAATCTTCATAGCAGTATCATTGCTTTAAGTGTGTCAAGGAGCGTCATGATAATATCTTAATGAAGCTCTCTGCTGTCAGTGTTAAAACAGATGCATACAGAAATATGAGGAGGACAGGAATACCATCCAACAAATGTATGCTCATTAACAAAAGGCAAGTGAAGAGGATAACGACTGACTATAAAAACTCAGAACAGTGTAGCTGTGTATAACAGCTGGTGGAAAACAGATACTAGATATCTTCCTATATGTGTGCGTAGTGCATATCCATGAAAAACTGCCAAAAAAACACTGTGAAAAGTGATGCTAGTAGTAGAGAATGTTGAATGTCCATACATAGAGTCCTAATCCACAGTCTGACCTCTCTCAGGACAGGTTTAGTGCTTTGGTGTTGTGTCCAGTAATAAACTAGTCATTGGGTCAGTGTGACAGTGACAAAATCTAAGATCCCCAATGCATCCTCATCTGGACAACTGAATAATGGGTTAGATGGAAAGTATCAGAGAGAAAGCAAAAGTAAGAGGGAAAAGGATAAATTACATGCTCATGTGTGTGATGTACCTTGGTGGTGTGTTCAACCATGGTGTGGTAGTTCAGGCCTGCCTTGGACCTGAACTGTTTATGGCACTGTTGGCACTTCAGGGCATCCTGGAGCTGCAGGGGTTGAAAGCCGAACAGGGTATCAGATAATGTTTTGAATGGAAACACACAAGAAACCTGGTCTTACTGGCAATACTCTTATTGGATCTATCAACAAACTAATCTTTCATCTGTAACTGAAGAGAGTTCATCATTAGAGCACAATTCTGGTCAATGTATAGTATTACAGATATATCCCTCAACTTGAGGCCAATTTAACACTTAGTGTTTCTATTTCGTTGATTTTTCTCCTCGTCCTATTGACTTGATTGATATGGCGAATGACCCAGTTGTAATGTGGTAATTCTGTCATTGCTTAACGGCAGACTGTCAATTTAATTGAGTCACTGGGCCATTGGGCCAGAGAGCCATTAAATGGGCAGAAGAAACACATCTCCGAGGGCCTGGAGGCTACTGCACCATCCCAGCTGGTATGTTCTCAGGAAACAGCTCAATATACAGTAATGTAGATGGATCGTCCACTTCTGTGGTTCACCCCTATCTTTTTTATTACTGTTTACCACAATTGAGTGCAATCCAAACAAACCACAGACGTGGACAGTGTCCACCCACCCACCCACCCACTTTATTAATTTCCACTGATATCAGCTTTAATATCAGCACAGATGAGTATAGGATATTACATGACATTCTGATTGAGATCACAGTACTGATATTCTTGCCTGATGACATTTGTACAGTATTACAATCAATATCGTTACTGTAAAGGCTCCCCGGACTCTGCAAAATGTGGATATCAGGGAAATGTCTCGAATAACACTGTAGTCAAAGTTATAAATAGGCGAAAGGGACTGGAGTGGATTTTCATTTCATTTCATATTCAGATAAAACCGCTGATAGCAATTGTGATTAACAAAAGTGTTAAGCACAACAATTGGTGTAAGAACATTCTTGTCAAATTTTCAGCATGTATCCTGTGTGCACTGAGGTATTTTTTGGGGAATGGTGTTATTGCAACTAGTCCAACAGGAAAATACTTTTTTGTTAGTTTCACAGCAACCCTGTAGAAAGTTGTGACAGCATGCCCTCTCCACTCACAATATGATGAGCGTCTGCATCTGCAACTGACCTTTTGGCAAATCTCCATATGTTTCTTGAGGCCATGAACTGTTTTCCTTGTGACAATGGAGCACGTCGGACACACCACTTCACCTCGCTCTGAGATTGCTCGTTGCCACTGTGGGTCTGAAACAGCACCTTGAGAAAAAAATCAAGACGTTGTTACACTCACAGTTAAGTACCCCATACTAGTAATTTTGGTAAATGGTATAATATTTCCAAATGGGCTCCTGGTATTCTTGTTTTGTCAACTTACTTTTTATTTCAAGTTTGTACTAGATAATTGTATTTAGTCTCTTAATTAATCATAGATGTGTTTATTGGCAAAAAATCATGTCAATAAAGCAATAACGTTCTCTCCCATTCCATTTAAATCCAGCACATGGCACACAAGATCTTCTCGCTGAAGGACCGACAAGTGCTCCTTGGCCAAGGAGTCCTCTGACCTTTGATTTCTAACAATATTCTTTCCATGAACAACTTAATTTACAGCATATGAGGAGGAGCACTACTGCATATTCCATTGTGTGGTGTTCATGCACAGATCAAACTCTGCTGATTGATTTGGCCATTTCAATAAAGAATTAGCATTCTAGATTGCAGTGGATGGGTTGTGAGTGGATGAAATCATATATCTTTATGAAGTATATATGATTATAGCAATCACCCAAAAACCGAATTTGCAAGTGTATGTCCAATGCATTTAAATAAGAGGTACAGCATTTTAATTTCTTAAATTAATATATATCTCACAACAAGCAGGACGACATGGGATCATATTTTGATTAAAGTTGTGTGTTCTTCTACCCGATCAAAAGGTCAGACACACAGTAAAATTGTTTGGAGTGAAGAAATGCTCCTTGAACAGGATGAAAGGCTACAGAAAATGAACGAATGGATGAATGAATTAATAAATGGAGACTTCATTATGATAACTAGACTCATTCAAACATGCTGATCTTGGTGTTCACCAGGGCTGGTTGTGGCTTGGTCTTTCTTTGTAGAGTGATTTGCAGGTCTTCTCTGGGGCTCCTCGCTGAACCCACTTCCTTCTGGTCTTTTCACCCGGCCCACCTTCAGCTTCTCCTCAACTTTATTCATACCTACAAATGAAAATTAAATTAATGGAGGTTGTTTTGACTTCTACTCAATCAGTGACAGATGGACTGAAAAAGAGCGAGAGAGAGCAGTGAGTCTTGTGATCTGAGGGGGAAATGTTTGATAACCACCCTGTCTACACGAGTCACTGAACATTTTCAACATGTCTATCAGACAGGAAGTGAGAGTTACTGGAAAGACTGTGTGTGTGTGCGTGTTTTTGTGCGCGCTTCCGTTTGTGTGCGTTTGCGTGCCTGTGTGTGCTTGTGCTAAGTGTTTAAGTCACTGATTCATTTAGTGAGTTATGAAATGCCTGTGCAGTTGTCACATTAGCAAAGCCAGTACCATTGGTCAGCAGCAGTGGGGAGGGTTTAGTGGTGAAGTTCTTAACATTACGCAATCCTCATACCTGTATTTAGGCACCTGTACCTACTCCGATCAGCCATAAAATCATAACAACTTGCTTATTTGCAGGCAATTGCACCTCAAAAAACATCTGTGACAAGAAAAGACCCCCGAGGGTATACCATGGTATCTGACTGTTTTCATAGCACTGGTGAGAGAAAAAATGGATATAATGCTGCAATGTGCTGCTTTTGGTTGTCGTCTTTCCAGTCGAAGGGCAATCCTTAAAGCGATATAAGTGTTCACAGCTATCCCAGAGATAAATAGAGGAAAAACAGTGGGAAGATGCCTGTGGACGTACACAACTTCCAAAGGTCCCGGGTCTGTGTTCGCGTCACTTCTCTCCTGATGCATTTGAAGCATTTAGTCGACCACATCTGATAAAAGAACTTACGGGTCATGGTGGTTATAAACGAAGAATAAAACGAGATGCTGTGCCTACAATATTTCACACAAGGAGACTAAATGCCATCGAGAAGCGAGTGACAATCCCTGTAAGAAGCGGCAAAGACAGGAGATGCTGGACGCTCTCCTTCTAAAACCTGAACCAGCTCACAGGTGCTGTACTTGTTTTGTCTCGCCCCGGTTCAAATTGAAAAGGCTGGTCAGAAAACACTTTCAACTGTTGTATTAGGACAAGCGGTTCCGAAACCGGCCAGTTCAACCATTTAGTGTCACTACCCAGAATGCATTGCAACATTAACAGCAATGGCGACCTATAAGTTTAATTATTTTTTCAAAATTAGTACAAACTACAGGATGTAGAGTTAATTTAATGTTGCATTTATACAGTTGATAACGTCAAATATGTTTTAAAGCATACAAGTCTTGACTGTCGGGGTGCTGGTTAAATTGAGAGGAGGGCCTCTATGGGTGTGTGCACATCGCTCAACAGATACTCAATAAAACTTAGATCTGGGGAAATTGGAGGCCAAATCAACACCTTGAACCCACTGTTTTGTCCTTCAAACCATTTACGAACCATTTTCGTAGTGGCAGTGTCACATTGATCCTGCTGAAAGAGGCCACTGTCATTAGGGAATAATTTTTATTGTATTGTTGTAATGTTTAGGTAGGTTGTACATGTCTAAGTAGCAGGTTCACCAGGTTTCCTTCCTTAAACGACTTTGGAAGACACTAACCACGGCGGACTGGGAACACACAACAACAACTGCGGTTTTGGAGATGCTCTGAAGGCTTCCTGGATCACTTCCCCTGCCAGTGTCTACCGTGTTATGGTTGGTAAAAATCATCGGTGTATATATTCATTCAGTTATCTCCTTTAGTTAGTGACTCTTCATAACGCAGTCAGATGTATAGTCAGTGATCCGTCATGAATCAACCAGCTCATAGTCACAGAATCCCTGTCACAAAAGATTACAACACACAGGAGGATAATATGGAAAGAAAGAAGAAGAAGAACAGAGTGAAGTGAGAGAACTCACATATACCTTTCAATCCAAATGTTCCTGATATTGAGGGCTGCTCTCCAGTGAATTTCTTGGGCGTTTTCTGCTTCCGTCCTGGCTCAAGAGAAAAACAAAGAGCAAGGAAAAGTTAACACATCTTGTGCAGCATAAAATTTGTATATTCTTTAAAAAAAGATATGTTTGAATCTTACTGTGCTTCATTCGCTCTGGGTCCTCATCAGGGAAAGGAGGGGGAAGACTGCCCCCCTCACTCTCACTACCACCTGCATCAGACGACGTACTTTGGGACTGTGACTGCTGGGATTGCAGTTGCACTGGATGGGTCTGGTGAGTCTGCTGTGAAGGCTGGCTGTGACTGTGCTGTTTCTTCTCGCTTTTCTGGTGGGTCAGATCACCGTTTTGAGAGCTTGAGGACACCTCGTGGGTCTTTTTCACTTTGAAGAACACTGGAGAAGGGGGAGAGTTCTCCATAGGCCTAAATTCACAGATAAATGGAAGGCAGTTTGGCCAATGAGCATTAGGTTCTCCCTAAAATCATTATTTAGCTCGGTGTGGTTGGGAGTTTGGGCTCTAAATTTCAGTTACCTTTTCTTGGTATTGAACTTGACTGGGGCGTGTTGAAGCTTAGGCTGCTCGTCCTTGGACTCCATGCTAACCCTGTCTGGGTGGTTCCACAGTTTGTGTTTCTGCAGGCGCACCTTTGTGGCAAACACAGCCTCACAGTAAGGACAGCTGTGACTCAGCTTCTCGGCTACGGTGGCCTGGCAGGAACGCGGAAAAAGATGAGGAGACGGGATTTAGAGCTTCTCTCTAGGCATAAATATAATGAGAGTAGGTAGATGTTACTGCAAGCCTTCAGTTGACTTATCACAGGTTCTTGACACTGACCAATAGCTTTTGTATCAGTAATATTTAGAGAATGTTCAAAGTTTGATTTACTTAACAGGTCATTTATTACATACTCATATGGTTGTTTCTTCCTTTCTTTCATACTTCTCTTCAATAACTATGATCCAATTTTAGAGTATAAGGTAGAGGTCACATAACATGAAAGACCAGAGGGTAGTGACTCACCCCCTGGCAGCGTTGATAGTGGTACTTGACGCCATAGATGCTGGGAAACTCTAACCAGCAGCCAGAACACGGACACTTAACCCTAGATCGGCGCTTAAACTCTTCCTTCCATTGTACTATCAAATGGGCCTGCTCGGGGTAAGGAAGAGAGAGTTCAAAATAAACAAAAATATCACTATACTGTACTGTATATTGTGCATATTCATAGGGACCTGTCTACTCTGCAGGAAAAAAAATAAACACCACTTCATCACCCACTTGGCTCAAATTGAGATACTCACAGGGATGCTTCTCAGCTCCTGCACTTCAGCTTTAGGACGACCTTTCCTCTTCCCTTCTGCTGGCTCATCACACATCAGACCTTGTGAAATGAAAGAACATTTCTTATTTATTATATTATTATTATTATTATTTCTAATGTTTCTGTGCGAGCAGGGATCTGCTAGAGCTTTGAATTCTCACAACAGAACATTTCAATTTGAAGGGGTTCCATCAAGAGCCTAAAAGTAGAAGCGATCCCAGCCTGACATGTTTTTAATCTAAAGAATGACACGATTGCCTTTGAGTCAGTGCTTCTGGATATGTTATGATTTTTTACAGAGTTCCGCAAATAAATCCAAGACTTCACTCACATTCAAACAAAATATGGATTTGAACTCATGTGATATATAGATAAGTTGATGGGTGTGATTATCAGATGAAACAGAGGATAGGAGGACATGTATTTTTGCGGAGTCAGCAGCAGCTCCATCAGCTCTTACTTTTTTGGGACAACATGCAAGTAAATAATTCAAGTTAGCAGGAAGACACATTCCTGCTAACTTGAATTGCTAGATTCTCTGTGAACCTCTGACACTCAGCAGAAGGACTTCCAGAGGTGTCTCTCTCTGCTCTCCATTGTGTCCTTAACATTTTGATCAACCAGTGTGTAGCTTTCTCACTTTCTCCCTCTTCTTTGACCACAGCCTTCTCCGTCTTTTGTCATGTGAACTTCAGCTAGTACACAAGATCATTACTGCTCTCTTATCTGCTTCATAACCTCTGCACCATCATCCTTTCACCTTATTTCCTTTATGCAGGGAAACACAGGAGAGGGAGGGAAGATGGGGAGAGCTGAGAAGGAGTTTTTATGGAAGAAGGTGGATGACAAAGAAAAGAAGGAAGAGGGTGCTGACAGAGAAATGAGAGAATTGCAGAGGCAAATGACCTCTCACTCTGAACCAGCAGAATACTTAATGACATTGCTGAAACTAGGAGCTGAGATTGTGCTCTCTGCTCATGATGATTTAACTTTACGTGTGCTGGTAGAGGCAACAGAAACACAGTAAGAAGGAGACAGAGACTACAGAGTCTGATAAGATCCAGGAAAGCAATTGTATCAGATTATCTATGTATTATAACCGTGCCAGAAAATACCACCATTACCACATTATGGTATTTCATTAAAGTATTACCACTACTATTATTACTATTTAGAACTTTAAATCATTTTAGAATAAATTATATGAATAAGATGAGCTTTACATCTCCCTCTAGTAAGAAATTATGAAGACACTAGGGATAGGATTGTTAAAAAAAACTCTTCTTTTGATGCTTAATCAAACAAAATCCCCTTTAAAGAACATAAATGGGAAAATAAAAGAGGTGCAGAAGCTTTAATTTTATTGTTTTAATCAAATGTGATTAACATTGCAGCATTTATTTCATCACTACTTTCCAGACAGATGTTATAATAATTAACAAAATGATAACAATGATAAACCTCTTATTTAAATATAAAGTGTATTTTAACAGATGCATGTTAGCAATAATGGTTGAGGAAGTCAAAACTGTAACTAAAAAAAAGAAGCATGATTTAACCTGAGGTGAAGCTTGTTGAATGGACAGACAATGAGAAGGAGTGTGAATTTTTATGCTCAACGTGTAAATGGAAAGTCCAGGCTTTTTTTTCTTATCCAATCTTTTTGGTGGAAACTGAAAGAAATCTATCCAGGATAGTTTGAACAATGAAGCAAAACTTTCCATGTCTGGAAAATTTGAGAGGATCCTATATAGATACTTGATTGTTTTTACTGCAGACAATGGTAAAGAAAGGTAGATTGTTGCGGGGTTCAGTTTCACTGTAGTTTAGGTTTGTTGGAAAGGATTAAACTCATGAGCGGTACATAGAGAGAGATAATGTTTATAAAGATGGATGAATAAATTGCACGTTTGCTCCTTTAGCAGCCACTGAGTTCTTACAAACTGGGCATCTGTCCCTGAGGACAAACTCTTGTTGGTTTTTCAACTACCCAAGGGGATTCCACACAACTTGTTTTATTTTCTGTGATCAGTGTTATAGGTCTAGCTTCTCTCTCCCATTTTGTCTGCAACATATGTTTGATGTGTATGCCAGATTTTCAGCTCATTTTCCACCAGTAGTAAAAATATTTTCATGACATAATAGCCACCACAATTTTGGCTGTTAACAGGTAACCAAATCCGATCTACAGAAAGTCAAATTGGAACTACTTGATAGTCCTTGAACAGACTCCTCTCTGAATCTATCTCAATTCCCCACAATGAGGAACTTTTTTTCTGCCAATCGTCTTCTTCTCTTGCTAATGCACTTATAAGCAGTGACAGGATTCCTAGTTAAGCCCATTTGCAGTGGGCCCTAACTGGATCAAACACCTATGTATGCCTACTGGGATATAAGAATGGCTGGAGGATTTTTCATCAAATAAATGAATTGACTTTCTGCCATCACTGCTCATATAAAAACAGGTCATTTCGGCAAAAAGGACACCATGCAACCCAAAATACATCTCAATCAGATGTGAATAAAAATAGACTCAAGACCTAAACAACCATGATCTCCCTTTCTTATTTGCCTCCGAGTTTTATGACATTTGCCATAAAACCTCCGAGTTTTACCTCATTTTTCTTCTATTTGTTTCTCACTCACGGACACAAACACAGGCTGATGAATTATATTTAATCTTTTACTCCAGACTCGCAATAATAAGGTAGACAGAAAGAACAGTCTGGCTGGATAAGATTGAATAAGCAGCAACGCAGCACTGCTAGATGTGTTTGAAATAGTTTATGACACAACGTGTAAGCACATGCATAAAAGCACTCACTGATACACACATACAGGTACAGAAAACCATTACCAGTGTGTGTGAGCAAAATGTTTGAGCATAGACATTAGTGTATTAATATTCTCTAGGCAACAGAGCATTTCTCTATTAGCTGTCTGGGTAGCATCTGGAGAGGTGATGCAGTTGGCGGTGCAGAGTGGGAAATTGAGCATGCATTCTAATTCCTGTCTTAGAAAATAAAGGTTTTATGAAAGAAAGGTATAATTAATGAATTCCTCTCTTCGGAAAGATATAGTCTCGTTGCTATGGGAATAACATCCTCTTGTCTTAGTTACCCCTATCAATGACCTCTTTCCAGCAGGCAGAACAATTAGGACCTCATGGAAAAGGCTACAATGCAAATAGGCTTGTGTACACACAGACCAGAAGATCAGCAGTGTGGTTTCACACTGAAAATCAAATAAAAATGAAGAGTCTTTCCCTAAGTAAAATATGCAAAGACAGTTGTGTTCACTGTCTTATACTTTGCTTTGCTTGCATCAAGTATAGGTAGCACATTCTGGCACTCAGACATTCCTGCTATCACAACCCTTGTCTTTGTGTGAAACAAAGCAGGTCCATTGTGTCAAATCCACACCAGTCCCCACCATGGGGATAAAACAGCTGTTCAACTAAAGTCAGAGTAATAGTCGCTTCCAGCTGTCTGCAACTGTTGCTTCACTCTGATTTATCCATACAGAGGAGAAGAAAATAGGAGAGACGAGCGAAAAGAGTCAAGACCCAGGAGTGCAGGCAGCTGCCTAATGATCTCAAATAACCTCTGAGTTCTCCTAGCTACGCCTGCAACTGCTTCCCCCGAGTGCAAGGGTGCACATTTTATCCACAAACAGACACACAAGCGCATGAACAGAACATTCATTTGTTTTCCTCCACAAACACTCACACAGGAGCCTTTGTCTGTGTCTGCATAGTGGGGCTTGGATATACTGTGGCTTAGAAAGACAACCACCACAAAGACCACTCACCACCGACACAACTGCAGCGACGGCAGGCTCAGTATCACTACTTCCTCAATCTCAACAGACAGACATTGATAAATCTGAACACAACGCAAGGTAAACACAAAGAGTGGAAGCCTCTCTGTCAAGCAACACATCCTGGGTTTATAGTAAATGCAACCACTGGACCCTCCAGTAATTTCTGTTTCAACTTCCATCACATTGTGTTTCCACTCTCGTGTCTTCACAGCCTTCCACTCTCACGTATAAGAGGCACGCCAGCACGTTTCCAGATTTGTGCACACGCAAACACACCTCCCACAAACTCCTATTTTCCTACAAGTTATTTGTCATCCTTCCTTCTCTCTTGCTCTCTCTCTCTCCACACACACATACAAACTCAAGCCATGAAATAATGAGCACAAATAATCCCATCTAATACGCACCTCTCTTTGGAGACGTCCCCATACTTCCCTACCAGTCAGGCCAGATTAAAGAGAGTGAGAAGAAGAGGAGAGGTGGAGCTGCACCAGAACAGTCCTGCTACTCAGCCACTGACTAACTGAAACAAAACCAGACTCTGAGTGAGTCTGATTCTCACGCTTTTCCTTTTTTTTCCCTTTCTCTCTCTCTCCCTCCCTCTCCCTACCATACCTGGACATACACATAAACATATTTAAAGTAATTTTGCATCACTTTTATCTATTTTTCAGGAAAGACTGCAAAGTAAGTTTTTTTCCTTTATCAGTTCCTTAAAATATTATGTTATGTTATGTTATGGCCAGGCCCTACTTAACAGTATTTGGGGGCTCAGTAAACCAAAGTCAATCAACGAACACTAAAATTTACTTGAACTGATTATGAAGATGATTTTTTCTTTTTCTTTTTAAATGATTGTCACATGTAACATTGATTCTGTAAATTAGGACCAATATTCCTAAATTATGGCTTCATTTCAAAGTACCTTGATTCATCCTAGTTCAAAATGTAAATAAAACCTACTCTTTCCATCCCACTGACGGACAAGTCCTGCATGCATTTACACTGGAACTTTTTGCACATATAAATACACATACATACAACATGGTAATAAGGTTTGTGTTTGGTTGGTGATATAGATTGATGTACTGGAAACCAAAGTCGGGATTCGCAAACAACTGCCATAATCTGGCAGGGATGGATGGAAGTTTCTGGTCCATAGTGTTCAGTCAGTCCCTCTCCTCAGGCCCCAAAAGCTTAGTTCACACAAATATTTTGAGAATGGTCACTGAATTGCTGTGATGATTGGATACTCCTTGTCCAATAATATCCACAACCGGTCTAAAGCTATATCTTAAATGTTTTATTCTTAATATGGCATTGTTCCTTATATAGTTTTTCCTCTAACAGCAGGGTTGAGTCTTCCTCTGACAATTTTGCATACTTCAACTTCAGTTGAGTTGATTGTCAAGTGGATAAAATATCCCCCACCCTTGCTGTCTATTAACGGATGAGTTGTTATCGTGTGTCTTTGAAGTTTTCTCTAAACCATTTGCTTTTTTCCCAGGTGTTTCAAGAACATAGGGAGAAGGCGTGCTGGACACCAACAGATATGAGCCCATACATCTGCTGGCCTCTCCTGCCCTTGCGGCTAAGTTACAACTGAATGACTCTTCTAATGCACTGCACATAAAGAAAAGCTGTAGAAGGTAATATTACGTAGTCATGTGCTCACCATATGCTCAAATGTTCATGTTGCAGATAGGGACATGTTAAGCCAACTAAAATCACATGCTATTCCATCATGAAGTCAAATTTGTACTCAAAATATGAGAGATGATGCTTTTTCTCTCAACCAGCTGTAGGTCAGTGCCAGCTGGCAGGTTAACAAGTGTACCTCAAATGGCGAAAAACAATGAGCAAATATGAGGTTTCTGTTTCATTATGCTGCTTTTCTATGGATGAATGGATACAATTCTGACAATGATGCAAAATAATTGTGCAAACGCACTTAAGCGATTATGTCGTATTTGTTAAAGACCTAGTTAGCAGTGCACACCAAACCCAGTGGTGTTAATTCGGCTGCTAATTTAACAGGCTAATGTGTGTTGTTCAAAGTCACCTCTCCTGTGCTGTGTAGCAGACTGCTGTCTGGGTCAGTGTGAACATCTGCCTTACTTCAAGTTATCATTACATGTACTGCTTTACTTAAGAATAGATTGACAGCATTGGATTCACGAATACATCTTAACACTACTGTATTTTATAAAATTGGAAGACCAAAAGAAAATAAAGAAATAATCATTTTCAATTAGACTGAAAAGTACCAAGTCAATTCAGTTTAATTTATGGAGCTCAATATAACATATCAGCCTCATGCTGACATGCCAGTCAGTATGATAATGGATTTTAGAGGTTTTTCCTTAGGTGGAGCATAGGGAGGAAAAAGAGGAACAGAATTGGATTCACCCTCCCCGTGAACAATAGACATAAAACATTTTGTTGTGTGTATGGACTAGAAAAATGCTGAGTTTTATGACGGAAAAGAACCAGTTATAAGTTTGGACACAGTCTTAAATTCACTTGAATGGGAAATGCATGAATAATTATAATACCAGCCTCTATTGAGCCAGTGTATTCTTGACATCTGTGGATATCAATCATAAAATCATAAATGGAGATGCATTCATTGATGTATTTGTTATAGATATATTCAAACTATAGTTAACAAATTTCAAATGGACTGGATGTTCTACTAATAAAGACTAAATGAGCGATAATCTGTGTACAATATAAGAAGGGTGGAAAACATTTTCCATTGCCTTCAATGATCTGAACTCCTATTAAGGGTATCACTTTGTGTCGAAGAAAGAAATCACAGCGAAGACATACTATAGATTTGAATTGACCAGCTCCACACTTAAAGCAGCCAAATCAAAGAAAAGTGGTCAGGTTTAAGATTCCTACGTTATCATCTTGTTACTTACATAACCTCTACAGCCTCTTTCAGACCTGCATTGATTTTTTTTTTACAGCCTTCTACACCAGCTGCATGCTTCATATTATTGGAAACCTGATCCATTTTCTGATGCCCATTTGGCCCATGACCAAGAGTGTGTTTAGTGGCGTCCAATCAGAATGGTTTTGGATAACTGGCTACATATGTGGCTGGTGAATGATGCTGACAGGTGAGCTCAAACCATGGCAAGTAAAACATTTTAAAATATAAGACTGACTGGACAGAAACTAATAACTAGACAACGTAGTTCAAGGACACAGATGCCGTCATTACTGGACAAACTCCATTTGTGCTAAGGTGAAAAGACCATAGTAACATATTATAATAAATTATAGCAAGATAACATTAAGTTCACCTGGGTTCAAAATTTATGTGTCAATATTTAAACATAAGCAAGTATGACATGCAGATCTTCAGGGCTCCAACCAATGCTTTTTAGGAACCCTACAGATGTGCCTCTCATTTTTTATTTAATTTTTCACATATATGGCTCATACAAAGTGTGTTCATCCAACCAAGTACACCAGCATGTGAGGAGATGTGGGTAGACCATACTCTCTATTAAAGCCATTTTGTACATACAAATGGATGGATGGAGAGACAAGGGCAACCCTACGCCCTCATTTCCATTACATTGAGGCGTGTGAGGTATAAACCCATACCACACCAGCAGCCATGAAAAGCCAGGTGTTAGTTAGTTAACACTGGCTTGCAGTCAATGCAAGCCACACAAACAATGCCTTCTCCAGACTGTATGCCGTGGCCCCCTCATAGATAGTGACTCATCAACACAATAACTCTCTCCTCTCTCATTTCCCTCTACTCCTTCTCATCTACCATCCTCAAGCCTGCCAAATAAAGGTGTGACAAAGATGACAAAGGACTCTCCACCAAGTGACAAGCAGCATCAGGCTGGAAGGAAAAGCACCAGAACTCAATTTTATTCCAAACAAATATTTGTCACTCACAAGCTTTTTATCGATTTCAAACTTTTGGTATCGGGAGACTCAAAGCATCAGGAGGTAAGAACTGCGCAACCTAAGAAATATGAGACATGAGAAGAGTAAAGATGGGGAGTGGAGACGGTGGGTGGAAGTAGGGTGAAGAGTCTTGTTGAGATGGATGGGAAGGCGCTGGAGATACTGAGGCTGGAGGCCTGATGATTCACTGCTGCTCATAATACTGCTTAAAAACTGAGAAAAAGGAGAGATGAGTTTGAGGGAGGACGAAATGGAAAGTAGTGACAGTTATGAGAAAAAAATGGGACAACAAATGAGCAAATGAAAGTGTGAGAAAGCAATAGATAGAGAGGAAGAGGGATAGACTGTTGCTGAGGCAAATATGCAGTGTCAGCAGAGAGGCCTGATATGAAAGTCTCGCAGTCAGAGTGGTGGACTATCAATTCAGAGCACATATGACTCTGTACAGGAGCACACAAACACGCACAAACACGTGCACAGGAGCACACAAACACGCACAAACACGTGCACAGGAGCACACAAACACGCACAAACACGTGCACAGGAGCACACAAACACGCACAAACACGTGCACAGACACACGCGCACAAACGGTGCACAGACACACATACACACTCACGCAGAAGAACAGCGCTAACTAGCCCATTTAACATAAATAAACAGCCACAATGGCGCAAAATAGTAGCGCAGTGGTTAGGAAGTTACCGGGTTCGAATCCACGTCTGCCGGCCTTTCTGTGGGAAGATTGCATGTTCTCCTGTGACGCCAGCTGGGATAGGCGTCACAGGAATTCGGTTTTCAAACCCAATTTGAAATATTTGTTTTCATGCTGGAGCCTATCCCAGCTGATATCGGGCGAGAGGCAGGATATACCCTGGCCAAGTTGCCGGTGCATCGCAGGGCTGACACATAGAAACATACAACCACTCACACTCACTCCTATTGGCAATTTTAGTTCATGTGAAAATGAATGAAGGGATTTAATGGAACCACCAGTAAAAATAAAAAACAACAGTCCGGCAAGAAGGAATTAATCATGCAAAGTTTCTGACAATGACATTCATCGACCACCATGACAAATGAATACAGCGTGGTGTAGCAGGCCGAACTTTCCACGGGCATGGAATGAAAAATGACCAGTGGGACAAGAAGGGAAGGTAACGTTGCATCTAGTTATATGAAGAACACAGGGACCCCAACGGGCTCATACTGAGCACTGAAATAACTCCACAGGGGGCTTCATATATTGATGCTTTGGTCTTCCCAAACTAAGGCTCAGAGCTCCTCGGGGGTGGACAAGGCAGCACCCGGTTCATTATGATTAGCACTGAAGCATTTCTCCTCATCATTAGAGAGCTCGGGCCAGTCGCTGATGAGTAATAAGGGCCTTGTAGATGGAAAAGGTAAAGCATTTTTGATGTGTATGGCATTGTTAAAATTACAGATAGCCCAATCACAGTCGGTGAATACCTCGGTACTTTAGCCTCAACTACATCTTGGAGAATCATAAAACACACCGGTTCTGGTTTGGTAGTTAGGGAATACAAACATCACTGTGAAAGTTTACATTCATCTCTGAAGTATTGCACTGATACTAAATCAGTTCCTGTTGTTACACTAGACCGTATGTGAAGACATTAGTAGCCACACACTGGACAAAATATATGACGAAACTCCACTCCTTGTCATGTAGTTAATTTGAGTCGTCTTTCCGGTATGACGCTTTAAATGCACAATTACAAAAAAGAATAAAAGCTAGACATATACATTTGGTATTTTCATAAAAAAAAGTTATAGTGGGAAATGTTTACTGCACACATACCCATTCGAAGAGTACACACTTACTTAACCTCTTATATCGGGTGGGGAGGCCTATTTTCTTTTTTTAAATTATTTCAATAACAATGTTTTTGGTATTGTTGTTTCTTTATTTTTATTTTTTTTTTGTCTTTATCAGTCAGTATTAGTGATCACAATGGTAGTTGAATGTATTGTAGCTTCTGCAGCTGGTTTAAACCTCTTTGTCTTTAACCCTATGTGTGCAAGCACTCTGTTAGGCAATAATTTCTGTTTGTCTACAGGTGGTAGTTTGAAAGTCCGTTTGAGGGGCTTGGTTCATGGGGCGGCTGTGGCTCAAGGGCGGATCCATCCACAGCCGCTGAAGTTTACATTTCAAACAGCAAAATGCTGAACCCTAATTTGCTTCTAATGCCGGTTGCACTGGATCGTGAGTAATTGTGAATGGCAATGGCTCCTTATGAGCAGGTGAATGAATGTGTGTGAATGGGAAACTGCTGGCTCGTGTTGAGTAGGGCTTTAAATGGCCCAGCAGACTAGAAAGCCGCTATACTGAATAACAAACAGTCCTTCCCCCAATCCTATTTGCTTGAGGTTAGCTCTGTTATTTTGACCTTTTATTTGCCAAAAACCAAGGCCAGAAGTTTAACTGTTATGTATTTTGCTTTTGTAATTTTTTAGTTTTTTTTTATTAAAGAAGAAAAACAGGGAAAAAAGCACCTGTTTCTTCCTGTTCTACCAGCTCGCTCTATTACACACTAGGGTCAAGCCTCTTAAGCACATTAAACTCATTCCACTGGCAATCTTACCAACTTTAAAGCCTCTTTAAAAGCCAGGGAAACTCCTGGTAATGCTCCAAGTAAGAGCATAGTGGAAAGTAGATTTTATCCTATCTCATCAAATTGTGCTGGAAGCTGTCCTTCAAGACCAAAGCAGATGTTTACACTATCAAAAACTCAAATGGCTCAAACGACCTGCCCGTATTTCTGAGAAGCGTTACTTTAACCTGAGTCAAAGTAGATCAACTATGGAAAAACAACTGAGTAATCTAGCAAGGCTAGCAGAAGTGGTTGGGTCTAAAGTTACCAGGAAAACTCCCGTGAAGCCCAGAACCACTTGTGATATCATTATCTGAACAAACACACCCACAAACACACACTTCTCATAAAAACACAGTCTTTGACAATGCTCATTACTGAACTTATGCCAAGCATGTTTCTCTCAAATAAATTCTTCACTTTCATAACTCACCGCCAGCTTTGCACAGATTGATTTAGAAGCACATAGTGTTTATAGAGCAATAAAGTAAAAAATATCTATAAAACATAAAACTCTGAGATGTCGCAGAGAAAGCTGTCAATCAATTAATTCGGAATTCTTTTACGATAAATCCTTAAATTGCAAAACCACCTCGTCTGCTAAAAGCCTATACACTGTACGTATATCTCTGCAGCCTGTATAGTGAGGAGTTTTGCCCCAGAAAGTGAGTCTATGATAAAGGAAATACCACAAGATCAACCAGCTAAAAGTATGGCATTAACACAATTAAACAAAAAAATAACGGCAGATCCACAATAAAATGTCCAATTCTTTTCTTGAGTCTCCAATCCTGTCTTGCAAAATGAGTTTTGTATAAATGTCCGTGGCAAAACATACACACGCACACGCACGCACACACACACACACCCACACACACGCACACACACACACACCCACACACACACACGCACACACACGCACACACACACAGAGTCACAGTCATGCAAATTCAGACAACAGGCCTGAATATTAACACAGAGAAAAAACAAACAAATTGAGGTACATAACCTACTAAGGATGCTTTGTGTGTCTTGGTCTGAGAGGCTATTTTGCAGCAACCAAAACAACTGGGTCATATTAGAGCAGCTCCAGTTTTCCATAACTGCCTGACTCTATAAACAAAGTCATGATGATCTGCTGGTTATTGGATTGAAACATAATTCTCCGGTCTGGCTATCTCTCTCTAAAATCTTCCATTTCAATCCAGATGGCTGGGTGTTTCATTCATGACAATGCTTGGCATTGGTGTTTGTTTGGATTTCTCACTGCAACGCAGTTGGAAGAAAATGTTGTATATTCCAGGCCTTTTCAAGAGGTGGGGGGGGGGGGGGTGTTGCATTATACTGACGCAGATGGACCGCTGATTCTTAGAAAAATATCACCCATTCAAAAAAGCAGCAAGGGATAATTATATGTGTAGTAAGTTCATCAAATCTTCGAGAAACAATAAAGGAGAACTGAACAGGTAACCAGGGATTGCAAAAGTTCTGCCGACGGAAAGTCAATTGATCATGAAGTTGTGCAAAAATCTAGTACCAAATCCAATCTTTGCTTATTTCTTAGTGTGTGATGCAGTATGAAAATATTTTTCTCTCCATCACATCAAAGTGTGGAATACACACAGACTCAGGCAAGTAGTAAATCAGGATCACAAAACAAAAGCTCTCCTTTTTCTGAAGTGGGGCAGTTTGTCACTCACTGTGTTTGCTGTTGTTTTCAGTGTCTGGTATGGTACTGACAGAATCTTGCGGATGTCCATGCTTAGGGTTCCTGCCCCTTGGCAGCCCTGTCGAGGACATCTTCGCAAGCCTGGGGCCACTTGGACTTTCCATGCCTGCAGAGGTAGCTGAGGGGTTGCAAAGACAAAGGGAATATAGATCACTGGAGGCAGTAATGAGATCCTTTCTGAATCTCATTAATGGTATTCTTGTCAAAACATTATTATTACAATGTCCAGCACATCAATAGCCTTTGATGATACTGTCGTCTTGTTCTATAATATACTTTCATCATGTCGGCCATATGCGCTATTGGACCAAAGGTTATCTGAGTGGAGGCACACTCATCACCTGTGAATGTAATGAGCGTGTGACCTTCCTTGTTTCATTCTAAAATCAATATTCACACTTACACACTAACTCCATGCTCTGCCCATTAAACAAAAGGTGAGTCAAAGAGGGAGAAATAAGGGACACAGATCGTTTCCTGAGAAGTATTCTGTGTTCTATATAAACAAGAGATGCATCTCTGCAAATCTCCACCAGGTCATGTGGTCAGCAGCATTTTTTCAAGGGCAAATCCTCATTTACTTATTGCTAGATAATTGGACAACATAGTCCAGTGATACATTATAAATATCAAATCAGGCTTAAATCCTGTTTGGGCTCCATATGCAGAACCCTCAGTCCTGGACATTAACAGTGGACAGTCTCATGGCTGAGGGCTGACAGTTGTTAATTATGTTTAGTGGGACTGATTACTATCCAACATGCTTTCTTTTAGCACACATTCATGTCACTCTTCTAATGAATTATAAGACACAAAGGATCAGCCGGCATGTGGGAAGGGGGTCACCTGGTGTCTGTTTACATGCCATGCTATTCAGTTTACATCGAAGGCCGTACCAATACGCTCACATTTGGCTACACGTCAGTGGTTCTCAAACTTTTCTCAATAATGCAACCCTTTTTAACTTTTTCTTTGGTAAGAACTGGGATTTTTGCAAACTATTATTGAAATAGAAACAGAGCGCATAAAACAAACAGAGAGCTGTGCCATCAGTATCTGATTTGCTAAAACTACAAACTTGTTTCTAACTCTTACGTTGTACATGTCAAGTAGTAACAATCCATCACCAAATGGATGACATTAAAATTTTTGTGTTTGTGCACTAAGAATCAAAAACGGCACTGTAGTAGTAACTGAACTGAGTTACTAACAGGATTTTGTTGGTTCTGTTTAGGCTTTCCCGTCGCTTCTTACTGTGTTTTCATCTGTATTGACGCTACGAGTAATTTGTTTACAGCAGTTAACAACAGTATATAAAGAATAATGATTGTAAAATCTTATTTTTTGGAATTGTTTTTGCAACTTCATTTAACTTATGAAAGTAAAATTGCTTTGAGAATTGCAGATGAGTATTATTTTCCAAGCTAACATTTAAAAGATCTTAAATAGCCCTAGGCTACACATTACCGCATTTGAGAAACATTTTTATAAGTAGCTACAAATTGGACTTAGAAGGCGGAATTATCCTTGTTGGTTGAATCCAAAGCTACAGTTCTTACGTTTTAGCTTTAAAACTTTTACCTTTCATCCAAGAGGTTTATTCAGTTCCGGATGACAGGTGAAACCTCTTCAAGCCAAAATAGAAGTCCAGTTACTTTGGGTTCAACCCACATGGATTACCAATTACCTGGATGAATGAGAATCTACACAGACAAGGCTTAATTATGTATACTTTGACATATTCCTGTTACTAAACATTTTTGCAAATGCCTCCCTAATGTAAGCATCAGGGTTTTTTGTTTTTTTATTAACTTAGCTTGAAATATATCAGTCATGCACAATCGCAGAGATGCAAATATTAATTGAATATGCCGAAATTTTGTATTCAGTATTTTGAGCAGTTATCAAGCAACAAACGCAGGACGTTTGGAAACTGCTCCCTATTTTCACTGTCTCGGGTTAGTGGTCGTCACAGCATTGTTGAGCTGGCAAAGTTTTTTAGACCTTACTGCCTTCCCATTTATTTAACACTGGGACTGACACAATGATTACATTGGATTGTGCAAAACTGGTTGTAGAGAAAGTTTGGATGTTGATTAACAGATAGACATCACCAGACATTCTTGGTTGAAATATAGAAGCAAAAAAATTGCAAACACAGAAAAGGAAATAAAAAAAGAAAGAAAACAGAAAACAAAATTCTGTCAGTTTAGATGCATTTAAATCAAAAAACGGGAATTGTTGTGTATCAGAGATTTAGTTATGAAAAGTAGACATTGGAAATGTAACATGTAAGTGTTAATAAATACAATGATACATCAGACCATTATAAAAAAAAAAAGCTGAGGTCACAGTGATTATGCAGTTGTAATGGCACCTGTCAGTGGGTCGGGTGTATTAGGCAGCATGTGAATATTTTGTCCTTAAGTTGTGTGATGTATAAGGATCTCAAGAACTGCAGATTTTATTGGTTGCTCCAGATCTGTAGTGAATAACACAAAGTGCATTGCAGAATAGCTTTAGTGGCAAAAAGGGGGCATAAACAATAGTAGGCGGGTGGTCTTAATGTTACGGCTGAACATGTAAATCAGACCATGATGACACAGAGCTTAATCTTTGTCATTATTTAAAAAAAAAAAAAATCCAACCAGAAATGATTTGTACTGATAATCAGCTTAGAAGTAATTCATTAGTGAAAGAAAGTTTAAGAACCACTGCTTTAAAGCACAATGTACTATTTCATGTTATAAACGTGCAATCCCTATAATATTTTAACATGTTGTAGTTTTACTCTGGCATTTCTTAAAAACTACAGCGTGTGTTTTCATGATAGAACAGTTAGCTCAACACGACCATGCATTTAGCTAGACAACACAAACCCAAGTGACACCAACTGCCATCTCACACGATCTCCACACAAACCAACCCTGGACAGAGGCGTTGTAGCTCCACACGTGGCATGTTGCCATACTTTGTGTGCCAACTATGTCAAGGTTATAGATTTATGTGCTCAAGAAAAAGAGCTACACTTTTCTCTCGCCGGTCAGCCACACCTACCTGGACAAGTCACCCAGCTCTTGCGGCCGGGTGGCCCCGGGTCACCCACGTGGGGGAGGAGGGAATCCGAAGACAAGCACCAAAGTGGGCGTTTTTCCACCAATGTTATGTTACATGGCAATCACACCTGCTGTGCGTCAACGACCGGTCAGTCAGAGGTTGGGGGGCCTGAGAGGAAGCGGACAGTCGTCACCGTCCCTTCAGGCTGCAGACAACGACGAGGTGCACGAAAAAAACCCAGCAGTTTACAATTTCATGTGCACATGAAAGAAATCCAGGACACTTTCACCTTATTTCCAGTCTCCAGCTGCCTGGCCCCCCTCCTTTCCTGCATTAATATGTACACCACGAGGCACTTCTTTAACCTCTGTCTTCTCCTTTAACACTCCAGACATGTCAAGAACAAACGGGAGAGGCAGCTAGGTCCCCGACTCCTGGAGGAAAATATTAGAATACGGGATGGTTTATATAGGCAGTGAAGCAAAATGGCGACTTTATTACGAAGGAGGAGTAAGAAAAATCCTTGCGCTGGCTGCTGGAGCTGAACAGAGGCACAAAAATATGTTTAGTGCAGTAATTCCGACGTCTGCGAGGCAGTTGGTGAGAGGAAAACAAGACGAAGAGATGGAAAATTAGCAGAAACGCCAGACCTGTTTCGGTTTTGGTGCACTCTCCGGCTCCGTAGCTCGGGATTATTTCGGTTTTTTAAACGGATATTATGTCGGCGGTCGTGTACAGTATTACAGTAATGTGTGTTAGGTCATGCGCGTATCCACTCCACCTTTGGCAGTGGCAACTACAGTCTTCAAACAACTTGCAAACTCTCGCGTTATTATTATCGACATCGAGCGGATTAATATCAGGCTTTCCGTCTAATAAAGTCGCTACGATACCGGCTCGCGCTGCTCCTCCGACGTAACGGCGCGCGCTCCTGACCATAAAGGGTCAGGGCTTAAATTCCTCAAATCAAACATTGCCAAGTATTTTAATGGTTAATAAATGATCCCCGAATGAGTAATTCAGCCAGCAACAGCCATACGATCACAAGGAAGTCATTATATGGGTTTAATGCATTCTTCCACGCTACTTTTTTGGTTTGTCACATCAAAAAAATACAAACACAAAAACACTGGAATGAGAAAAGACTGCCCCAATTTAATTTAATAGATCTTCGTTGACGATTGCATTTGCCCAGTATTAAGATAAGATGATACCTCATTTATCCCTTTTGTGGGATTTCACGTGTTACAGCTGCAACAAATTAAACATCAGGATAACATCAAGATACAAAAGAAACATGCAGAAATAAATATTTAGAAGAAACATAAATGAGAGTTTATGGCTTAGTCTGCCTATAATCCTCTTGTTGCGGGTTAAAGTGACCTATTGTTATCATATATAACTTTAGAGTACATCTCTGTGGAATTATATATGTGTTATAACAGCAGTACCAGCGGTATGTCCTGTGTATTAGTAGATTGTACTGGTATTCGGACAAAAAGGCTGATGTTGAGAGGGGGATGTGTTGTTGACTGTGACAGTGATATGCTGTACAGTGAGTGTAAATGATTTATTGGGTCTCTCATTCTCCACTATTATTCTATAGTTTTATAGAATCCTAAAATTGATGGCCATCATTCATGCATCAGAGATCAGTCGTACATAGAGCTAACAGTGCAGTATTGGATCTTTAAATACCATACCTGCAAGCAGACTTTCCCACATTCACGTCAGCATATAATAAATATTGAGCATGTGGTCTGAAGCCATATCATAACTCTCTAAATCAATCATTCATACTATCATTACCGCCTGAATTGCTGTCACTAGAACAACATTCATGGAGTGGTGCCAGTCATAACACCCTGATGTTTTCATCCATCTTCTGTAACAGCTTATCCTGTTCAGGGTCATGGGTGGGCTGGAACCTATCCCAGCTGACATTGACATTGACATTGACCTTGGAGAGTTAACTTGTCCAATTCATTACAAGTCCACCACATAGAGACACAAACTCAGTCATGCTCACAGTACTGCTCCCTCAGAGGTGGGTCAAACGCAGAGAAATAATTTCAATATATTGTACTGTGTATGACTGTATGTGATCATTGAAGGATTTATTTTTCTTCTTCTTGAACACCTTTGGCCATTGCATGTTTGGATTGTGGGAGGAAGCCGAAGAAGGATGGAACCCAAAGAGATATCGTGGGTTAACATACAAACTCCACACAGGAAGGCCCTCTTTCACAGGTGGATTTGAACAGTGCTCACCACTAGACCACTATGCCACCAATATCCTTTTCTTTTATATTGGAAATATGAAAAATAGTGGAAATCATTTCCAACCATGATGTAATGTATATGTAAACACTTTTCAGCATTTCCAGTGGAGGGCAGGAGAGCCTAATGTTTGTACTAACTTCATTGTCTTGTCTCAGCTTGTATCACATGAGATTTAATAGCTTGAAATGTATTTTGTTGAATGAATGTCACTTCTAATTCACACGTTGTAACTAAATAACAATATGAGCTACATGGATAAGATTCTTAAATGTTTTCATATATTTTCATATGCATAAATAGAGAAGAGAAGAGAACCAACATTAAGTTGTGGAATAAGATAAAATTCTGTGACATGTAAAAAGAAAATATCACGCCACTGGTTACTATTGAACATCAGAGCTCAGTTAACATAAATCTCTGGCTTATAGCCTGGTCCAATGTTTACGAAATATTCGGGCCTCAAGAAGACCTATGTACTGTAATCCTCGGGACTATTTCTTCGTGTTTTTATATTATTACTTTTATTATTCTAATTATTTTTGTTTTATTTTCATATGTTTTTAATTTCTTAAGTAAGTGTTAGTGTTTGTGTATGTGTGTGTGTGGTGGGGGTGGTGGAGCTGTTACAATAGTGGTTGAAGAAATTGTTAAGGAGAATGAAAAAAAAGTAATGGATCTGTTGTTTATCTGGATCTACTCCAAAATCAGTATTTCCTTCTTTCTGACAATGCCTTCTCCTCCAAATACATACTTGTGACAGTAGATAAATTGTAATGTTGGAAATAGCGACTCTGACTCTCCCAGAACATCCACATACTCTCCAAAATGTAATATCTTCTCCCCTGCTGCCTGCTCAAACCTTCTACCATGTTTCATGTACATCCGTCAGGTTATTTATGTGCCATAAATGGAAATGGTGGGGGAGTAAACAACAATCTCACATGCATCCTTTCTTTAACTGCTGGACCCACCAATCTATCTGAATGCATTCCAATAATGTAATGGTCCCCTGTGCTATATGTTCAGCCCTCCCTCAATGTTATGAAAACCTATCAAGGAGTATTCCAGTAATCCTGCTAAAAGACAAACTGGATTAATCACTGTATCTCCTTGATGGAGAGTAGAACAGTGTTTTACTATATTAAAAAGTCTATGTTTTGTTTTGTTATTGTTCTAACTGAAGATTTATAGATTTTAATTCACCACTTAAAGTCTGTCTTCATTAATGCTTCGCTAGGGGGCAGTATAGTCACACAATTAGGAGAAGCTTGAACTTTATACAACATTCAGCATGTTTGGCATTAACTGTCATTTTAAAAGCTGTAGTTGTTTTTTATGGCGTTGCTGTGTGTATTGGCACATCTTTGGGTCTGATTATTATTGGGTTCACAAAACACTGAGCCTGAGAGGTGTTTCACTCTCAAAACATGGCATCCTCCTGCCTGGTGTGTGCAGTTGATCATTTTAAAAATTCCTTCCTTTTTGTGAATTGCTGCTGATGAATTGCTTACACAAACCGACTTTGATCTGTGATTAATCGTTTCATTGTGTCAATGACTTAAGTTCCGCTGAATGAACAAAAGGCTTCTTCATGACTGGCCAGGCTGACTGGTCTTTGCTCCAACAGAGTCTTGACTATCCCATCCTGAAGTAGATTATATTATATATATTCTGACCTTTTCTGTGAGTCAACTGAGCACACATGAATGAGTTGTAGTAGAATACTGACACTTGTACACTGGGCAGAATAACTAGTCTTCAGCTGTTTGTGCCACTGGAGCAGCTTCTCAACAGAGGCTGATATGAGAGGACATATGAGAGGGTTTCTCATTCTATTTCAATGCAGAGGACAGACATGCAGGTGATCAAAGCCTCAACCAGATTACAATAAACAAGCTGAATGGAGAATCCCGGTGTTTGGGTGATTCAGAGAATAGAAGATGTTGGATTAATAAACAGTAACCAATTAACTGCGCCGCATAACCATGAGCTCCTTGTATTTATTTAGAGTTGTTAAGGCCACTGTTCACTGAATCTGAGCTCAGAATGTGTGAGCGAAGTGTGGTGCTCTTAGAAACAAGGGGAGCCCAGTCAGAGAAAGATGATGGTTCCTATTCAGTGTTACCTATGATATAAGAATCTTGAGTCAACTTAGACCCCCTGGAATCTCAAATCATACTGGCTGTGGATTCAGTATGTTAGGACAGTATGTCATGTAAAGGTCATAGAGGTGGTGATGTGTTCAGAGAAAAAAAAAAAACATTGGCCCATTTAACTTTATTTGATTAGGTTAACAAATGCAAGTATCACCTCTAATTTCAGAGGGTGAAAAAATGTTTTATTCGCTACCTTAATTCAGTGAGTTGGCTACGCTATCTTTTAAAGTCTCATACTTCCATACTCAATCTAATTTATTCAGATGTATAGGTCTATGTGTGTGTGTGTGTGTGTGTGTTCTACGAGTACCCAGGTAACATCCTCGAAACAGCCCACGTGAGGGTGAGGCCACAGTGACATTTCTCACCCTCAATGGACTCAACATCTAATTATAATCAATTGAAAGAGTTAGGAGATATTTTTAATAGGGATGCAATGATTGCGGTCAACTGTTGCTGATGTCATTTCCACTAAGCGCTGGCAGCACCAGATGTTTTATTGGCAGGTGCTCTGGGTATTCTTGACTTTTCAGCGAGACTGCTGTTGGAATTAAGGATGTCCCATGTAACGTGCAAGTCACCAAAGTTTAATTTCTTGTGCAACACCAGATACATGGCGCCCACTCTCCATATGGGCCCCATGACATTAAGAATGGGAATTTTCAGTTCTATATGCCAGTCAGCCATAACAGTATAAGCACTGACAAGTGAAGTGAGTATAACATTGATTTTCTCATTAGGGACCTGTCAGAGGGTGGAATTTATTAGGCTAGGCTGTCCTGAAGTTGATGTGTTGAATGCTGTAAAAAGTGAAAAGCCAGTTAGAGCATGATGGGCACCAAAGGCCCATCAATGCGCATGAGGACGGACGGCCGGCCCATGTTGTCTGATCACACAGAGGAGCTACTCTAGCACTTATTTTTAAAGGAGTTCATTTTGGTGCTGATATAAAGGTGCCAGAACACAGATGGTTGTTGTGGCAAAAATGACAGCGACACATTATTAGGCAATGTTATATAGATTTAAGGGTGGTTCACAAGTCCACCTATGGAAGTACACTTCTAGATGTAAAGATTCACACAAACACAACATACACAACAAACAAGAAACACAGCTTTGTGCATGCTTGAATACACACACACACACACACACACACACACACACACACACACACACACACACACACGCACACACACACATGCAGACATAAAACAGGCAACTTTATTGCTTATTTCATTTTAAAGGGTTTTCTTTATAAGGAATACAAGAGTGCATAAACACACAAAAGATTAATATCATAAATGTTAAAATAATTACGTTGTTCAAATTGTTTTTATAAATATAGACTACAGATGGTCTGCTGTTGTTGTTAAGTACAGAGATATCATTGGTTTTGTCCCTGTCCGGAACCCTGGTTTTCTTAGAGTTGAAAGCCAAAAGTAGCCAAAGAAAATAAGAAAATCGCCACCGTTGTCTCCTCAAAAGTTCTTCAAATGATACTGATCTGCTGCGTTTTTACATGTATCATCTACAGACACGATAACATCCTCAGCGACGGCCATAGGCAGGTCGACTTCCTCATCCATTTCTTCGTCCTGGTCAGTTATTGATAGCGTTCTGTCGATATCTTCATCAGGAGATCAATGGACTCGCTCAGTTCAAGATCAACTCTCAAATCCAGGATTTGACTGACTCTCTATACCTATCCACACACTCTTTACATTTATGGAGCAAAAAACGAACCGTCTCGTCAGCCCACTTGCCTTGCTAACTACCGCTAGATGAATCATAATTAAGTAGGCTAACCAAGTCTACTTCTTTAATACCAATATATCAGGTACAGACGGACAGCAAAAGGATGTAAAGTCAAGTACAGAGTTTTTTCAGTCTTAATATATTCTGTTAGCTTTATTAATGTATTTACTCATTTCATCATTCATAAAAATATGAAGTATTAGAAAATACTCAAGCAACTAATACATTTCTTTGGGTTGCTGTGGCTACCCTATGGGTAGCTTCAGCATCCTCAAATACACTACGGCAGTGTTTGACTTCAGACAACGCCCCACTTTTGACAGTCACACATTAATCCGGGTAGTACAGTCCATTATTGCCACTGCTTTTGCTGCTCTTTATTTACCACGTACTTCATCAAATGCCTCTAAACTGCTGCTATTTGTGTCATTGTCGAACCTGCGGCTCTTTACTGCCCTCTTGTGGATGTGGTATTATCTATGTAGAAGATGCATGTGTGTGGACGCTGACATTGTTGCCATTCCAAATTTGGGGGGCCACTTTTAACAATTGTTTGAAGATTTAGGGACAGACTGATAAAGAGGTCAGAGACCAGGTGCAAATTTAAAACACTAAATTTGTTCGAACATCTTTCAATTGGCGCTAATTTCTCAAACCAAATCTTTTTAGAAGCGTTTTCCTAACTTTCTGTGGTACGTAAATAAGGAACACATAAATATGCATGAACTGTTTAGGCGAATGATTGATGAATAAATTAATCATTGAGAGTAGAGGGAAGAAGTAAAGGACAAACAACACAGGATTGTGATAAACAGGGAAAAACAGACGAAAGTACGAGACAAAGAACGAGAAATATTTATCCACAGAAGCTGCTAGCATTCTTTTGCTCCCTATGGGAAAGTGTAATAAATATTTCTGCAAAAGATAAATTTCCTCTCATTATTTAATTAGCCAGCTTATTACTGATGAGGGTATTATATTAATTTGATGTGTTTCAGTGTTAATTACAATTATTGGATTCTGGGTGAAAACTCAAAAATGAAAACAATTATAATAATACAATGTGAAAATCAGGCCCGGCAAACTCAATTAGTTTATTCTAAAAAGACAGTTTTCATCACATTCCATACGACACGTCTTCATATCTGTAAAGCAGATAAATACGTTTCATTTTTCCTTTTTTGTCATTAAAAGTACTCGTCAATCATCTGACAGAGTAAACCAAACGTGTGAATAGTACATCAGCGTAATCCAAAAAATAATACAGTGTGTTTTCTGATTTTCAACAGCCACTTATTAAACTTTACCCCAAGACTTTGAAAAAAAAATAAAAAGAAAGGTTGAATGGGACAGGATTTGTTTGTTCAAAGTTTAGGATTGAGTAACTTATTTATTCATGTGACTTGAGCGTCATTACCAAACATTGCTGTCTGAGGCTCCAGTGACACCAAAGGTGCTCCATTCAGTCACACTGGGAATCTTGCATCTGGGTATCCGTCATGGTATCTTGATTTCTGAGCATTTCAAATCACCGTCACACAAAGTGGGCAGAACACAAAGAGATTTTTCTTGCAACTTGTTTTATGAGAAATGACATACAATTTACAGTAGCACTCACAAAGGTCAAGCTACAAGGTTGGCAAATGCTGCTACTGTAGCAGGAAAAATGTAGAATTCCCCCCCACAGCAGACACTCATACTTGCAACCCACCTCGTTAAAAAGATTTATTTTACACAGTGCTACTCTTCTTCATCTGTTAGGATTCAAGTTATTGCTTTGTAAAGCGTAGATAGTCAGTGATTATCAGGTCAAATCTATGATCCACTCCATTAATAAAAGACTACAGTACTGTAACAGTATATGCAGATTTACAGTTATTCTACTAGGATAACACTGAATAATATTTCCGGCTGGCCTACTGCTGATCAATCACAGTACTAAAAGACAGATTGTTGAAATGACATTCGGCTTTGTGTGGTGTTTTCGATGTTCCAAAAATTCCTTAATTTAAGTCCTGAGGAAAATCTGCAGAGTGGCATGTCGGTGTGTCAGAGATGATCATACACCTTGAGGACCAGCTCTAACTTCTTGACCAGACTCTGTTCAACTAAAGGTTTCCTTCACGTCAGATCTAGAAGATGAATGTGACGCTGCATTTACAAATGCGAGGTTTTTACCATCCATTATGTGGATTCAAAGATTAAAGTGTTCATCACATAGATATATTAATGTGACGATCTTTGCCAGTAAAGAAAAAAACCTTATGATTAAACCCAAATGTTGTTTCTCACCAGTATTCTACAGTCCGATCCGAATTAGACAGGAAATCAAGGGGAATGTTGGTGGGATCAAGCATTTACCAGACAGGCCTGCAACATCAATTGTGTGAATCCTACAGTTTATCACTATGTTACAGTGGGTGAGTTACAGATCGGCCATCTGGAATGAGAATCCTCCAGGCTGGTTGGCATGTAGTCTATATGTTCCGATATTTGATTCTCTGATCGCATATCTGCAGCAGACAGCAGCTCTTCTGTGGCTCCTGGAGAAGTATTATGACAGAAGATGATGGGAAGGGCTGCCATATTGATCCAAGGATGAGCTAAGAGAAGTTTCCAAAGGAGGCTGCGGAGGGGAAGAGTGAAGAGAGGAAGGGGACATAATTAGGATTCATACAGATAGAAAAAAAACAACAGTCTCGACATATCTTACAATAAAATTATCTCCGCGGGAACCATGACATTATTACTCTCCTGACTTGTTAAAAGTCTAATATGTTTATCATTTTCAGTGAGTAAAATATGATATATAGAAGATAGGTCTCCAAAAGTCTAATCATATTCTCCAATTTTAGACTAAATCAAACAAACAGTTAAGAAGATATGTTTTAAAAACAGTGTTTCTCATAAAAATTTGAGTAAAGCATGATATATACAAGAAAGATCTCCTCATATGAATTGATATGCATCAAATTAGGACTAAAACAGACCAACAGTGGAGAAATGATGGCAAGAACATTTTTGATAGAGAGACAAAGCTCCCCCAAGGCCTAAAAAACATTTCCTGACCTTTCCCCAATTCAATCCAGGTCATCCTCACACTAATGTCTATGGGGATATAACATTTGAAAATGTTCACATTAGTGCGATTCATCTCGTTATCATCCAGGACGATGCGCCCGTGGACGCTGAGATGATGATTCACTAATATCCCAGACGTTCTGAGGATATAAAAGGTGTATTGAAATTGAAAACTAGACAGATACAGTCGGCAAAAGTTCATTACCTTGGATGCACTATATCAGTGTTTAATGTGAAAGAATTTCAGCGTGGGATCCCAGATCTTATAAATATCATACCCAACAAACATCAGTCTCTTAAGGCATAATGTTTTGGCCATTTCCCTTAAACACAAATCAGGCATTGGTAGACATTCTATGCTCCAAACTCAAAGAATTTTCTCTTTTTTTTTCTCCAATGACCATTCCAAACAAAAATGTCTGTTTTTATCCAAACGTTCTAGCAGGAGGTAAAGGGGTAATAGCTCCACGAATATCTGAGCGAGAGAGGAACAGGATTCCAACGTTTTTAATTTTAATTCTGAAAGCCCAAATATTGGTATCATAACCTCCCAGAATGTGTCTGTGACACCTTGCTCCCCCAGGCTTTACTGAATTATGAAGCGAACCTCCTGTTTGGCCTCTCTTCGTGAAACATGCTGCAGTCAGTCACAGAGAAAAAAACCTCTTCATCAACCAGTCATTTATTGTGGAGCGCCGACTGAATAAGTAGGGCCATGATGGACGTGTATGAAGACGCAGCTATGTGGCTGATGCCCCGAGAGAAAAGACAGGCATTAAAATAGTGACTCTCAAGGGAAAAACATGGAAGGTTCTTCAAAATGAAATAGTTTAATGATCCAATCTATATATCACCGAGTAATAACCCTCACAGTCGCTATCTTTATTTTGCTCTCTTGGAACAGCAGACGGGACCAGATGGTTTCCTTGACATATAGTCAGTTCGCTGCATCCTGAAATGACACAAGTGTCGGTGGGGAGGCGGATTCTCCCGGTCTTTACAAACAGATGGTAATCGACTGATGGAATTTCAACTCTAAGACACCCATTTCTCAGCAGGGGAAGGATGCCACCTGTTTCTTGACACAGACAGGTGTAACTGGAGGCAACCTGTGCCAGGAAAAGCTTGAGAGGGAGAGAGACAGAGAACGGCGCGTGGAGTGCTGTTGTGATATAAGATGTAAGACGTGGCACTTCTAAAGACCCCGAGAAACAACTTTGATACAAATCGTTTTAAATGAGTCACTAATGAAATCATCGGAGCCTTGTTGAAGGGGCGGCGGTGAAAAGCTAGCGGGCTCACATTCCTCACGTTCCTCTCTTTTCTCTGTCACACTCAGAGTTTCATTCAGGATCTAATTCAGAGGTGGTGTTCAGCTGCAAGACGGAGCTCAGATAAAGCCCCCCCAGTAAGGGCAAAACATCACAGGAGTTTTACAGAAGGACAACGTTAGCAAAACAGTCTCCCACGGAAACCAAAGTGCATTGCAACAACATTTTTTGGAGGCGGGGTACGGGTCGAAGCTGGTGCTGAGACGATTCACAGCGTCATCTTGTTTCTGCTAATTACCGCTGAGGGTCTGAAACACGGTTACGCACAAAGGCACAGGCCGACTTTGATGAAAATTTGATGTGTTGAGAAGCGATGAACGGCTGTTTATTAAAAGATAAACCAACAAGCAGAGGCTGAGAAGAAGAAAGGAGGAAGATCCCCCGCTGGGCACTGATCCAAATCCTTCCTCCCAAAGCTTTCCAGATGTTGGAACGATCCATGTGTGGTTCACGTGACCCTGAGGGAGCTGTGGCTCCGGGATGAAGAAAACATCAGCCCGACCTTTCACTGACTGTCTGCTGTCACGTGGCCTAGCCAGCTGGAAACATACGACATACTGTGGGCGCAGTGTCTCAAAAATACAAAAAGAAACTGATGCAAAAAAGGGAATAGTTCTCATTATAATTAACGCCGAGTCGTAGGCGAATTTCAGCAGTGAAGACTGAAGTGGTGCACGCTTCTGAATATGTGTTTGTACATTAAAATAATTACTATTATTATAATATGTATATGTTTCGTAAGACTTTCTGAAAAACGTACATTTTGACTTATTTTGTGATTTAACTATGACCTGAAATTTTCCACAAAAGTAAATGTTTGGAAAAATGTATAATCCACTCCCTTTCACAAATGAACAGTTTCTTGTTTTATTTTTGTTGGAATCATAGATTGCAAACTTTTTTCTCTTAAAATGCATCCCTGCAGTAGTAATATGTGTATATATGACAACGAACTAGCCAACAGTACATTAGACCACAAGTGATCTGTTAAAATATGCATTTAAACTGTTTCTGTTTACTGAGGAGGACTTGGTATAAAACACAGATGAGTGCTTCAGCATTTTAGAATACAGACTGGTTCAGAACTTTTGAGAGACAGATTATACATGTCTGGCAAAGTTGGCACAATAAAGATCAGGATATCTTTCTATTTCCAAACTTCCATTTTACAAAGCAGGTCTTCTGTTAAATATTTTGAGTCATAAACCTAATTCAAGAAAATCCTGAAGGCTATTTGATGTTATCACATGTTAGAAAACACCGGCCAGGATCACATCATTCTCATAAAAACATTCTGACAGGCTGAGTAGTACATGACATGACCAGTAAGCCGACCGTCATGTGTAATTGATGACGTGCCCCTTTAAACACACATCTAATCCTTTTGTTATATCTCCTGATATCCTTCCATTCAATAATCAAAATGTCAGGTAACTATGTGGACCAGCTAAAAATACATTGTTCTGCCTACAGAGCAGTTAAAATGTTTATAACCCTCCTAATCATTCTGATTATTTAATTCTAAACTGCATTCTTGCAAAGAGATTATCATTAAACAAGTAACGGGTTTAAAAGGCGACTGCATTTACTGAACACAATGTTTTTGGAATACCAACGGGGACCGTGTGAAAAAGTATTTGCCCCCTTGGAAACTAAATAGAAAGAAATAAAATAAGCAAAAAACAAAACAAAAATACCTGCCAAACTTCAGAGGCATGAAGTTGGCTTGCAGCTCACACCAGCAGCACACGCGCATATCAAAATAAATTCCAGAGGAGATGCGGAAGATGGTTATTGAAATACATTCAACTTGAAGGGTCTACCTTAGTTAACCTTAGTGAAACAAAAAACACCCAAGAAAACACCACCAGTACCATCAAAAACAAATCAAACGAAGCAATCAAAAACAAACTCATCAAGAAGCTGAATTCACAATCTCCATTAAATTAAGCAGCTTACAACGTCTATAAAAAAAAAAAGTTTTTATATATATATATATATATATATATATATATATATATATATATATATATATACGAATATTCCCCCTGATGAAAGTAGCCAAGATAAGATGTTTTAGCAGTTTTCAACATTAAATATAAATATCAAGGGAACGTACAAAACTATTAATCAGATTCCTTCTACTCTAACAAACAGAAGTTCTACCGTATCCAATCCTTTTGATAGAGACTGTCAGTCCAATGATTTTTCTTTTTCAAAAGTCAGGGCAGTTCCTGCCAAAAAGATAACTGGGTGATTTTGATCTTAATAATTTTGATTTGCCCAATTCAAAGGAGGTGAATCATGTTGAAAAATTCAGCTCTTGGTCATGATGGAATTGCTCTGGATATATCAAAGAACTGTCAACTCCAATTATTGAGCTATTAACATTCATTTTAGCCTCTTCCATGGAAACTGGTGTCATACCCTATGACCTACAAGTAGCTTAAGTTATTCCACCATTTGAATCAGGTGATGCAGGAGCCTTTAAATAACTATTGTACAGTTCCAACTGCCCTGGTTTTCAAAGGTTTTGGAAAGTTATGAACACAAGAATCCTTAAACTTTTTAATGCATACAATATATTCGATAATCAGGAGCATGGATTTTGTGATAATGATAATCTCTCTTGGTAAGATCAGGCTGGGTTTACTGCAGAATGGTCATTATATCTCTATATCTCTTGGGATCCTGAAAAAAATATATAATTTCCTTTTATCTTGACAAAATATTTCTGTTCAACAAACAATTTATTAGATCGTAAATTTTTCCAAAATTGCTTACCACAAACTGCTTTTCAGTTGTTGTCTATTTTTTATGTTAACATTCTCCAAATAAGTACATTTATACTAAATTTATACATAAAAGTACAGATTTCCCGCTTTAGAATTGATTTTGTCCATAACTCATAATTTCGCTGTTATCGCACTTGACAGTCTAAAAACATTCATCCTTCTGTATAAAAAATATCCTGTGTTCAATTTTATATCATGTGTGATGGATTTATGTTACTAACTCGATTCTGTTACTTCATCATCTGTATACAAGACTTTTTCATTTGCTTCAGACACGTCGTTATTAATAACTTTTGTTCAACTTGTAATTTTGGTTTACTTTTGTCTCTGTATTTTTTTTTATTGACTTTTTTAATGTGAAATTTTAAAATTACGTCATTTTTGCATTTTTCTTATTTCATTATTTCCAATCTTGGGGGTGATTTATATAAGCCTATACAATTTTTCTAACAGTCCCATAGAAATGTTTTTGTCTTTTGGATTTAATTTTAATGGCTTGTGCTGAAAGTACGAATTGAAGAAAAAAAAAGACGATGGTTGCAAAATGAAAATATTTCCTTTGCCCCACTTGTTTCGGAACTCTATCCTTAGGGTGTATCTGATGAATGATGTGCGCACCATGCTGTCTGAAGAATACAAGATAGCCTGACCCGGTGGAAGGCCATGACATTGTATGAATATAAAGGTCCTGCTGGTTCTGAGCATGAAGATTCCGGGATGAGATTTTGCGCCGGAGCGTGCCGGGATCTTCTCCGTCATAAACGATCTGTTGGTAATAATCCCATATATTTAGGACACCTGAGACTCGAGACTTCAGTTAATTCCTTTTCCTCCAGTTATCGTAAAATCCTGATTTTTTTTCAATCAATAGAGAACGTTCTCAGATGGGCTGACCTTCCAAAGTTCTTCCGAGAGCATAGAAGAGGCTCATTCCTGATTTAGAAAAAAAGATCATAAGAAAACCTCCAAGGAAGTGGAGACCTCTCGAACATCGATAAAGATATGTGTTCATGGTCCCACTTTTCAAAAGACAGTGCAAAAATTGCATCTGTGGGAGAGTGGCCAGGACAAAAGCCGCTGTTGACTCAGGAAGAATATTAAAGCTTGCATTGCAATTTTCCGTTGCTCCAATTATTCCCTTTATTCTGTATCAAGTTTGAAATCCTTTGCTTGAGGTGTTTCTGTGCACTTTGTTAAAATTAGTTCCTTTATTTTTTGTCCCAAATTATTTAATTTTCAGAGGGGATTGGAGACCCACCATGGAGAGTTTATTGTTTCAAAATGTTAAATAAATCACGAACAGAACAATTTATAACGATGATGATGTGAATAATAACATTTTCGTGCTAAATTGTGCTATTATGATTCAGATCAGAGACAATTATTATCATTTAATATTTTCAAACTTGGATTTTTATCATTCTCTCAACTGTTGTGTTGAGATCAATATTTCATTTTTGGTAAATCCACTGGAGATGAGTCGGACCTGATGGGCAGTACAACATGAAGCTTTTCTAAATGAGCAGAATTGTTAATGCGGAGGATTTATCAGGGAGAATATCTGGATGGGCTTGTTATAAAGAGAGAAAATCTCTAGGTGTTTTATCTTCTTTGCGTTATGTCTTTGCACCTGCAATCTTCATCCTTTGATTCATCATCACTTGTGTATTCTAACGTACCCAGGTGATCATCTTTTCATCAACCCTTCTCCCATTATCAGTGTGTGAGGCCGAGATTGCTAGCAGCTCTTCAATGCTGCATATGGGCAAAGCCGCATTTCTTAGCCAAATATGAAAATCGATCTGATAGCATGCTTAGATTTCAAACAATATTGAAGATATAATGTCAGACACCTCAGTCAGGGGCATGAGCATACTTAACAGTTCTAATTATCACTTACTACAAGTATGAAAGTTTGAAAAAATGAATCCAGGAAGACATTGTGGTAGACAGCAGTCGTACAGTAAAGACTGATTAGGCAGAAGGCAGAGAAACCGTAGTGAGTATGATCTTAAAGCATGAGCCACTGTATCAGCGGCAGGAACAAGTAATAATAATAATAATAATAATAATACATTTAATTTATAATGCACTTTACATTTGGATCAAATCTCAAAGTGCTAAAAGTAGAGCCTATGGAGTCAAAATCATGGGGCCAGCATCGTCTTTTTTTTAGAAAGAGGAGCCCAAAATTCATATATATAAATATGACTATATATATAAATTTTAAGTTATTTTATTAACACATGAGAAACAGACTTCCATTGTCTCAAAATAGCCCTTTTTGCAATGACCATACCAAACCTGTGGGCTTGTTGTGATGTGGAGGGAAGAGTAACAGAGAAATTGGAACATCCCAGTATAAAAATGAGCCAGACTGGACTTAGCTGTTTACAATATATATTACTGTACCGCTGAAAAATGTCATCGCAGACACGCCTGAGCTTAGGGCATGACCATAAAAAGGATGAAATAGAGTGCCATCAACTGACTTACACTTATCTCAGGTAGCAGACACAGAACGAAAGATTCTACTCAGTTTGGTCTTGGAAAAATGCAGCCGATGGATGACCTTAAACTTAATTAGCTGAAGTCTAACATTGACAGAACATGCCTTGATTCCCTCCAGACCTTTCATCCATAATCCGTCTGATATCTGCTCGCCGGTATCCATTACCCGCGTCCTAAATGTCACTTCTTCCTACGGTATGATGCGTGTTTTAAGACTGTGGGGGGAAGCTGGAGTACTCGGAGAGAACCCACGCACACACAGAACACACAAAGAACAGGCAAACTCTGCTAAGAAAGTCTATGTTAACGTTAAATGGCCTTATTGTTCACTTTCAGTGGTGTTTTGTTATTTTTACTCATTTAAATAATCATATAGCAATCATCATAGCACTGATAACAAAAAGCCATAAATATGAGCCCTAAAGCAGCTACTGGCAGCAAACTGCTCCTAGTTTCTACCTGCTAAAAGCTAGCTGCTAACATTTTTTTGCTGTTAACTATTACTTGCTGCCAATTCTTACTAGCTACTTACTTCTAGTCAGGCTAAAAACAACATAAATACTTTCAAATACTAATATACTGAAATATAGTATATATATATATATATATATATATATATCTATATAATGGTTATTTAATGACAAATGACATCGGCGCTGTGTTCTAAATAAAAGAATACTGCAATGAAATGCATATTTATAAACATTTTGTAATTCTAAAAAACAGTAAAAAACTGTGAAAGTAATATATAACAATTAATAGCTGAAAATTTACGAAGAAAATCTTTTTTTTTCTTCTTGCATTTAATTCCCTGATAACCTTAATATACTTTTGAATGATAATAAATGAATAACTGTTGACTTTCATGCTGAGTACAAAATGACAAGAATAACATTTTTATCTAAACCCCATCACCACCTCATCATAATTCTCATTCAATTTTCAGCACTGCAACCACACCTCTTCAGACGCTTCAAAACTCATTCTACTTTTATCACCTCCAAATACCCTCCAACCATGTGAACCTCAGGTGTTTAATGAGGCTACAAAATTAGCTCGCCCTTTTATCTTTGAGTCAGAGTGTGCTGACCTGGAAAATTAGATTTGCATTTCCCTATCAGCGGAAATGTCCGACGGCGATTTTCTCCTTAACAGTCAATTGCATTCCATCGTTCAGTTTAATCCAGTTTGATTCAATCAAACATGCTTAGTTTGCAAATATGTCATATAAAATGTCTAGAAGTGTGTAACGCAATTGTTTCAATCTCCCTGATGAGTCTGAGCACCATAGACTTTCTGATGGACTTATTTATGACATCATCTGTTGTAATAACTCACTCATCTTCATCATCATTCACATCAACTACTCCCTTCTTTTTCTCTCTTGATTGAACTAATAATACCTAACACCACCGCCTCAAAGAAAGAGTATGTTTCGTTTCTGTGTTTTATTAATAATTTTGAATATAATTAATGTCAACTCTTCTAGGTTGGTAAAATCAGATGAATTGGTTCCATCTTCAAATGCCACCTCGCACTCACGAGCAAATTTGTAGGATTTGTTAAGCTCTATGCATCACTGGGTTTTTGTCTTCCTTATCTATCATATCAAATTTACCTCATTCTGTCTTTCTCTCATGCACTTTTCATATTGCTGTGGGATTTTGGAACTCCAAAGAAAATATGTGGCTTTGAAACATACTTTTATGCCCCTTTCAGCTCCCTAAGGCAGACAGAAGAAAGATCTAAGTTCTTATCAAGCCAAGACTTTTATATCATTTCAATCAGAATGTAGTAGACTGTAGTATGTATTCCCACGTAGTACTATGCATCCCCTGTGTATTCTCAAAAATGAAATGTAGCTTGGGCTTTTTCTTATATATATATATATATATATATATATATATATATATATATATATATATATATATATATATATATATATATATATATATATATATATACCCAAGCTACTGATATATATATATATCAGTAGCTTGGGTTTTTTCTTTTGTAGCAAAGGTTCTGTTCTCTGTGCAAAAAGAGAAGATTTAAAACCCTTGTTTATCGCCTTGATTGGTTTTTACATTACGAGGCATTTCATTGGAAGCAACTGAAGCAACAAGCTGGTTTTAACCGCTCTTAAGGTCAGACCGCTGCTCATTCAAGGAAAATAAAGCTGAGTAAGAAATTGCTGGGTTAATACCAAATCAGGTAAAAAATGTTCAACTTGAATTAAGGTGTGATGGAATTTAGTAGTTAAACACTATGTATTTGCAATAAATGGGAATATTGAGATTCTCTGGTGAGAAACTCTGGCGACTTGCGGCCACGATAAAAAGGACCAGCTGCAACAATCACAATAAATCAGCCTTGCTAGAAGCCAGCCACGTCACGCTGCTGAATCCAGTCAGTTTATTGATGGCTGGATAACTAACATTTGTACCAAAGCCATCATTCAGAGGGAGGGCAGCATACGAAGAGCTGCTGTCAATAAAACCACACACTGCGACAAACATCTGGACTTCAATGTCCATCTCCGCATGTCACAGCAGGCAGACATGGTCTCAGACTTCCTCCCTCCAATTTAACCAAACCCAAATGCTCTCAAAGTGTTTGTCAGGTATCTTTTCCTCTCCATGTCTCACGAAAACATAATTACTCATGCCCCCCACCTTGTTACTTACTTCTACTAAGGAGCTGCAGGTTACGGACCTCTTCTCTGACCTGCAGCTGGAGGACTTGTTGGAGGACCTCCTGCCTTAACGTCTCCTGGACGATTCCCATCCTCTCCAGCTTCTCCCCATTCAAACGCAGCAACGCCCGTCCTGCCAGTAGAAGGAGTATATTGACAAAGTATCTCCACTGATTTAGAAAAACTTAACTCTTACTAGAGCTGATAAATCATTTATTAGCCAACATTTGTCATTCCAACCATTCTGCCGTCTGTAAAACAGAAGGTAGAAAACTCCATTAGCCGCCTGGGAAACAGCAATGGACAAAATTCCCCACAGGGAACCTTAAATTCAGAATATTAAAATCTGTGTCCTTATTCAAACACTACTTCCACTGAATCTTTAAGTAACGGCTATGTGCACCTCCTAAATAACTTTGCACAGCACAGCCCCTTTAAATATGGGTTTTCACATTCTTCCGTGTGCACAAAGAAGAGTAAACGCAAGGAGTTCACGCAGATATAACACCTTAAAGAACCTTTTGTATGGGCGCATAAGGCTTTTCACATGTTTGTAACAGTGGGTCTCACATTTCCAGTTTGAGTATGCACAGGTGCATTTATGTGTTCCTTAAGCCTCTTCACTTTTGCCACAGTTAACACTCAACACTTATCTATATTTCTGAAGTAATTTTATGAAAACTCTGGTTCCAGCCATACTACATTCATTTTTACAGGTGGTTTTAGAAGCTGGATCCAATTAGCATCAGAAGTGACCCTCTACCGTCCATCATGCTGTTACTCGCTCAAAGTTATTCTCCCTATGGCCTGTTTGTGAAATATGATTAATTAGTTTGAGACTCGGTAATCTTAACTCTAAACAGGCAATCAAGGAGAGTGGGTAGAAAGGACATATGACTCTCTTTGCCCTTTCATTTCTAATTTTCCCATCTTGATCTCTTGGCTCTGTTCTCTCCTTCCTTCTCCTCCCTTTCACTTTACAGAGAGAAATTATTATCAGCTGCTCCGGATAACCAAGACAAACAAGATTAATGAGTGTGTGCCATTATCTACGTTTTGAGTCTGTGTGTGTGTGTAAGTGTGTGAGAAAGAAAGACAATGTTTACTGTGTGTGTCTGTGTGTATTAATGAAGTATGCATAGGCTGCATACACGCATGCATGATCTGGAGGACTTTTCTTCTCATTCATAATGCTCACAGACTGTATATAAACAGACAGAAAGAGAGGACTTACTGATGTCCACAGGAAGGAAATATGAATAAATGGAATGAAACTGAGAGAAACGTGAGTAATGAGTCCAATTATAATTTGGGCATCATACAAAGCAGCTGCAATTATGATGGATTCTTCTTCTCTCTGGGCCGTTGAAGGACATCCCCTCATGCACTTGGTACTCAGCGCGAGGATGTACTGTTAGAATTACCACTATGGCATGAATAAGTTATTTTTGTTTGTGTGAGTAGGCTGAGTTACATCGGATATCTTCGTTCTTACAGTTAACTACTACGATTATGTAAACAGGAAGCAGCAGGCATGAACATTTTTCCCCTTCACTGCCATCGACTGAAAGGCTGCAGGACTAACCAGTAAATAAACTCCTTTTCCCTAGAAAATTACTGCTTAGGGTTGGATCGAAGGGGACTTTTACATCTCACTATCTTTACATACGAGAGAAACCTTTTGTAAGAGTTTGTTTACACTGCAGCTGCATCTTCTGAACTGGAAAATGCAAATTTTGAAACTCAAAAAAAATGAAAGTGTTTAATCCTTTGAAAATGCCACTGTATCTGCATTAAACTAACAATTCATGTGAAAACTGCAGTGATTTTTTCTTTCTTTGTGCATATGATATTGAGTTTCAGCTAAAACCCCTTGTGCAGACAGACCAACAAAAATAATTACAAATTATTGAGTTTTGTGGGTGAAGCTCTCCTTTTCGAGTTAGAAAAGAGGAAAAGATGAATTATTTTTACTTCAGTGAAGATCAGAGGAATATATGTTGACAGATAATCAAACTTTATGTTCAGGATGCTGCTTTGAAACCATTTTTTAAATGACATCTGTTTTAACAAATGCCCTAAATTTAAATGAAGCACCCACAATTCCATAAAGTTGGTGGTCATTAATTCTTATTGCAAAGAGCATTGCTCAAGTTTTAGAACAGGTCAATTTGATCTGAGGACAAGAGGAGGATTAGGGCAAAAAGAATGATGATGAGATTGAAGTTTTATTGATGTTCTCTTTAGTTGCATTCTTTGGCTAGATTCCTCGCCCTTTAAATCTCTCACTGACTCCCGGCATCAAGTTGTTTGTGTAGACTCTTATTCATCCGAGTCATGGTAATCCCGGAGGGTTGAATCTGAAGCAACTGAACTTCCTTTTTAAGTTGAAGATATTTCACATCCCACCCAAGAGGATCAGTTAGAACTGAGGAAGCCTCTTGGATGAGAAGTGAAACGTCTTCAACTTAAAACAGATATAATGTAAGAGTAGTAAAATGCAGTTGTGCAATAGTGCAAATGGTGGACGTATATTTATTGTGAGGTATCTTGACTGCTTGACTTGACTGACATTTGACATATGTATGACTCGTTCGTCTCATCTTCTTCTGCTCTAGCAGTAAACTGAGATCTGATCCTCATCACGGCTCCAGACTGAATTGAATCTTTCGGGTCGGCACTAAAGTAGAGGACAAATTTTAGTCGACATGACGATACAAGTTTTTTTTTTTTCATAGGAGTCTAAGGATTTTGTTTAAGTGAAGGGATTGATGCTTATTAGGCAGCAAACTGAGTACTGAACACTGGCAAGTGGCAACAATTATGATTTTATTTTTCATAATACCTGATTGAGATCAAATATTTAGTTTCAGTGGAGCTATGACAAGTCAAATTAGGGGAGGACAACAACCCAGTCCTTGCTTCACGATCAGTGGCTACTATCTAGTTTGGACAAGTCTTGTCTCTCTGTCGGAGACAAAACCGTTACAAACCACTTGGCCTTGGCTTAAAGGATATGTGTGTGTGTGTGTGTGTGTGGTTTTTAAAGAAACACAACAGACTTTTACATTAGAGTCCAGGTACTGTCTGTCTCAAAAACATAAAGTGGAACAACCCATTCTGCGGGAGCATGGCACGGCTGTCTTGAGGAAACTACAACAATAATTTTCCATTTATTACCCACTCATCAACCTTTCTCACTCCATCTCCCCCTACAACCCTCTTGTGTGCTTGCCAGCAGCAGTACCAGTGTGTCCTAGAAAAACCACTGCCCTTGGTCTGTGCGTGCATGTATGCGTGTGTGTGTGTGTGTGTGTGTGTGTGTGTGCACTTGTGCGCACAAGAACAAATGAGACAAAGCAGATGAATGAAACTCAAATCAATTCCCTTCAGACAGACTTAATTTAGCTCCTAATAATTGCCTGCAGATAGAAAAGTAGTGCTGTCAAAGGGAGTAACGAGACACAAAAAACAAGAGCGGTTTCAATGGGGATCACTTTCCTCAATTTGGCTTCGAAATAAATTGCCAATTAACAATGTATTTTGGCAAATGGAAAACAATTCTGCCTTCGGTAGGACAATAATTATAGTTAAAATTGTCTGAAAAGCAATTCAAGAGGGGAGAAGGTAAAGACTTCCTTATGAAAGAACAACCTTTGGATTAAACCTTTGATAGTCGACAAGTTTGGTCCACGCTGTCCCTCAAAGGCCTACAGCTGCAATTACTATTCACTTTATTTCACCGTCACTACAGAACATACTGTTTACTGTATAATGTTCCTTCAATGGCTCCATCCTCTCCGCAATTCAAACTCATTTCAAAATCGTGACTAGAGTTGGATTATATGACCTTGATCAGGACTAAAGAACATTACTGCACGGTGGATATTCCTGTTTTAGCAGCTGGGATTCTTTCCGGTCAGAACCACCCAGTTTCCAGAGCTCAGATTTCAATCTGTAAACGCGATCTATGCAGCTCGCGCGTATGAGAAAGTTATCTGTTGATGAGTTTCTGACAGCAGGGGACAGGTTATAGACTGCTAGACGGATGAATATCTTCAAATCCGCTGACCTAAGGCACATTTGTGATTTCTTTTCACAATAAATACAGCAAATAACAACAACAGAAAAGAGATAGAAAGAAAACATCAGACGGATCTGCTTCATGTCAAACTTGGTAATAGACACACGTTCCTTATTCCTGAAAACGTGCTCCTAGCATTTGGTCTCATATTGCGAAGAGATTTTTCCACGAGGTGTATTCTGAATTATTTTTTGATGAAATATACTGTCTTTTCTTCAGGTAACATTAGACCCATTTGAACAACTCTGAATCTGGATTATCTCACCTACATAGTAGCAAAGTGCCACATCCCCACCCCTCTCTGTTACCAAACTGTTTCCCCTTCCAAATACACATTTTAATCAATCAGGTCTTCATTATGATCCATTTGTGCATAGCGGTGGAGCGATAACCCTTGTTTGTGGAGGTTATTACTAACAACTAGTGAGAAAAGGGCATGTGGCACTAAATCACTGACAAAACATGCTGCCCTATTCACATGCACAGATTAAACCTTTGCAGTCTGTCAATATTGAGATTTACTGCACAGCGGTAACACCAAACAAAACCTGCAGTTTTGGAGATTCCCTTGTCATAGTTACTTGGATCCAGAACGTAGAACGTAGAACGTAATTATAAATATATTGCATATGTAATCTGAGGTTCCATTTCCTGCTTTTGAAAAGTATTGACTTGAATCATTTGTGCTTTTCCGAATAATGATATTAGGAGTCATGATAAAATGAATGGAAGTATGAGAAAAGATGACAGCATGAACATGAATGTAAAAGTAAGAGACAGTGAAGAGGCTGCACTAATCTCCTCAGGCAGCTTGTCCCACTGTAATGGTGCTCTTACAGCGTGACTGAGTGAGATACGATTACTTTTGGGTCACTGAACTAAGATGATACAGACCCAGAATCCATCTCTCGACTGATTGTGAGATCCAACGTCCTGCTGTATATGATAGACCAAGAATTTTGATGTTTGACCGCTCCTTGACGTTGCTCTTTGGTTCTGACCACTAGCATCACTAGCATCAACCACAAAAAGAAATATTCACCCAACACTCGCACACAAGAGAAAACAAGAAGAAAAACGGAATCAAGCTGGACGTGAGCAACTGAAAAGGTATGAATAATTGGATTCCAAGCCGATCCGTGTCTCCATCTGTGTTTGAGAATATATAAATAGAAATGATCAGATCAGAGATATGATCACAGATGATAACAGAAAAAGGATTGTTTACCCTGAAGTCTGCGTGTGCGTATGTGTCTTTATATCCCTGTGTGTGTGTGTGAGTGTGTGTGTGTGTGTGTGTGTGTGTGTGTGTGTGTGTGTGTGTGTGTGTGTGTGTGTGTGTGTGTGTGTGTGTGTGTGTGTGTGTGTGTGTGTGTGTGTGTGTGTGTGTGTGTGTGTGTGTTAAAGAAAGAACTGCAATCTGTTCGGTGATAGACAGTAAAAAAATAATTCTAGCGTCTGATCTGTGAGTGTATGTGAATATATATGTGTGTGTTTCTGTGAATGCCTGTGGGGATCTTTTGTGAGTGTTGTTTGAACTCCAAACATGATGACCTTTAATTTTCATTTTTTTCTGCAGCTTACCCGCTCTTCTCCACAAATAGGCTGCACTCCTTCCCTTACCTCACATGAATACCTTTGAAATCTGCTTAGGAAAGATTTAGGTGAAAACTTGTTTCCATTTGAAAAGCTTTGCTGCGGAACCACGATTCTAAAAATATAACTGGTGGGACATTTGCTAAGCCTTTTACGGCATTGATTTGCAAAGTCTGGAAGACACACTGCTGATGCTGTGCTTATTAAAAGGAGCAGAGGTCAGTGAGAGAGATGTGTGGACATCACTGTCAAGCATCCACATCTGCAACATCCACTTCTACAGGATTAAAAGTGGTGGCAAAAAAAAATAAATGCCTCTTAGAATCAGAGAAAGGAGAACAGCTTTGAGAATTTGCATTTTCTTAAACTTAAACTGGTACCCAGTCACCAGGTCACAGGCTTCAAGGCATTTGTATGAAGTGTTACAAGGAAGCAAGGAAGAAGGATGATTAATTTAAAAAAATGATAAATAAACTAAGCCTACGCTAATGTTCCCTATAGCAGAGGTTATCACTGAAAAGTCCCCATTCCCCTGCTTTGTGCAAGCAATCCCCCTGATTGAACTAACCCAACTTAAATTTGAGGTTATGGCTGGAGGAAAGTGTTTTTCATAAAAACAGCTCCCTCTATTGACTAAAATAGGAACTTTTAGAGCAAAGTAAAAGTTAATAATAATAATAATACATTTAATTTATAATGCACTTTACATTTGGATCAAATCTCAAAGTGCTAAGTTGCTAAGTGGATTCGTATGCACCAAATTTAGACTAAATCAGACTGATGAGTAGGAAGTTATATCTGCAAAACAGTGTTTCATATAAAAGCTCCATTTAGAAGGTAAAATATGAACTTTTAGAGTAAAATATATAAATACAAGATAGATCTTCTCAAGTCCATTCATATGCACCAAATTTAGACTAAATAGGAAAAATAATTAGAAGGTTATATCTGAAAATATTTCGAGATAAAGTTCCCCATACTACTGGAAAAATGTAACTGACCTTTCCAAATATCAATCCAGTTCTTTATGGTAATCTTAAACAGTTTTCGTTTTAACACAAAGGATCTGCAGCGGCGGATGAAGATAATGTGATAACAATCTGTTATATCCCTTATTCTCAGGGGATACAATAATAATAATAATCAAAACAATCCCTGAATAATAATCAGTCGCAAATAATTGCCCACATCTGTTTGCCATTGGGATAGAACGGCCAATAGTGAAAAAAAGGCTACGTAGTTCTTGTGTACGTACCTGTGATGGCGTGATGGGAGAAGGCCTCTACATAGGTCAGGTAGTTATGAGGACAGTGTTTCTTAAGCCACTTGCAGACGTCCTGCTGCGTCCACAGCACCACAGGTTTGGACAAACTGGACAGAGTAGGACTGGTGTGATACACAGTGAAGGCCTCCCCCGGACGTAGCTGAAACACACAAAGAGCCGGACATATTTTTATCAACCAGTGCAGTGTGGCGTGAGTGCGTACGCGTCTCGGCAAAGCATTATCAAGATAGAGCCAGTGGGAGTGGGTGTGCAGTTTTGTTTTAGTTTCCGGATGTAATAGGTAATGAATGTCACAACATTGCTTTTTATATTGCTGTCCCAACAACTAATCATCACCCTGAAATTGCTCTGCCTTAAATATGCCTCGTGGTTTTTTTTCTCGTAAACATAATTAACTGGGAAGATCTATTCTAATGCTGCTATTTGCAAGAAAAGCCTTCCGGTAGTCTAATCATAGGAAATGTGTTGAATAAATAAAAACATGTAGTAGAAAGCAGCTCATTATGTTTCAACCTAAACTGTGTTGTGTAGCTTGCAGTCTTGTTTATTACATGCTACCTCTAACCGCTCAGGAATGATAAGGGTATACACTGATCAGCCATAACATTATAAATCCTGACAGCTTATGTTAGGATAACCTTGATTATCCCGTTACAATGCCACCTGAATATTTTAGTCAACAGGTAAACATTTTTTCCTGAGGTTGATGTGCAGAAAGCAGGAAGAATGGGTGACCCTATGGATCTGAGTAACTTTAGGCTGAATTATGATGACGAGGAGATCTGGTCGGAGCATCTCCAAAACTATAGATGATGTTGGTTTTTCCTGGTCTGCAGTGTAACAAACCGGCCCAAGGAAGGATAAATGGCATACTACGAGCGATTGGGTGATGAATGCACACCACTCACGGCTAGCCCATGTTGTCTAATCCCACAAAAGATCTCCTTAAGCACAAATTGGTAACTAAAAAAGGTTCATGCCGGTCCTCAAAGAAAGGACACAGGTTGCTCACAGAGCCCTTTTGGCATCAAAATCGAAACCTAGACAATATTTGGCGGATGCTTTTAAAGTTATGGCTGAACGACATATTCTTCCCATGTTTGAAATAAATGTCACATAATTCATAGTTCACATAATAAGCTCAAATATAACCCAAACTAGCTGTGGGTTAAAACAGCTTAAAATATTTTCAGGCACAGAAAGCCAAATGGATGATTTTCATGAAAAGGTGCATAATTTCTCACATTTTCACGCACATAGCACCTCACCCACCTGTCAACAAGTTGCCTTTGTGTGGTAATTATATTCCATATTTTTTCCACGAGCATGGGTTGTGTAATAATGTGCCTGGTGTGGTCTTTCTCCACAGCTAATTTTCCCTGACAGGAGCTCCTTCATTGTGCATTTAACGCTGCATTAGTGAGATTCTCTCAACTATATCTTTCAACTGTGTGAACGCACATCTTTAATCTTCTCGTTCTTAATGTTTTTCTCTCTGCTTCAGACAGTAGGGCTGTTCTTTGCGTCACAGTCATGTGCAACAAATTAATACGGACATTCATAAAATGAAAACCAGTTATTGCAGGCTGAAAATGCTGCCACTTATTGTCTCCTCCGCCGGCCCTCTCTTTTGAGACTTGAGCTCATATCCAACCCATTCATTCGTGCTCTGACTGAGCCAACGCCACAACAAAGGCCTTGGCTGATTTTCAACAGAGAAACACAGAACTGCTGCCAAACGTCCGACTCCCTAACTGACTGTATTTAATGGGATTATGAATGCTGGAGTGTTAGACGCACAAATGCAACTCACAAGCGCTTAAAGGTTGATATCCATCGTTGTCCCTGACGCCACGAAACAAATGGCAACTTTACATGTCAAAATCTGATTGACAGCGGAATATTAACCATTACATGTTTTCCTGCTGCTATGATGAGATCTCTTACTGTGAATTTAAGCAACCATAAAACCCTTTAAAGTTTTTTGTGGTGTGTTCCGCTTTAGAGACCTTGATTGAAAATAACTTAATTTTTCTACTCCCGTTTTTTTGGCTTGTTTTCTGATTACACATAGGGCGGCACAGTGGTTAGCGCTGTTGCCTCACAGCAGGAAGGTACTGGGTTCAAATCCACAGCCTTTCTGTGCGGGGTTTACATTTTCTCCCTGTGTCTGCATGGGTTCTCTCCAGGAAGTCCAGCTTCCTGCCATAGTCCAAAAACATGTGCTACAGGTGACACCAAAATTGCCCATAGGTATGATTGTATGTCTCTAAGTTTCTGCCCTGCAATGAACTGGCAACTTGTCCAGGGTGTAACCTGCCTCTCATCCAATGTCAGTGGGGATAGGCTCCATTCCCCCCTGTTACCCTGAACAGGATAAGTGATAGATAATGAGTGAATCGTTACACACAGACTTTTATCCCAGCCTCAGTGGGGCACTGGAGCTATTTTAATAATATCCTTTGGATAGACATAATGTGTTCATAAAGAGAAGCTAAATCCAACTAATGTTGTCCTTATTGGCTCCACGGTCTTCATATTGGCAGAGCGGAGTAGACATTCTGAGTGTGTGAAGGCCGTTCATGCTTGGACAGTAATTAAAGTTGATATATTTTTTGAGGCAAATAGATCTTTTTCTATATCAAATCAGAGACGACAGAATCTACACTCTCAGGTCCATACAGAACAATGTTGATGTTTTTGGGGCTGACTTAACAGAATTTATCCAGGCAACTTAATGCATACTGCAAGCAAATTCACTTTTTATCTCACTTTCCCTTTAAAACACAATGGGAAAGGACGGTAATCAATCCTGGGCCGCGGCTAAAGACCTTTTAAACCTGTGGCACACGCTCCAGCGGAACTACAAAGGTTTAAGAAATATTGTTTCTTAAAGGAAATAAAAATAAAAATAAAAAATAAGACATTTCAGGAGATACAACTATTGTTTAATTCAGCGTTGACATGAGGAGATTGCCACTCACTCAGAGTGAATGCGACTACAGTTTAATAATAATAATAATAATACATTTAATTTATAATGTTTGAGACTATCCAGGCTGACATGGAGCAGGAGGTGGAGCACATTCTGGTAAAGTCCCCACTTCATCAACACATAGAGACAAAGAAACGTTCAGATGGGTTTATGCTGTTCACACAGCAATGAAAAGTCACACATGAGCAAAAAAAAACCTGGCCCAAATTTTATCCCAAATTCAGTACATTTGAAAGATTTTAATATTATATATTTTTATATATTTCCATCAGATGTCTGATTTTGTTCTCCAGAGTTCTGACTTGAACGTCCCCTGAGAAATTAAAAAATATAATGTGGCCCTAATTCTCTTTCCAAGTAAAATGGGAATGCTAAACCCAGAATGTAGTTTATTGGACTTATAAATGCAATTTTTATACAATTTATTATAGAGAATTCATTTTAGGAATCAGGCAGAAATGTTTTTTTTTCTAAATAATCAGATATTCCCTGCTGTGCCCCAATATTATTAAAGTACCCCTTAAGGTACGCGCTCTCTTCTTTGAGAAACATTCTCCTAGTGTGTATCCCACCTCACGCCAAGTTCTGCTGGGACGGGCTCCAGCCCTCTCCTCTGTGAGCCATCATACAATAAGCAGATAAAGACAATGAATAGATATGAAGTATATTTAGTAACAAAAGATAAACTACTAATGTCCCATTTAACAGTGACTCAGATACCAAACATCTGCATCATCACAGAAGACATTAAATATGTTGGTTGAGATTCACTGAGGCATTAATAAGCACTCAGACCACATCTCTGATACAGATCATTTCATCTAAGTTGTAATGATAAATATTTCAATTTGCCAGTTATTTAACGGTGCAGTATAAGTTAAGAGTGAAAAAAAAAGAAGGACGTACTACGAGTGGTCTTTGAGTGAGTAATGGCTTTCATCTTCTCGACTCTGGATAGTACAGGAAAGGAATGATAGCTCCCCATCATCCCTTCTCCTCTCTTATTCCTCCTCTGCTCCTCTTTCACCATTCTCCGGCCATCCATCAGCCTCTATCTCCTCTGGCAAGTTCTCTGCTGTACCTGTTCACCTTTTACTACCTCCCCTGCTCCACCTGAGACCTGCGTGTGTCCAACGGGGTGAACTCCCTCATTCATAATGTAGAGGAGAGGAGAGGAGAAGAGGCGGAGGGAGGGAGCTGCAGGCCTGGGGAGGCATAGGAGAAGCAGAGGCTGTACCTGGAGCCCAAGTCTTATGAGCAAGGGTGGAGGACTGAGTGGATGGAGAGGAAGAGTTGGAAGGTAATGATAATAATGTAATGGATACCAAAGGATATGAAAAAATAACACCAAAATGATTGGAACAGAAAATCAAATTGCGTTTAACTAGTTTTTATTCTGACCTAGTTTTAACACACAAATATTTAAATGTACTTCTTTAATTTTTTTTATGTTTCAAAAACTTCACTCTCTCCAGATGAAACGATCTCTAAAGTCTCACGTAAATGCAGAGCATGGTGGTGCAGTTTAGCATAAAAACTAAAAACAGAGGATCAACACATGATCCACTCTGACTCTGTCAGAAGATGTGACTACCAGCGCTTCTAAAGTCCATGAATAAACATAGTACAGTTTCTTATTTGTTTGATTTGGGGCTGGACTTTTAATCGTAATGAAAATGCAATCTTGATTTATACGTCTATGCAGTCTCATTTCAAGTACACCAATTATGCAACATTTTCATTCGGAAGATTGCCTGCCTCAAAACATGAGCTCCTACGTTCTACCTCAATAAACAGGAACATGGCGATAGACCACGGGATGCAGCGGAAACTGAAAGTACGACGGAGAGTATGAGCGGATTTACAATGAGATTAACGCCTCCAGTGTGAGAGAAATCTACGTCTAAAAAAGTCTAAATTAACGTCTTCAGCTACTACATTTGAGAGAGAGATGAATCTAACAAACTCCACTATCAAATGAAAGTTTAACCTCCAATAGGAGTGGCAGATTTTGCACAGCAAGGCAACGCCACAAATGTATAGAACAAACATTATCCTAAAGTACAGAGCCCTCCTAGTGTGATCAGAGGAGAACAAAGCTCCAGGGTAATTCTGTGCACTCGGTTCACTAAACTGTGCTGTGTATTGATAATTACATTGAAAAGTCATGAGTAGGTGTTAATTTGTGCTGGGCAAAGTGCATGATATGAATAAAGCGAGTTTTTCATTATTGACCTTATCAGTGAGAGATGGACATTCACTCACAAATGAGGAGAAACACAAGTTTGGATGAGGAATTGGCGCGACGCTGTGACGCGGGAGCCAATCAGTGTTGAGATCCTCAGAATGTCACACATCTGGATGTCAGCAGGATGTTTATGTGAAAATGGAAGACAAACTTATTGCAGACAGTGAGCTGTTTGTGCGCAGCTCTGTCTAAAATAGTGAACGCAGAAGCTTGTTTTTACCTGTCGCGATTGATGACAGATAAATGCTGCACATGCAGGCTGGTATCGTTGAAGTAAGTCATGCGAGTGATTCGCAAATAAGATAAATTGAGTAAATTGCAATAGAAGGTAACCCACAGCAATATTTTGTTGTCATTTTCCGATCTTTACCCTTCCTGCAGAACCTATAAACTAATGTTCTGCTGGCTGAAGCTTCATATTTATTGTACGGATAAAAGACACTGATGCAAAATGTTGAGGGGAGAAGTTACGTCTCTCTTATTCCTATAGTCTCCAAGCTTTCCCACAATGCGGTCCTTTTGTCACTTTCCATACAGGCTTTCTTCTCCGCAGGTGTCTATCGATCATTCTGTTTATGTCCTCGAACAGCTTATTTGTCCTTCTGTGCTTACTTTGTTCTATCATGTACCTGACCTCCTCAGCTACCAGCTCCTCATAAATTTTATGCTCTGCCTCCCTGACACCCTCCCTCCCCGTTGTCTCGCTCTCTTTCCCATTTCCCTTCCCTTTGCCTTCGATTTTTCTTCCTTGCCTTGACTTCAGTGCACTCTCCATGTAAGTGCTTGTGTTTCTGTGTGTGCGTTCGTCTGAGTGAATGCCCTGCTTCTCAGTGTATCTGAAATCAGGGATCAGCCAAAAGTCAGGGGAGCGTGGGGAATCCTTAAAACCCACTCTCTGTGACAGATAACACCTCTCTTCCAAACCCTGCTCCTGTCAGTCTGCATATCAACACCATGTCTAAAATTGATCAGTGATGCCAATTAGCAGCACACACCCACAAATAACGCACACTCAGCATAAAGTGTGTGTTTTTCCTCCCAAATCTTTCTTGTATAAGCTGTTGTGATGTATTGTACATCACTACTGCCTTATCTTCTCAGCATCTTTTCTTGCTATTAATGTATTTCACTGCAGGATGCTAAACATTTTACTGTATGCGCTCTCCTTTTAACTCGCTAACTTCTGTACCTTCTTATCTCCCTGCTGTCAAGGAATTACACCTTCAATTTGTCTCTGCTATCCAAAGGACAGCTGACAGATCATGATGCACGATCCCTCAAATCTCCTCTGCACCTTTCCCTCCAGATTTCTCTCATCCTCCATTCCAGTTCTGTCTGTAATACCCAATCCACCTTGTCCCTGGTGGTTTCATTGTCTCACCTTGTACATACGTGTGTTTGAGAGTGACTTAAATAAATGTGAGCTTTTCTGAGTCTCTGCTTGATTGTTTCCATGCAAAGGGAGTGTGTCCCAGTGTGTGAACTGCCAGCCCTCATCTGCTTTTGCCAGGCACTGCCTTCAGTTGACCTCAAGAATACGTTTGTAAATGTCTTGCACTCAAGAAGATGAGTGACGGGTTCTCAGTGGGAAGGACAAAGGGACAGTCTGAATGACTCAAACATGTGTCTCATACAGAGGGACATACAATTGAGTGGTAGGACAAGGACAATACAGGCTAAAGCATTCTGCCTCAATGCCCTCTGTTATTTTTCTCTTTGTCACTGAGCTATGTCTTTCAAGCCTTTGCTCTCCAGAGCTTCCTCGCTGCCCTAGCACAGCCTTCAGCCACCGAGCTAATTCTCGCAAACAGTCCACCTGGTAAAAGACTTAATTTGCTATTGCTTTCAAAAATAACCCATTTAGGAAATTTCAGATCTTGAACAGCAGAAACATAGTGACATACGACAGTTACTAAAAAAAAAGAAGCTATATGCTCTGAAAAATGTGTGGTTATGGTTGGTTATGGTTGAGGCAAGTGGAAGTACTTTAAAGGAAAAGGCTACAGGGAGTCAAGATTATAGGAAACCAATTACAAATACCTGCTGACTGTTGCAAGGAGGCTACAAAAGGAGAATCAAATCCTAGACCAATAGTGTTTTAGATATCAAAAACATAAACATCCACTTGACCTGGTCTGCAGCTCAGGAGGTAGAGCAGTTTTCGGGAGGTAGACACATATCGGGAGGTGGGAAACTCGATCCCAAGACTGTCCCTACAGCTGTTCGGCCTCGAACAAGACCCTGAACCCCAATTTGCTAGAAAGGACGATTCACAGTGCCAACTGCTCCTCCTCAGGATTGGGCCAAGTACAGAGAACAGCTATAATGTGTATAAGTATGATTAACAAAGTAGACATCGTCTGGCATCATGTTGATTTTCCCATGTTTTTGCATTTGTGAGGAGGATAGTGTCAATGGTTGTATTGAAATCTGTGAGAGCTGTTCAATCACTAATATATTCCAAAGTTGACATCAGTAAAATAAGCAAAAGGGAAAAGTTTGACTGAGGACACGAATGGCCCTGAACATATCACGTTCAGTAACGTTACTCCGCCATGTGCAACCAATGTTTGTCAATACATCAGGAAGGACAAGAATGTATCATAATGGATGTATCCAGAGACCGCTGGAGGAGCTTGTACTGTGTCTGTTGTTTGAACACATTTTGGCTTCAGTGAAGATGGAGTCAAATATAAACACTGCAGAAAAAAAACAATCTAAGAACCTAAAGGTAACACAACCAACGTTCAAAATAATATATAGAAAAGGCACTAAAGTCATTCAATAGTGCACATGTCACTACTAGGAGCACAACAAATGCCAAACAACAGTCAAAGGATTCAAAAAGATGAAATATCTAATTTGGAACACAGTTGGTTTCTTCAAAGCCCTCAACAAAAGATGCCCTGTGCCATCATCAAAATATTTTTTCCAAAAAGCAGTACAACATGTACCAAATGTGTCAGGAGTGAGTGGCGGCTGAACTAAAATTTGATCAGTTACTCCTCATCTCTGGTCAGGTAAATGAAAGAGCCTCTGAGCCTTAACAATGCTCTGTTACTGATGAATGGAACCTGCATACACAGTTCCATGAAAATCCATCTTACAGACATTTCAGTCTTTATTGAGTAAATCATCTAGAGACCAACTGACAGACCAGCTAACATTGCAATTATAAATAAGATAATACAGCAGATAAATGTGGCTAATACTGTGCAAAGTGATACGTCTTTTAGCAATGAAGAGCTTAAGTCAATGTTCAGCATTTGTGGATATAATGACAATATAAGCTATATGCATATGATATTATGTTCTCAGTCCGCATATTAATGTGATAAATGTATCGTACACAGTGGTGAAACGCTGACACTATGCTGATCGCAACCCATTAGTGCATGTGTTGGAGTTAAAACAGTAGAATTACATTATTTTAATTATGTCAATAATTAATTAAGCAGACCAGCAGGACAATCACAATAGCAGTAACTAACAGTGGACTCCACACGCTAATCGAATTGGTGGATCAAAATAAAGAGATTACTTGATAGACTAACAACCTAGAAAAAGTATATTTAGAATTCTTCATGTAGTATGTTTGTGTTTTTTCTCTCTCTTAAAGTTAAATGTGTTTTTTCTTTCTTTATGCTCCCCGCTTTGTGTCGTGTCAGCTGAGAAGGTCAACCACTGTGTTCTGTAATGAGGAGAGGAAAATAATCACAGACTGCTCTTTCTCATCCAGCACAGCAAATAAGGGATTAAGGGCCTCACTTTCCTTGGTATCCTGGGTTCTGGAAGGCATAGTGGCGGCTGATATTTCACAAATTGTGTCTCTGTCATTCCTTCTTCTTTCCAGTATCATCTAAATGTTCGCCTGCAAACTGTGTGTCAGACAGCTAAATGAGCCGACCAAAAACACCTCCCTTCACCTCATCTGGTAACCCAGACAACAGCCAATTCAAGGATGGTACCACAGGAGATGCCAACCACAGAATTTAGGGATTATTTGGAAAAATACTAATAGCAGTGTTTAAAATCAGTGTTCTCCTCCATCATTGTTAATACAGTAACCAAACACACTGCCAACAATCTCAACTTCTAACTGTAGCTTAATTGCCAGCTACAAAAAACGACTTCCTTAATAGTTAATTTTTTTGGGACATTTAAGGCTAATGCTAAGGAGAAACGTGTCTGAGGCTACGTTCACACTGTCAGTCTCATTGGTCAATTCGGATTTTTTTCTTAGATGAATTTTTTGTGTAGCTGTTCACATAACTCTGTACATGTGCCCTATATCAGACTCCAGTATGAATAGTTCACGGCTTTAAACTGACCCGCGGGACCCACAAAAGAACAATAACAAAGACATCACTCGTTGCATGCTGTCAATACAGAAGCAAAAAGGAAGCCAAGTTCGTTTGAATACTTTAGTTTAGAGTAAAAGGGTTTTTAGTGATGTTTATATCGTTTCTAGCGATGTTTTCGAGGGGAATGCGACTCGCACCAGTGCAGCTTTGTGATGAATGTCCATGGAAGATCACATCAAAGTCGCAAGAATCCTGACCTGACGGTTCAGAATGAGGTTAGATTGCAAAAAATCGGACCTGTCGGATTTAGGACCACATATGGATCTGGAAAAGATCTGATTCCTTGTGGTTTGTGCTGTTCACACTGCCATGACAAAGTTACATAAGAGCAAAAAAATCAGAACTGGGCCACAATTTTTCCTGCAAAACATAAAATTGATTTCCGAACTGGATCGGTTGAGGCGCGAGTTAAGAAATGCCTTCACTGGTACTGTTAGCCAGCAGGGTTGCGTTCAAAGTATGGAGATAGATGATCTGCTGTGGCGACCCTGAAAGGGAACTGATGAAAGATAGAGAAGAGGAAGCCAAGGGAAAAAGATAAAAGCTCAACCTTTATTAGCTCATCCATGGCTCAACAAAGACAACTGATTACCAACTGACCAGTCCCAGCTTGGATAGGGAACACTGGCAAACTAAAGTGTTTAATTTAACTTAATGGAATCTTTGATAAATATGTTTCCTGAGACACAGATGCCCCTACTACTCGAAGAAAATGTGCGGACTTTGGCAGACCATACGTTCTATCAGCAGAAACATTCTACTCATACTAGAAGATAGCAAAGAAAACAGAAATGTTTAGCAATTTGTGCTTCATTAGCTCTTCTGTAGGAGAAGACATCACAGGCTAGCCTTCGCTACCAAGTACATCAATGGTTCACTGGTTCAAGGTGGTCCAAAGAAGTTTTTTTTTATCCTTTAGACCACTTTTGTTCATACTAACCACTGCAGATCAGAAACAAACTATAATGGTTTTATTCCACTGAGACCGTCGCCGTTGCGCTAAAATCGTAGATGCGCCGCGGTTTCGCTCCGTATTTATCAACACCGGACGCGTCTCAAAAGTGGAGGGTCTACGCCTGCGTGCAATGTTTTTCTGCTTTGTTGTTTTAAAAGGGATTTTAAGATTGGAACTTACAGAATGGCCCTTTACTGTATTCATAGTAGATAATTAGTAGATTAGAAATCCTCACCTTCCCCTTCACAAACTCCTGCAACCTAACTCCATGCTCTCTCCCTTTGCTGTTGTCCATGTAAAAGGATCTGTGGTGTCATAGTTGAATAAATCTGTCCTTGTCCATGGTGACTTGTTGCTCCTCTGACAAACCACGGAATTTCTAGCCTAATGTAATTCAAGATGTAATGTCGAGCTGCTGCTGGGACACATCGCGGTCTGATGAAATTTTGAATGCCAGCAATCGGGAGCTGCGATCGCATCCGTAACGCAATGCAAAGTAATGTTCCTGTGGAATCAAGCCTTAAGACCATGCAGTTCAGGGGATGCTGTGACCCAAATCTCTAGTCCTCACAATGTAACTCAAGTCAGATTCAAGCAAAACCTTCAGATTCAAGCAAAATTTTTCCTATTTTAAAACAAATCCTAGAAAAAACAATCTGCTTCAAAAAGAATCGTGGAGATTGATCAATATTGGTATTCAGCTGAATGAAATCAGTAGCTTGGATCCTCGAAACCAAACCCAGAAACAACGGAGGAGGGAATAGGAAGTAGGAGAAGGCGCCCAAAGATGGAGCAGTCGAGGCGAAAAGAACGCAAGGCTCACCTGGAGACAAGAATTTGAAGCAGACCTTGCTGGCAGCCTGTGTGATAGACTTATGTAAGTTAGTACTTCAATTAGTACTGCAATCATGCGGGCATCTCTAGAGGCAGCCAAGTTTGTATAAAGATGAATACTAATAAGGAATAAGGTTTAAATCCTCCGTGCTGAAACTCTTTCTTGTCACAACAGACTGTCTGGTCGGCATCCACATATATGAGTGTGTGTGTGATCGTGAACATTAGTTTGCAAACGGGTGTATAATGTCTTATATTAGCTTTGTGAAACAGAATCCCAAGGTCCTACCTTATAAACAAGCAGGGCTGTTTTTCATATTCATGGTTGGCAAACATTAGCTGTAATAAGGGAGCCGGTGCAATGGAGAAGAATCCCATCATCACTCCTGAGAGAGCTGGACACACAGACACTGACCCACACGCACACACGGCAATAAAGATTCTTTAAATTACAGACGCACAATCGGACATCAAAAACTAGTGATTGTGCAGACACACACACATCGGCTGGAATCCTCTCCCATTGGTTGGATAATGCATAAAGAGGCTAGTTGCCACGAGGAAATGATAAGCCTTACTTCTCATGGTATGGAGGAGGTTTAATTATCCAGTCTCTGTGTAATCACATGGAAACAGCTTCTCACTCGTCTTTTATTAAGTCTTTTATAGCTTTTATGGCTGAGGGGGCAATATTTTATGAATTATTGAACAACCTTGCAGTGCTTATTTACATCTTACAGGCTCACAGTAGCTAACTCTTTTTAAAGGCAGGGAGGAAACTCCTAAAATGACCTCAAACAGGCTATCTGCTCTCTTCCATGTGAGGTGGGGAAGCCGGAAATGAAGCTGTTATGTCATTTTGCTTTAGTTCAAACACAGGCCTTTAAATAGACAATTAGCCGCTTTATTTAGCCTCCTTTGTTCCACACAGATGGGATTCCATTTTGAACAAGAACGATGTGTGGAAATAAATGATGCTCTGTCTGCCGCACAAATTAGCCATAACATTTTAACTGTGTAGACTCTGTCGAATCAAAGGCAAGCATTCCCCTGATTGATCTCCTCAAATTGAATGTGACGTGAGTCCGCAGCATTTTATCGTAAAGAAAAAGAAGAAGGAAAGCCCCCCTAATGAGTAAACATGAAATGTAAAGCCGAGATTTGGATGAAATCAGTAGTCCATCAATAGTTCATTTTCTGAGTTAGTAAAACTCAGAAAATAGTATTTTTTGTATAAAAGCTCCAACTAGTGAGTAAAATATGAGCTATTAGATTGGAATATAAGGTCAAATACGGTAAATCTCCCCACGTCGATCCAGAGGCACCGAAATTTGAACTAAATAGGACCAACTATTGAGGAACGATGGCCCCAAACCTTATTGGGATAAAGCCTATGTCTATGTGGGTGTACAATTTGAAAATGACCAATGAAGTGATTTTGGGTTAGCGCGTTAACACGAACGAACTGCAGTAATGACGATCATTATCTCTCCATTGGCATCTAGCCTAAGCTCAGGTGAAACCACCTCACATCATGTTCAAGATTTTAAAATTAGACCTCCGACTGCCGCTGAGATTGACAGCGAGTGTTGAAGCAGTGACGCTGATACACTTCTGATGTTCACTCTTGTTTCACTGATAATAAACGATTATCCCCAAGAGTCTATAAGCTTTCACCCCCCCAACCCGATTAAGGGCAGCTTCACCCATTTCTCTCCCCAACTGTTGCTGACAATGCCTCATTGCTTTAATGAGCGACCAGTTAATTCCTTCTGCATGATAAACTACACTAAAGCTCCCCTCCAAGGAAATATTTTTCCTTAACAAAGCTAAGTAATAAAGAAGTGCTTCATCGAAATATTTTACTGTGACGCGATAACATCAGTAGATTGCAATAGCAATCTGGACTCTGAAAGTACCCAGAAATAGAAAATCTCATCCCCTCCTTCCAGGCTTCGCTTCAACTCTACATACACATGAATGTGCTCTGCTTAAATAAGCAGCTAAGTAAAAGGAAAAAAATCAAATAAGCACAGGCCAAACAGCAACTTCAGCGGTTTACAGCCTTCTGCAATAGGTGCGTGTTTTGTGCTTATGTTACTTGGTTTGCTGCGTTTCGAGGTCTGTTGCGGGTTTTTTGGCCCATACACCGCATCTACGAAGAGCAGCACATTATTGTCATCGCTAACTTTATCTTATAACTTCGTGTTTCATGTAGACTTTGGATGTACCCAACTGCCATGACCATACAGACCATCCACCCTGAGGACTGACTTGTTATTATTTTTGCTAACTAACAAACTTTTTTTCTACCTCTGAACTTTCAAAGGCAACTTAATTGACATTTGTCAATAGGGACAACTGGTTAGAGGAGCCGGACGGGTCGCACAGTGTAAGCACGGCAATCCTGAGCTTCCGCAAATGTAGGATTCATACAGTGGGAGTTGAAATCCAACAGCATACGGTGTAAGCCCAGCTGCAAAGGGCAGTTTTTTCCCGCCACCATCGCCAAGTGTTCGCTAATGGAGGAGTTTGTTGGTTCTCAGGAGAATAATGAATAGAGCCTTTGATGTAAATTGGCGCTATGTAAATAAAATTAGATTTTATTCATAACAACAAAGAGGACTGCCTATGAATAGCCGGAGGAAGATCCCCCTGATAAAGGGACAACCCAACTCTGGCCTGTTGTCCCTGTAATTAGACTGGCTGAATGAAGACGAGGAGTGAATAAATGCACAATGTGTGTTATGTCCCCTGGGTTCCTCTTGGTGGGGACATACTGGTAACTTGTTTCTGCCTGCAGGTGGCTGATAGGGTAACCTGGAACACTTGTTGCACCCAGGAACTCTTGTTTTAATTAAGGCCATGCTGCAGATTAATCACTTTGTCTCTGCTCATCCAACAGGCATCATGGTTTGGTTCTGAGCCAGGTCATAACAAATGGGGGCTCGTCCATTTAGTTTGTTTTGTAAAGGGTTTTTGCTGTGTGCCTTAAGCAATTATATAATGATAATAAATGCTCATTAGTTGGTTGGTCTGCATTTGGCTTTATTCTGGTGCTGTGTTCGTTTGTGGGCGATACCCCATGGGCTCTCCTGTTCGATTGTAAGATGATGTTGGATTGCCATGTGTCATTTTAAAGGTAAGTGTTTGCTGTCTCAATACAATTCAGAGATTTCTCCATCATACTGTTACACAATTCCCCTTTGGGATATATTATTTTTGTATTGTTGTGGGGAGCAGTCAGTGGTGGTTATGCGTTGATGACCATCTCAGGGGCATAGCCGTGGAATGTTTTTGGCGGCGGCTTGCTTTCGCGTTGCTTCATTTTGGTTACATTGCTTAATGCACCCAATACACCCACCCACAACCGCATGAAGACTAGGTTTTTTTTGATGCAAGCATTGTAACATTTGTAAATGACCATAAAAAAGACCTGTTGTTGTGAAATTATACACCATTATGATGTCATTTTAGCAGATAAAATTCGAAAAGATGAACTGAAAAATAATTACTTCCTCTTTATTTGACCAAGGTGTGTTACAAAAAGGTGATGTTGGTGCACACGGACCAGGGTCTGTTCCAGTGGGTGTGCCCACAGGTTTGAATCCTTGTGAAAACAAACCAATAAATAATGTATATGTAGTTCTTATCCTTCAGAAAAATTGTGAAAAATTGTGAAAAATTGTAAAAAGTTCAGTACATGCTATTACCAGCTAGTGGTACGTAGCCTATATAATACTACAGTGGTACTCTCAAACAGATCAAGTTTAGCATGTTGTGTGTGTAAAGCCCCCAGAAAACCAACTTCCACCTTTTAAAACCATGTTTTTATCTCAAAATATACAAAGGTGGGAAATAATTCAGTGGAAATAATGTATTACTGCACTTAAGTGGAGTTTTCAGGTATCTGTTCACAAAATCAGAACATTATATCCCTTAATTATCAAAACTTTTTTCTTCCTGATACAGATTATTTTCATTTTACATCAAGACAGATTTAAACCGCTGTGTAAATATTACAGTATCACACTCGTCAGACAAAAAAGAACAACAAAATGTGAAACATGTAAGAAGGTGAAAAAGATAAAAAGTAATGCAAGAAACTGGACCTCAAGTAAAAGTGTTCCTGATCTTTTCCTTCTATTTCTCTGCTCGTGTTCTACATTATGGTCATTCAAAGATCATCCATGCTGAACACATTCTGAGCCGGCGAATGACTGTAATTAAAGCTGAAATAAAGTCCCCCATCCCTTAAATTAATATAATGTTAATATGACGCTAGTGTCATTTAGATTTGCATAAAAACAGTCAGAATGATTTGAATATGTTTTAGAGGCTACTGAAGTAATTCTCCTCTACATGAGTAAAGGTGTTGAAATAATATACCTGCTTTTTACTTCACATAGATAACTGCATTTCTGCTTTTACTACTACTACTTTTGGTCACCTTTACAAATTTGTCTAAACATTTACACATCTATATACACATTTATATATTTGTCTACAGATCCACAGATCCCAATAATAATTTTTTTGTGCATGTTCATATTCTTAGAATTTTGACTATATATTTGAAGGTGTGTACTTATATCATTGATAAATAAAGTATGTATTTAGACATGATGTTTACATTTGAGAATTTTATTTCACACACACACAGATTGAAATACAGTTACCAACTCTCCACACACACACACACACACACACACACACACACACACACACACACACGAACACACACACACACACACACACACACACAAACCCAACCACTACAGTTGTAGTGGGTGGAAAATATTTTGAATATCTTAATTATAATAATTAATAATTAATCTTTTTTTATCACATTCTTGAAAATGACTGAAGTGATTTTGATTTCCTTGAATTTCTCATTAATGGCAAAAATGCAAGAAATTTTAAGGAACAATATATTAAATGGTAAAAAAAAAAGAAAAGCTGTCCGAATTTGGAATTGGCGAAAGTGAACACAACCTACTGAACAATGTGATGTGGAACCTCTTTAAATGGATTTTTGCAAAAATAAAGCCTGTTTTCTTCTTACTCCAATGCTGTGGATGCCCAGTAGCTGGAATTTATTCAGAATTTCCTTTTCTAAATCATTGACAGATTACCCACAAAGCGATTCACAGCAGTGAAACCTAGAATGGCCGGGGTCTCGGAGGCTTCCAAATCCCTTTTTATGTTTGTTATGATCCAACCTGCCCAATTCAAAGCCTTCCATTCTTCCATGGACAAAATATTTTGACTCAAAAACACATCTGAGAATCGTTCACATACAGTGAAAGGATTTATTTTCGTCTCTTTGTGGGGGCGTCATTATACCTGGATGCCCTCTGTGCCGGGCTGCTGCAGGAGTTTGACCGTACGCGTGTGTGCTGTCGTCTGGCCGCGGCCGTCATGCCAGGTCAAGTTGCTGCCTCCGGCGCGACGCGGCAGCTGGTAGCTCAGCTCCTCAGCAGACAGCGTGTGCTCCAGGGAGGCACGACAAAAACTGAAGCTGGACGCCGCTGAGAGGAGTGAAAAGCAGAAAGAGCAGGGGGGAAAAAACAAACAGTGATAAGTACACGCAGCAGGAAAACCAATATAAATAATTGATCCTCACGGTATCAGACTTCACTCCAGATTCCGTGTGTGTGCGTGTGTTTGTGTGCATGTGTACTGACTCTCAGACATCCTCAAACGGCTGTTCTGGTGATGTTGGTGGACAGCAGTGCTACTATGATCTACAATTACACTGAGTGCATATTCACAGATGCAGTGCAGGATATTTGGAATTGTGTATCTTTGGCTGGATAAGCATTTGATTGTATAAATCCTCAATTCAATTCAAACAACTTTATTAATTTCACCAAGGGTGATTCATTGTGAGCAGCTCAAACACAAATCACAGTCACACAAAATCACCATATGGAATATTTCACAAAGACTTCGAATGGAAGTAACGTTAAATAAGATAATAAGATAAGATAATGTTCAGAAGCAGCCACCATAAACCCTGATGGGTTGATTGTTTTTCCTCCCTCCTTTTTACTCTTCCAGGACTGAGTGTTTGCGCTGACAGTAAAGGCAGGTAAGATGTCAATGCTGTCAGAGTGCAGTTCAACAACAATAAAAGGGTATCCTCCGCGGCTCACATCAATTTGTACAGCAGAAGATATCCTGTGGTCGTTGGCCTTCTATGATATTGTGTTGAATCTAAAGGGGACTTATACAGCCACCGCTCCCCTGAAAAAGGCACTAAATTATCCATGATGTGAATAATAAGAGGATTTAAATGGACATCGACCAGACATAGCTGAAAAGAGCAAGTGGAGGGGAGCAGAAAAAGGGATGATTGCATGGAAGATAGCAAAAGAGATAAAGAGAGACCAAGTGGGGCTAGGTCACGATTCTGCAGAATCACCACAACAAAGAAACACTGTGGTTCAGGGGGAACAAGGGAAATGTGTTGGTAAATGAAGCCAAAAATGATTCCAACCAAATGTAAGAGTTCTCTGAGCATTTCTGAACCAAAACATTTTTTGAGATGTTAAAATTCCAGTCCTAAATTATGCTTGAGTAGAAATCCTTACTATTACTAATACGCTGCAGGGCTACAGTAAAGCATTTTATAATTCCCTAAATTAACTGGATTCTTTCCTCAAATGTAATGCACTCACCATCACGGAGAGAGAGAGACAGAATTACTGATGGTGGTGCTAAAAGTAGAACAAGGCATATTAAATACTGCATTCATTACTCTGGAAGATGAGAAAAAGTGTCTTTACAACATAAAAATGTCAGTGCATTCTTTGAGAACAGCATCATTTAATTTTCCTTGCACCTCCATAGGGACGGGACTTAAAAGAAGCCATGTGACAATGACATTTCATCCATGACCCCTGCAAAAAATACAAAAGTAAAAATATTTATATAAAATGTATATACATACAGTGTATAAAATCCCCAATGCTAAGATTGTATGATTTGCCGACCAAACTAAAATTTTAAAATTTTAACTCTAAAAATGCACAATTATTTATCATGGTCAATAATTATGCAAAGTAAGGTGAAGCCAGAATCTACAGTTTGGGAGCAGATCTAGCTCAAGATGTTGAGTGGTAGTCCGCCCACTCGGACGTTTGATGGTTCCTGGTGATGTGAATGTGAGTGAATGGTTGTGTGTCGGCCCTGTGAAGAACTTGTTCAGATCTACACTGTCTCTCGTTCAATGTCAGCTGGGATAGGCTCCTGCCGCCCCCCAACCCTAAACTAAAACCCTAAACCTAAAACAACCCTCAACCAAAATGATTTGCTTCTATTTCTAGCGTTTTGCCATCATAGTCATAAGACTTAGACCTGTTGGGGGCTTGAGCATTCCCCCCGATTCGCTCCCCGTTGCTTCACAGGGCCTTCCTACCGCTCCCCAGGGGTCAGATGCAGAGAACTGTTTTCACAATGTTGCACTGTGCGAGTGATAATCAAGAGTAAACACTCCTATAATGTAACAGGAAAGGTAAACGATGACGTTTGCCGTAATATTTAGTTGTTTACAAAGCGCTGATAGGCACAGATGTAAAACATGGCGGTGTTCTGCTGCTGTTGGTTTGTTCAGTTGAAATAAACACAACCTGCAGAGAGAAGGATCTCCGCTGTGGCCCAGTTGCACAATCTCTTTGTTAAAAGAGCTTCTGAGACAAGTGACGGTGGAGTTTGTTCTAGTCAGCGCTGCTGAGCACAGAGTTCACGCAGCCGTGATGGAGGACTGAATAAAGAGTAGAGATGAGAAGCACCAAAGGCCTGTCAGGAATGACTGCTGTCTAACCTTTTCTTCCTCACCTATACCGTGTTCTTTCTCTGCAACAATGCTTTCCCCTTTTCTATATGTAGCTAATACTGTCTAAATCCTCTTATGCCGCAGTACTTTTTCTTGTTTCCCTCTTTTCTCTCGCTTTTCTCATCCTAGTTGTCAGGTCTTAAGGGTTGTTGGTATGAACCAAGCCCAGGCCTAACATAATTACTGCCACTCAGACTGAGAGGGAGTAGACAGGAGGAAGGAACACAGAAAGGAAAGACTTTGCAACCTTAAAGACCTGCCAATATCACAGAAAAAGAAAAGACGATGTTGAAAAGCGAAGCCAAGATGGACAAGAGAGATCGAGTGAGTGCACTAACTTAAAATGCTCGGGGAGACTTGTTAATAGATCACTACTTCACTTAACTTCACAAGCTGTTCCAGACAGACTTTAACCCTGAGCCCTACAGAGAATGGCTGACATAAAAGCAAGCTTTTCCATTTTCCATTACCACCTTTCTACTCCGCCAAGAAGGTGATGTTTTTACCTCTGTGTGTTTAACTGTTTGTCTGTTTGTTAGCAAGATTACAGAGAAACTAATGGACAGATATGCTTGAAGTTTTATCCTAGATAATCCTAGAGAGCATATTGGTTTGATGACGTTTCATGTGTCACAACATTTAAAATAGATTATTAGGAAACCGATTGTGGTTGTGTAGAAACTCTTGTCAGTTTTCATTTGTTGTCAACAAACGGAAATAAACTGGAAATACCGCATTATAAAGTTCATCCAAACGTCCTCTTTGCGTCTTTGGAAAAAAATGAGTGGGATGATGTGATTATTATATCTTTGTTATTTTTCAGCATAGGAAGAAAAAAAAAAAAAAAAGGCAATCGGACTTCTGAGCAGAAGCATGGAAGTAGAATAAGGAGAGAAAACCAGTTCCAGAGTATTTGAGAGATACTGAGAGAGTTTGTTGGAGGTAGATTTAGAGGCTGGAAATGACTCATAAATTAATGGGAAAATATGCATGAATTCTTCCTAAATAAAGTGTCCACTTTGGGGATTATGGCTTTGTTTTCAAAAATGTGTTGAAATGTACAAAGTTTTTAGAGTTTAAAAGCTTTAATTAAAACATTTTTTAAAACAGAATGAGTAGTTTTATAAATGTTTAAACCTGTTAATTAGTATCCTTACCACTTAGCAGAAGGTTTCATCTTTCTTTCTGTCAATTGGCCAAACTGGCCTCCCAATTGACCATAACCAGAGTGGTATTAACTTTTGCCACCAATACTGGTAACTTTTATAATCTGTAGTAATCTGAGTGTCCTTTCAAATGAGGGATATCAATAGGTGAATGGAATCAGGCAGGATGAAAACTAAAAAGCATATCCGTCTCATCAGTTTAAAACACTCGAATTAAGTAGTCAGTTAAAAATTAAAAACTCAGTTTCATATTAAACTTCAGTCGCATCCAGTTTGTTGTGAAGGAGAAAGGACTGCTGGTGGTAAAGGTGCAAAAATCAATGGCAAAGTCCCAGACAGGCATTTGTGTGTCGGTGTGTGTACAGAGAATTCGTAAAGACACGGACCAGTGGAGTGTAACCTCATATCACCTCCTCCTGACAGAGCAGCATATCTGCCGTACAGAGTGGCTGCTAAATCTCAGAGGTGTTGCCTTTTGAAAAGGTAATTAAGCTTTAGGTGCAGCACCTTGGAAGGTCTTTCCAAGTCAAATCCCACCGTTGATTAACATGACATCATTGGGAATGACTCATTTGACTGCAAAAACTAATATCTAAATTAGTTCATGCAAACTATTTTGCTACTTAGGCTTTATATTGAAGCTTAATTTTTGCATAAACTTGGCATCAATTTTTGCCTCTCACATGAAGTATGAGGGAAGGGGTCTGCCTTCAGGCACTGGCCTTTTCTTCAGCATGATATTTACATCCAACCCGCTCCCTGCAAATCAACTCTCACTCAACTTAAGATAAAATGTCTATTTACAGCTCAAGTTTTACATGAAAAAGGGCTTATCCTTATTCCTCTGTGATCTGCAAAGGGGGAGGGGTCAATCTTCAACATGGAGTGATTTAACGCCTGTGGAACACATTAAAGCTGAACCCATAAATAGAGCCACAGCGGGCCAGCGCTGCCAACTCCCACTATGTCAGGAGCATCTACCAATGATCCACATTTGTGTGTACCGTAGGCAAATAAGTTAAGGGATGGGCCATTTGCATCTCTTATGATTTAAGAATAAAATTAAAAAGGTTTGGGGGGTTGGAAGGATTCTGGTTGAAGATTTAAAAATAAAATAAAACCCAGAGGGCTTTTCCCATAATGCACCGCCATCTATTACCCACCGTGACATAAGAAGCTGTTGCTGTGGCGGGGGATGAGGTTTACCTCTCACAAACTATCAGTGTCACAGGAGAATACAGATAGGGAAATGGCAACAAACTCTGGACATCCACAGTGTTGACTGGTTGACGATAACAATACACCAACTCTCGTCAGCACACAAATGAGGGAACTGTCGGCTAAATCTGTGCATGTGATTGTCTGCGTTACTGAAAGGTGACATGTTCAAGAATGTGACTCACAACGCCAACGTGAGGACTGGAATCTCCTCACGTCTTACAAAAACCCTGCCTGCTTCTGTTGAGACTCAGACTAAAGATGCAGAGACCGAGGCTGGATGCTGAAGTTAAGATTCAGGGTAATTATGTCTCATAATGCAAAGGGTGCCACAGAGAACCGGTGTCATTCCTGTTATGACTCCAACAGCAGTAGTAAAGGTCCAACTGCTTTCTGAAAGCTCAGAGCAGACAGCAGCAAAAGCGTATATTAGAAATGCCAGGCAGACCTTGGTCTCCTCTCTTCAGGCGGTGCTTCAAGAAAAAAAAAAAAAGGTTGGTTCCGGTGTGGAGTACAGAGCGATGTTTCTAACTCTCCACTGTGCCCCCTACTTGCATTTCCACAGAGTCAGACAGAACTATTGATTATCCATCATTGTGTCAGAAAAAATTAAATTTCAGATCACTTTAGATGAAAGACGCACATAGCTGCCGGGCACACCAGCAGAGTTCACCAAAGTCTTCCACATCAGCCCACTCCTGTCACGCCCACTCCTGCTCAAAAGACCTCACCGTATGTTTCACCCAGGAGGAGGGACAGGAAGGATGAGACAGAGGGCGAGATGGGATCCAAGAGCGTGGCCTGGATGTGCCTCGCACAGAAGGACAGAAAGAGAAATGAGCAAGATAACAGGCCACAGAAGAGATAATAGATGGGAGTTAAGCTTCAGAGCAGACTATTAATATTAATTGCATCAGGAAATCAGTAGATGGACTCATGTGATTTTGTTTTATAGTCTCGCCTTCAAAGCCGAGCCCCCATATGATGACAGGGAAAGGGGGCAGATTAGATCTGACTGACCATGGATAAAACACAGCAATATCAGTGGGGAAGGGAAGAGGATGATGAGGATGAGGTCGAGCAATGGGATGTGAGGTTTGATCAGGTTGGATCAAAATTCGGACAATCGGTTCAAAGTAAGAATCGGAAGTAACCGGTTCTTTACACCGGCAGCCCCGAACCTCTGGAATGATCTAACCATGCAAGTCAGAACTGCAAAGATTCTCTTAGTTTTTTACATTGAGGCTCTGTGCCTGATTTAAATCTTAGTTAAAAACAAGCCTTTTTTACCTGGCTATGATTTGAGTTGAGCCACGAAACTTGTATTTAATCTGTTCATTTAAAAATATTTATCTAAATGCATATTTTATTTTACCCTTTCATCATACTCGATGTTGACTTAATTGAGGATCTGATTTTTCCTCATTCACGCTCATTTGTGTTTTCATCTTTATCAGTCTTACCTCAATGTGTGATTTTTGATTTTCTGTTCTGTTTATATTGTTATGTCTGATCTTGATTCCTGATCCATGATCGTTGCGATGATCACATGTCGTCTGTTTTAACATGTTATTTAACTTATTTTCTCTGTATCTGTGAAGCGACTTTGGTATTAAAGCGATCTATAGATTAAATACATTATTATCATTATTAATATTAATATTTATACTATTATTATTATTATTATTATTATTATTATCTGTTCAACACTTTGGTCAATCCCTTGTGGTTGATTTAACCATTTTATATAAATGAACATGACTTTACTTAAGTTCACATTTAGTCTCCGGTGACTTTGACCCAAGAACAACCGACTCTCTGGTTCACAGTATTTGTGTAATGCATCCAGAATATAATCAACACAATGAATCCAGTGGGAAAATAAATCTGTGATTTTCAAACGATGGTTGAAGGGCCGCAGATTTACAAGGGCGAGTTCTGTCTGGACACATTAACATGATCATTTTTATGCGATACTGAATCATCACTTGACATGCTAGCCTGACTGTGGAGATGATCAGTCTGTTCTCACACAGCAGCTACAGTGTTGTTAATCACCGTTCATGAAAACCGTTGACAAATCCATACACACTCGCTTGTTTAGAATTTCTAAATGGATCTGGGCATCAGATGGGATGGAGCATGAAATAAGGAAAATGAAATGAAAAGGTCAGACTGGGCATATAATAGCATTATGCATGTTAATCCTGATGTAGATTTACATGGCAAATATCACAAAGGTTAGACTGAACTGTATCCAATTGATTTTATAATATATATCTATGAAAGGTCAAGATGTTAAATAACCACACTCCAATCCACACTTTACACTAAAACCTCTGCTTTCAGCTGTCTCAAAAAACAGCAAATAGCAAACATGCTAGGTTCTAAAATACCTGACGTCCGTCATGAAGACTGTCCGTTTCTGTATTCTACTGGAGAGTCTCAAACATGAGGAGGGAAAAGAAAAATCAGTAACCCAAAACTTCTCGGCTTGGACAAGAGCGGCATAATATACATTAAGGGTTTGTTAACAGCTGTTTACCGAAGTGGCAAAATTAACCCTTTGGGTGGATTAACAAATGGTTGGTTGCAAAGTATTTCAAATCGTTCATTTCCATCTCAACTTAGCACCAAGGCCTTGATGCAGACACAGACTGAACTGAAAGCAGATAGTAAATCACTCTAGCAGGTCATCACGCAATACTGTCTGCATGCATTTTAATATCAAAATGTGAAAGCTTGATATTTAAACGCAATTTAAGCTGATCATTCTGAACCCAGAGCTGTAAGCCATATGGTCTGCTAATGGACTCTTAAGTGATTCAAGCATTCCGTACATTCATCATTGATGGCCTACAAGGCTGTCTTGCAGGGATCTACTACACTCTTTTTGGAGATCATGGAGAAATTAGCTCCTTAGACCCACACATTAAATTGTCTACAAGTAGATGGCAGTCATCTGTAGAGCCTGTGCACAACGTCGCACTCAGATAATGAGAATGGACTGGGATTCAATGTGATTGTCACATGTGGTCTGTAAATCGATGCAGTGCACTCATGCTGTGGCCTGGTGAGCGAGGTGGATGAGGAGGACTTCAGCACTCAATACTTTATTGAGTTCTTTAAGCCATGACGATCACACAAGTCGTCCGCTTTGCATGCATGTGTGAATCAGTGATAATAGACCTCGGACACTTTACAGTTTAAAAATAAATGAGCAATGTATCACGCAGATATTATACGTATAATAAACATATAGTACACATATTTATATCCTTGAAACGTCGGGGATATTGTGGAATAGTCATCGCAGCAAATTGGTTGTGTTAACGCGATAACTCAATGCTATTTCATGGATCATTTTCAAATTGTGTACCCACATAAGCCTTGTTGAGTGGAAACACTGGAGTGATTTGGGAATAGATCGGTTGAGTATTTCTGAAACTAAGAGGAGCTATATTGTCAAAATTTCCTGCTTTTGAATCAAGTCGAGGGGCTCTACCTTGTATATATCATATTTTATACTAATAGTTCATATTTTACTCACTAGGGCAGGGGTGGGTGGAGAAACCCAATAGGCTGAACTCAATTCCGCCAAATATTGATCTTATCTCTTTATAAAAAAATTAAAAAATCGTATGGTTTTGATAAGCTGCTACTGGTAAGAGGATATGTTGTGATTTGGCAATAAAAATGTGAAAAAGTTTACTAGAAACACCAACATTATTATTAAATATTCACAAAAACAATTGTTTCGTAGTCTAATTACCTCAATTTGCTGTTTTTCAGGGGTTTTTTTCTTGTTCAGTGGGAGATATCTAGTCTGCGTTGGACTGGAACTAGTGCAGTAAAGTCAAGTTGAATGTCTGAGGTAGATATGCGGCGGACAGCTGAGAGGTGATGATCAGTGAGGGAGAATCTGTATCTATATTTGTTAAATTGTATCACTGAGAAGGTGTGCTCACATATGTAGGTAGATCCAAAAAGAACCAACATCTTCTGAACATGCCTCCTCATGAACGGAAAGTTCTTTTCTTTTAGTGAAGAATAAAGGTCCAGGAGAGATAGTGACTTAAGGTGCTGGGCCAGGAGGGTATCAGACTGCAGGTCAATGAGTTCCAGCTAAACATCACTGGCTGAATTTTCCACACTGCAAGTGAAGGGAGGGGAAATCACATGCATTTCGCTTTAAACTGTTTTGAAGTCTTCAAATCACCTTAAAAACTCACCATGCAGTGCCCCTAACATGGATGAGTACCTGCAAAGGTGATCAGCTGATGGTTACCATTCAATTGGCTTGAAAGATGCTGCATCTTCTTCATGAAAGCCTTCGCCAGGCTGTAAATTTAATGTGCAAATAGGCCCTTATCTTGCAGTCTGGTATTTAGCTCATTTATAAGTGCAGTCACATCATCAGCAAATGCAAGATCTGTCGTCTTGTCTGCGTCTGAGCTCTCTGGTATGACCTTGCCTTTGTTCTCACAAAACTCTTGACACTCTGCTCTCAGGTCCCATACTCTTTTTAATTACTTTGCCCAGGCTGAACTATCCAAAAGTTCACCACACAGTCTGTGATCCGGTGCTCTCGCCCTGATGAAGTTAACTATTTTAGTTACCACATCAACAAGTTGCTTAATTTTTAGCACTGACTTACACAGCATCCCCGGATGTATAATGCAAAGAAAAATACCAACTTCAGTTCAGGGTTCATATCAGTCACATTTTCTTGAATCCGCGTCAAAAGTCCGACATTTTTCTCTGTCAGATTCTGACAAACATCGGTCGTAACACCTGCCAGTTTGACCCATTTAAGTCCAAGCTTGTCAAAGCAAGAATTTACCCCTGTGAACAAATCACTACCCTCTGTTGTACCTTTCATTGTCTGCATTGCTGCCAGCTCTTCTGTAATCTTAAAGTCTTTCGTTACTATATATATATATAAAGATGAACAACTAGGCTGTGACGCAGACATCACAGCTCTCGTCCAGAGCAAAGAAGAAAAAGTCAAAATTAGCCGCTTTCTTTTGCATCTGAAGCTCAAGATTCTCTTTGATGTCCTCGATCTTTCTCGTTACGGTTTGCCTGGAGACGGGGACATTCTCAAATGCTTCTATTTTCTCATGGCATATCAGCGCAGCAGAGTTTTTTATAAGCTCCCCGTCAGAGAATGCATAACTGCAGTTTTGTGAGAAAACCACAAAGCTGGTCTTGACTGGGTTTTGTTTGTTTGTTTGTTTGTTTGTTTGTTTTAAAAACACTGTTCTATTGAGCATATATCCCTCAGTATTGGTCCTTTTTAGTCCAATTAGGTGTATATGAATCAACTTGAGGAAAGTTGTCTCCTATAAATCATATTTTACTCTGAGAGTTCATAATTTACTCAGTAGGGGGAGTTTTTTTGTGTAGAACACGGTTTAGGACAGTCATACTTCATACTTCATAATTCATACTTCATATTTCATTTGAGGAGTTCAATCAAAGGGACTGCTTGCAAAACGCAGTGGACTGGGGTCTTTTCGCGGATACACCCCTGCTGTCAGTGATGACAGCATAAGTGAAAAAAGTTTGGAATCTTAAAAAATAAAAGTGGTCCTAAATTTCTACTGGCTGTATACAGACCTTGTGTAATATTATGAATGTAATGGATTATGTACTGTTTCAATTTATATTACTGCCATTCACGGGCAAATAATGTATTCATCATGACTGACCATTATGTGTACATTCCCAAATGGGAGTAGGAGTATCCAGAGTGGCAAAATAAATGTATTATAATAAGTTAAGTGAAAATATATACATACAGTCCAGTAAACAACATTTTCTAGTCGTTATTGGAATTAAAATACAATTGCATACTGCTTTAAACTCCAAACAACAAATGCAGTCAGGTTTGACTGTGACATTTGGATCTAGAAGGAAAGATTGAATGAAATGTATCAGAAATACATGTACAGTAATGAAAGGTAGAAAAAAAGAAAGAAAACAAGGTCAGCACTACATCTATCCATCCATCCAGGATCATGGAAGGATGGAGCCAAGCCCAGATGACCCTAAGAGAAAGGCTGTATACACCCCAGACAAGTGGCCAGTTAATCGCAGGGACAACAATGGAAGCAGACAAACATTCAGACTCTCATTCACCCCTACAGGAAAGTTTAGAGTCACCAATATAACATGTTTTTTGAATGTGGGAGGAAGCTGGGTCACCCGGTGGGAACCCACACAACTGAATGGAGAGCATGCGATCTGCAAATAGTATGGCACTGAAAGAACCCAGAGGGGGATTTGGACCTTCTTCCTGTGAGGCCACTGTGCTACCCACTGCTGCCCATAATGGCATCTTCACTGACAGATAGTTACATGTACTGTAAGTTTGTTTTTCAGTAAATCAGACACTGATGCCACATAAAACACTGACAACATGCTTTTTTCTGGTCCATTTTGTCTTATAACATATTTGTCGTCTGTCATATGGGCTTTGTGCAGAGTGATCCACCGAGGGATCTTCTTTTAACAAGCGCCAAGAGAACTGACCACATAACACCAATCCTTGCTGCCCTGCACTGGTTACCATTGATGTTACTGCCTATTATCAGAGCTCTGATTGGGATTTGCCCCCATCCTATAACTGCGATCTGCTCACTCATTATGAGTCGGATCGACACCTGATATCCTCTGGTAAGTCACTCTTCCCGGTTCCACATATCAGATTCGTCAGTAACTGGGACCGGAACATTCCTGTATGGGCCCCTCAGCTTAAAACCTCCCTGCCACAGAGTCTCAGGCAGGCCAGCTCAGTTATCATTTGGCATTTTTAATTGCGGGATCTGATTTGATTTAATAGTTTTTCTGATTGTTTTATTGAACTCATTTTATTCTGTTTTAAATTATTTTATATTACTTACATTTACTACTTACATTATTGTTTATTTTATTGTTAAGCACTTAAAGCGCAATAGAAATGAAGTTATTATTATTATTATTATTATTGTTATTATTTATTTTTTTCTTCTTACATTTCAATTGGAATCAATGATTTGAATAAAACATAATCTACTTCAGGAACAAGGCTGTTTAGATAATGTAAGCCATAGAAAAATCTGATATTTGAGTTAAATCTTGAGTAGAAGTGAAAAGTTGTCAGACATATAAATGAAAAGTATAGAGAGAAAATCTGAAGATACCAACAAAGTATTTTTTTCTTTGTTAATTCCCACCTCTGTTAGAGGCACAGGATGTGTAAGTGCACACACTCGCACAAAAAAACACACAAAAATGTTATTGAAAACAGAGAGGTTGGCAAACAATAAAGTGAATAAATGACCTTTGTGAGAGTTAGTCCATAATCTGCTTTACATCATCCTTGGATCCACACACAGAGATCAGGATGAGGGGATAAAAGAAAATAAAGTGCGGTGGAGGACAGAGATTTATAGAATGGGTGGAAAGCTGGAGGTAAAAAGAGACACAATTTAATGCTCCACAGAAGCCGAGAGGTAAACAGAGAGAGGGAGGAAGGGTAGGAAGAGGGGTACGTGCAGATGAAGTGGAAGCTTAGATTCACAGTGAGAGAATGGGAGGTAGGGAGTAGGTTTGAAGATTTCTTTGAACCATGAATAATAAGGAGCCGCAGTGGTGGAGGAAGTAGTGCCGGTACTTCCTCCTCCGTCAGGTAACCAACATTTTTTCCCAGCGCTTTCAGATTTATTTTTTCAAAATCTGTTATTCCCATTTCATCAAGAAATCAAGCAACAATTCCACAGTGAAGGCACTACTTTACGAAGCTTTAGTTTGTTTACATAAAAAAAGAAAACAACAACTCGTCAAGGCTGCAGCAATATGTAAGTTAAATAGTGGACAAGTCTTCTTGAAGCAAAAGAGGCGTGATATTACGCAGCATCACCAGGGTCCGGTGTGACGTCTTACAGATACAGGATAATCATTAGCACCGCTACACTACGGTGTGGTTTATTGCTTGGAGGGGCAAGGAATTTCCAGGCGTCACACTGTCTCCGCAATTTTTTAACATCTCTGGTTAATTTAGTTTTTCTTTGTGTTAGCTGCTAAATGCTACTTACTGCTTTTTAAGTCTTTTAAGGTTGTGGCCCTCACACATATTACTACAGTCCCCATTATGCTTTTCCGCCTTCCTTCTATACCGATGTCTTACTCACCGCTTCTGTTACTACCTACACTGCCCTGACAGATGTGGGATACTTCAGACCTCCACTGCTTTCATACAGAACAGAATAAATCCACATAAGCGCTGCACTGACTAGGCTCTGATAGTCGGGCTCCAGAAGAGAGGCAGGTTGAATACCTTAAGGTTGTGACAGGGGACAGCACAAAGTCAAAGTCAATCACAGCAAACTCCCTCTGGTACTGTACTTCCTTTATAAGTGTGCTTTTTCAGTGAATGATTGAATAAGATGAGACAAAACCAAAATTTTCCCAGCAGCATCAAGTCTCATCTGTAAGACAGCAGAACAAGCCCTTCAGCACTTTGTACCTAACAAGAGATAAAGTATTTTACACCTGACGGAATTCACCAATCCACCCCATCTCTGACTCCACTCAGTGCTTCTATGGTTCTCTGCAGCATTGGGTGCTGTTTAGGACTCAGCTTATTTGCTATTTAATCAGCACCACCCCTGCACAGTCACTCCGCCCGGGGCTCTCAGTGGAATGGATATGCCAAATACACTTCCTCTTACACACAATCCTTCCTCTTCACTCACATGTTATCCTGAAGTTGGGCTGTCTGGTACAAAGAGAGCACTTAGGGATGAAACAGCGAAGTGAATCAAATGTCTTTGTAGCCCATATGCACACACACCCAGAGGAATACACAGATAAATAAAAATAAGTCCCAGCAGGAGCTTCTTGTCCGGGCCATCATACTGAAGGAACCTCTCTACCTCTATTCCTCTTTTAATCCTTCACCGTCTACGTGAGCACTCCTCACACTGTCTGCATCGTTCCTCCCATTATTATACCGTCCTTGAAGCATATCCGCAGAGTTTTCTAAACGTTCCTTTCCATCTACTTTTGTTTTTGTGCATTTAAAACACAAAAATTTGTGCGGATGGACAAAATGTTGCCGCTCTATCTGATCTGGACGGACCATAACCAAATAAGATAATTTGAGCAAACTGATACAGAAAGATATTCTGAATTCCATCTTACCTAAAAAATGTACAAGAAAATGTGACATACTGCAAAACTAATATCAATGTTCCTTTATTGGATGTGCGTCTTTAGGGCCTATAGAAAGCATGTGGGAAATCTCATGGAATTCTGTTTGATAAGGAAAGTCTACCTAAGTCTGGAGGGACATGACAGACAGACAGGGGTAATCATCTATGCTGCCTTTTGCAGTGGCATAAAAATGTAAATTCACATTCAGTCATTAGCGGTTTCACACTTTATCCAGTCCAGTCTGAGTGATCAGCACACCTCTACTTCAAACAGTAATGATGCGTGCTCTCATGCCGACTTCTACAGGTCCTAGATGTTTGAGACAACACAGTGAAGCAGAGGCTGGTATGGACTCCTCTTAAGGACCTACCGATTAATCAGTGTCTGTGTGTGTATGTGTTTATGTGTGTGTGTGTGTGTGTGTTTATGTGTGGGTGTGTGTGTGTGTGTGTCCCTGTCAACCTGTGCTTGTATTTGCTTGTTAAGGCTGACACTGAAACTTCCCCATGGTGTGTGTCAGAGCGATTTTAGTAGCCAAAGCTGCCTATCATCCTTCTCTCTTTTCTCTACACTAAAACCCGTTTTTCTTATTATCACCCAGCCACTCTGAAGCCACACACAATCGCACACATGTATGGACACGCACACACAAACACACAAACCTTAAAACACTGCAATTATCCCACAGAAACATTATGTTCACAATCAGACATTAATAGCACATGCGTGGGCAACTGCTTTTATTCCCTTTTTCTTTTGCTTCTGCAAACATACACACGCACACACACAGACACTCACACATACAATCAAGTCAATTGCGAAATAAAAGCACTGGGAGAATGTGTGTCATTTGACTGCACTTCTAAACCAGTTTAAAAAGTTCCAAAGGATCTGTATGAACTTTGGTGATCCATTCCAAGAACATCTGTTGATAATGCAGGGATCTTTGAACTCTCAGGGCGTCACTAACGTTAGTTTTCATTACGAGCTTAGACAGTCATTCTTGCTGCAGTCGGTATCTCAGACCCTCACATCTAAATGTGTGTATGTGTGCACAAATGGAGATGTGTGTGTGCACAAATGCACGTGTGTGTATGTTTGTGGCTTTAGTTATGCATCTAGAACTGCTGTATGTGTGTCGCTTATGTGCGGCCCTACCAAGACCCAAAGCCTGCAGAGCACCAGTGACCTGATATGTAGGGCGAGACCGTAACTCGAGGATGACAGCTTCGGGTCTGCCCCGACTAACTCTGAGTGACAGCCCTGTAACCTCGGCTGTCTCCTGCAACAGTAATTTGGTTTTGCTATCTTTTTAACGTCTGTCATACCAAGCGCAATATAACAACTACTTTTGGGGCGAAGTTCTCTACAGAGACAAAATCAGAGGAATTGGAATGAGACACAAACGTTCTTTAATGTGTTATACTAAGGTTCTGACAAAGACGATAGGATCTTATGTTTGTTCCTTTAATACTGTCAAGATCTGTAAAGGTTTGGGTCGCGTTCTACATTTACTGAGATAAACAGACGCAGGTAAATTTCTGTAGAATCCTTTCCAGCCTGGCTTTAATATTTTGTCCATTCCCTCATTGTAAATTGTATTGTTTCTATGCTCAAAATACACTGAGCCGAGCAATTATTTTTGTCCTTTGCAAAAATTTGCAATGAAAAAGATGAAAATATGGCGATAAGGAAAAAATAATTACATTTGAATGGTACTCATAAAATGCAATTTTTTTCTCATTCCCAGCAGCATCATCTACATTGTCTGGCAGTACAGTTTATTGCGCCCGAGGTTATATTTAGCTTTTTCAATAAGGATTTAATACTCCCACCACCTTAGGTGCAAACATGCTTCAGTTATATAACATGCTATGAGTTTCATCATGGTTGTTATTCTGCTTATTGTTTGAATCCCCTGAAAAGAAGTCAAGGAAAAATGTTACTTTAGTATCAGACATAAGACATAAAAAGCTTTACTGTAATTGTATAGAATACAAAAAAACTAGGAGTGCTGTTCCAGGTTGGTGTCTTGAAAAGAAAAGATATAGAAATGGAATAAAAAGGACATAAATAGACAAAAAAACAAGCATCAAAAACAACAAGCAATCAAAGACAACGCTACAGTTTCTGCTCAGCAATGCTGCTCAGTGGAAGTAGTTTCCTGACCTTAATCATGAGCCTATTGTGTTTCAAAAGAGCTATTTCATTCGAAGACAGTAATTACCTGATGTCAGGATAATAATACAGTTTCTGCACTTTCGTTTCTCCCACTTACGATACAAAAAGGTAGAAAAGAACAGTTTTTTTTTTTTATATATCCCATCCTTTTATCTCCTGATTCCCTTTCCAACAGTAAATGTACAACTTTCTTATGAGTTATTTTATAAATTTTGAAAAGGAAAACTATTCACTCTTACTAAAATTTGAAATGTAGTTTGTTAGTGCACTAAAAACAGATTTTTTTTAAGTAGAACAGTGAAATCCAATGATACGCTGATAACCATGTTATAGTCTGAGATGATTATCATACTGTAGAAATCCGTACAGAAATATTTCGTCATAATATACATATATGCAAACCATATATCATATAAATATATGCAAAAAACTGTTTCCATATATCAGCCTTAAAAACACCTGAAAAACAAGAAAATAAAACTTACAGTGAAAAATTATATCAAGTGAATTTTTTGCTTTAGCTCTAAACTATTAGAGCTTTAGCTCTAATATTCTAGAATTCAGGGATTCTAAATGATGATAAATGTTGTATAAGAGACTTCTTCTGGAACGGCAGCTTCCATCTCTTGTGAAAATTAATTATTTAATAGGAATAAGGGGTAGCATGACCTAGATGGTTACATTTCGGCAAAACAGAATCTCTTCAGTTCACCATCAAGGATATTTTCTCGACTGTGACGTCAAGAAAATCAGAGTCAGAGTCCGTTTCGTATTTGTGGCTGAAATGCATAAAATCAGATTAAATTTACATTCAAACAGAAACCTGCATGTCACATTACACCACTCAAAAAATATTCATGCAGTCTGAGCATGTTATAAGACTCTGAACCACATATTCGCCATGTTGTGAGGCATTCCATGATGGTGCCATACGGTTGTTACACAGCTCAGCCGGAGCTTCCCCTGGGCCCACTTTATGTGGGAATAGGGAAAAGTTTGTCAAGTACAAGTCTACCATTTTAATGAGCATGCATGGGATTGCAGTTCTCGAGAGGGCTTTTTAATGTAACCCCTCAGAGATCTACTATAGGGGGATCAAAAGAGAGAGAGAGCGGAGTGAAGAGAGAGGAATGTGGCAGAAAAGTGTTAGAATGAAACGTATGTGAGGACAGGGTACAGCTGAAAAAACAAACAACAAATGCTGTGAAGGTGCGAGGGAAAGCAGTGATGCTGAGAGAATTTTAGTTCCACAGGTTAAAGAGGGTAATGGAGAGTTAAGCTGCCTTTTAACATCTCCCTCCTCACCTCAGACCTGGAACTGACATGCTAGCTAGCACCCGCCTGCCTATTGACATGGTAAATTGAGGGCCCATTTGAGCAGCAAGCCTCCATAGACACTGTGACTAGTGCACATCATGTGGCACAGCAGGAGAGGAGAGGAGGCAGAGTGCAAAAAGGAGTGTGCGGCTGAAGTTGAACCATGCAAAGGTGTGTACGATTGTTTAAAAAGTGTGAAATACTGTTGCCAGCGAGAGACGGACCAAGGAGAATGTGAACATCGAAAAGGCTGACAAGAGGTGAATACAGAAAGCGAAATTGATTTCTATTTTTGGAAGCGGCGTGAGTCTAAAACATGTCGAGTTTCAAAGTCACGCTCACACTAGCAGTTTTATGCATGCACATAAACTGCAGCCACAGATCATGCTTTAGATTTCGAGAAGCAGTGTAATTGCTTTTTCAGCGGATGAACGTGACTTGTGCTTCTGAGTGTACAAGGATGTTTGCCTTGTTATGGAGGAGCTGGAGTCATTAGCACACAGGCTCAAATGACCCCTGGCTCTGGGTTGGTCTGGAAGGCTCCTGGTTTACTCTAACACACAAGGCCACACCTAATTGGACTGTTTGTTTAGCAGAAGATAATGAGGAGGATAGCACGTCGGGACAGAGGGCGGCTGCTCCCCTTGAATGTGCAGGCTGAGAAACATCTGGCCAAGGATGAGACGTTTCATGCTTTTAGATTTTTCCCACGATAGTTGGTAATGAAGGAGAAAAACAGAAGGGAGCATTCATAAATAGTTATATGAATCATTAAAATTAAACTGAAGCTTAAATTAACAAACACCTTAAACTGAAAGGCTAAAATATTTTTGATTAAATTTGTAGAGGTTTGAAGAATCAGGAATACAACCCCTAAGCAAACCTTCTGATAAAATACCTATCTCTATTTCATCCATTCCTGCACTCTTTCAGTGCGCAGGAATGAGGGTGTGTGTGTCCCACCCACCCCCTCAAACCAGTCCTTGCACAGGAGGCTAATTAAAGGAAAGAAATTGGATATGGACCTGTGCGCATTGTAATACAGGGAGAGGAAGGAAGGGGGTGGGCAGGGATCGGACCCGAAACAAGTGCTCTGGATCAGAACGATGAAGTCCTGTCATTTCTGTAAGTATTTAAAGGATGGAAACTTTAGCGGTGATTGCAAAGTGGATGAGAGAGTTGAGGTGTGACGCCGCAGAATGGAATCCAAAATCTATCATACTCCACATGGACTGCTGATTCATCCTAAAGCACACTCTGCCCCCTCCTCTTTTACTACTTATTCAGTCTCTGAGAGGCCTGTTGGGCTGGAGAGTAAATATTTATCTACCGGATCATCCTGTGCTCGTGTCACAATGACACCATGGGCCAAAGGTTGAAACAGTTGGCGCACATTTCAAGGAGGACTGCTCCACAAATCAATAAGTCATTGAAAATGTTCTCATTCCCTCATCATTAACTTTCTTGGGTGTCTGGGTTGGAATGAAATTGATTATTTTATTACCATTACAGCGTAAAGCCTTAATTGTATTAATCTAGTAATACGCATGAGTTCCTTGAAGGATAATTATGATTTATAATAATTTTAGTCTTATTACCATTTTGCAAATCTAATAAGCGATGGGTTCTGAAAAACAAGAAAGATCAGTACAAACAATAAAAGTGGAGCTCCACTGATTTTACACTAATCTGTTCACAGGCTGCAGGGAGAATCACTGCATGTTGGGGCTCCGGAGGGATCTGCATGAGATCTGATAATCTACCTCGGTGGGGTTGAAGACTAGAAGACTGAAGAATCAAAAAATCTTAGAGGTGTCTCAGTTTTTCAACTCCATCTGCAGCCTACCCTACTCCTCATCCTGTTCAAGGAGGGACTGTTGCACGTGTCTCAAAACTATTTTCCATTACTAGCATAACCTAACATTAATCCCGGCAAATCGGGGGTTTAGGTGCATTATGGGTAATGTCGAAGCTTTCCTTTGATTAGAATGTGTGTCCTGCAAAAAGGCAATGTCAAATGTTTAACCATTCATCCTGTGTGAGACAAAGGTATTTGGAGTTCAATGCAAATTTGGTGGTAAAGGTGGTAAAAAGTTCAGCCAGACTCATTTGGAAGAGAAAACAGGAACCGAATTTATAAAGCAGGGGAGGAGCATGAGGGATCTGAGTTGTCCCACCTCTGAGACAAAAGCTGAGGTAGTAACAGTTGTGAATCAAACAGCAGTATAAATTTGAGGTAACAAAAGAAAGATGGGTGAGTGGGGTCCAGGATAGAAGATCCCAAAGAAGAACAAGAAGAAGGGCCTCAAATCTGAAGGAAGCAATAATGCAACTGAATAGATCTCAACTTCAGTTAAACCCCAATGAAAAAGAAGGGTTGATGGGGGTGCAGGGTCCAAGAAGGAGGACCCCAAAGATGAAGAAGCGACTAGAACCAGAAGCAATGAAATGTAATACAACTGAATAGATGTCAACTGCCGTTAAACCCAAATGAAGAAAAAGAAGAGGTACGAGGGTGTGGCATCTTGAAAACGTCAAACACCTTTGCACTTAAGACATAAAGACTTAAAATCAGCTAGTAATGGTTATCAACTACCAACTACCAACTATTATCAACTACCTCAAAAAAACCACCCTCACATATTTTTACTCCGGGGAGACAGCACAACGTTCGGCAGATCCTTGGCCTCTAAGCAGATTGAGCAGACAAACACATCTGTCACCATGTTAGCGGTGAAGCTAAATGATAGGATTTTTCTGCATGTTAATAAATTTTTTAGAAAGTGTTGCTCAAGCCATAGATGAGCTTCTGTGCATTACTTTTATGCCCCTTTTGCTCGCGTTTTGAAAAGACTGTGTTGTTTCGTCCGGGGTCAACAGACAAAGGTTTCTCAGAGATGGTGCCCAAAATCCTTTAATTCACAGTTTACCCAATGGTGTCTCTGGGAACCAGTTCACAAATTGTGGCCAGTCAATGCATTTAAAGCTTCGGAATAAAGTCCCGAAAGACAGCCCCGCTGTGTGTTCAGACTGAGGCTGGTTGCAGCTGTAGGGCTACGGTGGATCAGAGAGTTCATGATGGATAACTGGAGGGCGTTTTTGCATGTGTGTGTTCAAGAGGATTGTCCATGCATTATATTGAGTGACACACTCCCTGCTGTGAAGAGGTAGGGGAGGATGATGGACAGCGGAAAGAGGTTAACAGCTTGTATGCGGTCACTCGCTCTCTCTCAAGCACACACACACACACATATATAAATATATAATCGCTGCATAATCCAGTGTGCCACCGTAAGTGTCAGGGCTAACACACTATTACTGCATTACTTCACTAGAAAGGCCTCAAACACATTTGGCTCCAACACCATTTGCTGCAAATGGATGCTGTCTCCAACAGAAGACATAATACACGCCATCTAAAATAACAAAGGGTCTATTTTCCTCCCACCCACTGGGGTGCTGGCTCCCCTTCTGCTTCATCTGCATGTTCACACACACAAACATAAACACACACGGACAAAAACACACACACACTTACATATTGGAATTCTGTGGCATAGCAGGAGCGCCCCGATGGAAAGGGCCAATTATTTCACAGTTGACGGAGCACGCGATTGTGTGACCTGATGAGAAGAAAGGGTGTGTATGTGTGCTTATGGAGGGGTGACGGTTCCTCGGCTTCACAGAGTGATTCTGACGGTCAACACTGATGATTTAAGTATTTCTAAATAAAAAAATAGGATCGCTGTTTGTAAATTCTAAACAAATATTATCTTATGACATGAACCGTGAGTTCTACTTAGAATGCCTGCGTGAGTCCAGCGTAATTAATTCGGGCAGGAAAAATCATTAAATCTTCTTTTATTAGATGACATTTATTATAAACACATTTCTTAACATCTGTCAGCCACCTTCCTACTCACATATCCATAATGTAGGCAGAGAGCAGACACCATCCTCCCTCATCCCACAGACCATCCACTCTTGTGCTCAGGGAGACACTAGCTGAGATAAATAGGTTGTTTTTGGGTTGGTTGATCCAACTGCTTGTCTCCCTGTGGGACTGTCTGGATGATGGTGAGCACTTACTGTCTGTCTAGCAGTATTCGGATGGATGGCTCTCTCTGCACCCACCAAGATCTATGGATATCCTACATGCAGAGCTTAGCAAGGCTTGCCACTTTTAGTAGTCACACACACAAACACTGATTTGCCCTCATGCCTATTCTTGATGTGAGCTGGGGTGGAAACCACTACTCCCTCTTACTCCCTTTTCCTCATCTGAAAAAAAATGGATGTTGCTCCCTGGACAATAGAGTGACCCCGTAGCATAATTTGTATGGCTGCTTTCTCGGATATGACAATACAGCCAGATGTCCTCAGCGATTTGAGCAAACGTGTGATTAATTCTATCCGCTCTGAATAGCCAAAAATGGAGGAAAGATAATTATATAGCATTACTTGCTGTGCAGCGGGAAAGAAGAAAGGAAATTTAATTTTCTCACCAATTTACATGAAAAGGAGACAAAAAGAAATGTCTCTTACACCATTTGAAATACAAAATGGTCCTCTGGAACTGATGAAGCTGGCTCTGCATCTAATAATGAAACTGCAACCTACTGACAAATGGAAATCAATATGAACATGACCAATCGACTCATCCATTATACCGTACATATAACACTTAAAACAAACATGTTCAACATATGGGGCAATGGGATGTCCCCCAGTAGGAAGTGAATTGTTGTTGTTTGATGTATGATGGATCTATATGCATAATTTTCATCATTGTTAAGATAAAATAAGATAAGATAAGATAATTTATTGGTATTCTTTAATGTTCTCTATCCAATAAACTAAAAACAATTACAAATATTTCAATCTCACATAAGCTTAACCCTTAAATGTCCTCACCCATCCAAAAAAATATTATGGAAAAATTATTTAATTGAATTAGTTATTTATTTCATGTGGTGTGCCCCAGGGCTCCATCCTTGGCCCCTTACTATTTGCTATATACATACATGCTGATACTGAATCATATTATAAGCGGGATCAGTAAAGTGACACACATTTTTCAATAATGTCTCAAAATCTGCTTAACTAATCAGTTGAGTAAGACAGTAAAGGCGTAGATCAATCCTTGTGGGTCGCTAGATTCTTTCTGGAGCAGCAGTCTTTAAAGTGTCAGTGGTAAAGCAAACTCTCATGGGGGAACAAGTGCCCTGAGCACTGAGTAAATTAATGATGCTTAAGTAAACTTTAGATTAATTATAGATAGCCCAATGTGTCACTGCACATACAGGCATATCTCAATGCCCTACCTGCAGCCATGCTAATGAAGACCCAGCCTGCTTTGGTAGACAGAGGACAGATGGAAAACACACTTGGCACCAAAATGATGCTCTTATGCATTATTGCCCTTGAGCAAAGAAAGGCTTTGATTAGCCTTTGCTTAAGTTGTCAGACACCAGTCAACCAAGTTCAAGCTGCAGTACAACAATGACGAGAAAATAACAACTACAGTGCAAACTAACCAGGAAAAGGCTACTTTAAACTTTTTACCCACAGTTTATTAATGGATATTCAGCTCCATCCCTCAGGCTGAGAAACTATGCAAGATATCTCAGAGGCCCCAAAACAGGCATTTGTTTTAATCGGGGCCTGCATGGATGTTCCTCATCCTGTGATGATGGTTTCTTTTCATACATGATTTCATAATCTTAACTGCTGTGTAATTTTTCACTCAAGATCCAAGCATTTTTCTATTTAAAGCTTCTCAAATATGACTGAGGTTTTTGTGTTTTTTCTATTTAATGACGATTATTGATTAGGTTTTTCAGTTTTCAGACAAAATGTCATTTATTTATTGAATTATAGTTGAATAATAGTCTTCTAATGAATGAGTCACCTTGCAAATGTCCAATAATCAGCTCTAAAATTATAACCAGTGATAAGTGACGTCTAAACAGTCTGAAATTAGGATAACGTAGAGTATCTTGATACAATGGCACCTGTCAGTAGATGGGATATATTAGGCGGCGAGTGAATCTTCAAAATAGATGTGTTGGAAGCAGTTAAAGAGGGCAAGCATAAGGACTTGACCAGCTTTAACAAGAGACAAATTGTGTTGCTGCGTGTTCCATGTCCTCAGGCGTTAAAACCTATCAAGTGGTCTAAGGGGGGACAAATGGGGAACCATCCACAGAGTCATGGGTGTCAAAAGGCACATTAATGCACATTGGGTCAAAGTCTAGCCTGTGGTGTGGGATCTCCAGGGGAGCTACTGTAGCACAAAATACTGTAAAAGTATTTTGTGCTACAGTAGCTCCCCTGGAGAATTTGAGTTTACATAAGACATAATTGGATTTTTCCGTTTGTTGTTGTTATTGTTCAGAATTTAAGATCGTTATGGTGGGAGTTAAGGGATGTCTTCATTAAATTACTGTTTAAATGAAGAAACCTCTAATTATTAAGTATTCCAAAGATGCATCAGTGCATCGCTTATCTGTAGATGGTTTGCAGCTCCACTCTGTTCGTGCATGAGTCAGCCAGAGTTTCAGAGTGGATTATGTCATATTCAAGTTACCCTGAGAGAAAATAGTCACAAGTTTTCACAGCATCTGACGTCCTGTCAGACACAACTCAGACACTGAGGCACTCTACAGACACTCTACATATCTACTGCACACAGTAAAGACAAACTTACTGTCAAAATCACAGAAATTAACTTGCAGCAGAGACATCCATAATTTAATTTAAAATAAATGGCAGCAGTCAACTGGGAGGAATTCACAAGCAAGTTACTGTAAAATAAAACAGTAACTGGCAGCAATACAAATGTACAATATTGCAAAATAAATCAATAATTAAATGGTAGTGATTGACATGTTAGATACTGTTAAATAAACCACAATAATTAAATTGTAAGGATTGACATGTAAGATACTGTAAAACGAACCACAATAATTAAATTTTAGGGATGGATATAATCAAGGTACTGTAAAATAAATCAAAAATATTTACATGGTAGTGATTCACATGTAAGTTAGTGTAAAATTAATTACAGTTCTTAACTGGATGGGATGGCAGCTATTCAAAAGGAAGTCATTTTGGAATTAAAAACGTTTCTTGAAAGTTACTGTGATCCGAAAGTTGTGACTTTATCACTGTGTTTTTGTCTTAAACACTTTAAATATAATAATGGAGTAAATATACAGTTAT